>OZ022502.1:88204144-88276700 GCA_963989385.1 Ctena decussata
TCCTGATACGATTCTAGCAGCTTCTATATGTACAGATTCCAGTAAACTAAATTCTTCTTGGTTAAGGTTATCCCACACCAGTCACTGTACTCTAATAGCGGTCGGACAAATGATACCGGTATGTAAATTTTTTTCTAAGGAAAATCGCTTAAGTCTGAAATTTTAAGCCCTAGGCATATTTAATCTCTGCCACGCAGTTCGTGTAATGCTTCTTATATGGTCCGACCAAGACCGGTTGTTTGAGAAATGTATGCCGAGGTGCTTATAGGTATCTGTCTCTTGTATGTTTGTACCTGCTAAGAAAAGAGGTGGATGAGGCACACCAGCTGTTTTACGAGATACTTCATGGTAAATGTTTTAGATGGATTAAAATCCACTAGCCACTCGGTCGCCCATTGGTTTATTTCCCTGGAGATCACTATTTAATGAAATTGTGGCTCTTTCTGGGATATCTACAATTATATAAGGCTTGTATCGTCTGCAAATAAACGAATATTTGTACTGATTCGATTGACTATGTCGTTAATATACAGAAGGAAAAGAAGAAGTCCGAAATTGATCCCTGGGGTACAACTGCTTTTACAGTAACCCATTCTGAGTTCTGTCCATTGAGTACTACACGCTGTGATCTGTTTGACAAGTAACTAGAAAACCATTGCAACATATTTCCTTTTATACCAACAGAAGAAAGCTTGAAGAGAAGACCCCTGTGCCAGACTCTGTCAAAAGCTTTGCTAATATCACAGAACACTACCCTTACCGCCTTTCCACAATCCACTGCCTCGCAAAATGAATGATACAGATAAAGAATTTGATTTGTTGTAGAATCATTGTGAGTAAATCCGGACTGGAAGGGTGTGATAAGATTATTGTCTATCACATAGTTGTGGATATGTTTATGCACGCACCTTTCCCTATTGTGCTTAGAAGAGATATCAGTCGGTAATTATTTGGCAAGGTTTTTCCATTTTTCTTATGGATAGGGATCACATTTGCTTTTTTTCCAGGCGTTTGGGAATTCGCTGTGGCTGAGGGAAGAGTTAAAGATATAGGTTAATGGGATTTGGAGGTATGGAGCGCCCTCCTTTAAAAGGCGAGGATTTATTAGGTCGGGACCACAGGACTTTGAAACGTTTAATGATCGCAATACATCTAGAACCTCTTGATTTGTTATTGTAATGGAATTAAGCAAAGAATGATTTATTAGACCAACCACCGGCAGTGACGTGTTACTATCATCTACTGTAGATTGAGCAGCAAAGAAAGAGTTAAGAGCTGTAGCTTTGTCTATGTCACTCTCAAGAATATCTCCGTTTACATTAAGTGGCGGGACTGAGCTAGAAGACAGTTCAAGATTTAGAAGTTGTTTAGATATTTTCCAGAAGAGTTTTGGGTTTATCTTATCTGCATTTAACTGATCCGAAAGTTCACTAAAATATTCTTGTTTTCATTTCCTTATGTCATTTATAACAGTATTTCCTGTTTTCTTAAAATTTTGCCAATGCAGCTCTAATGTCTTAATATCCCTTACTTTTTGTCTAGAGGATATCGCGCGTCTGGTTTGTCTACATACGATTTTTCTACACTCTATACAACTTTGCCCCATAATTTGATAAAAAAGAGACTAATAAATTTAATTGAGACTACTTTTCAGAGAGAGGGTGCTCTTTATCTCGCTTGTAATGATAAACATGCATTTTTTTACTTGCGATGACAAAAAAAGGTTTAAAATGTGGTCTTGCCAAAATGTTTGTGGTGCTTTAGTATATCTTCTAGATAACATCTTCATCAGATTTGGTACTAAGTTACACAGACAAATTGTAGGAATTCCGATGGGTACTAACTGCGCTCCTCTTGTAGAAGATTTGTTTTTATTTTGCTAGAAAGAGACTTTATGATGTCTCTATCTGATGATACTCAAGCTCATGTCATTGAAGCATTCAACTCAACGTCTAGATACTTGGACGACCTTTTAAATATTGACAATCCTTAATTTGAAGGAATGGTTAGTCAAATTTATCCTGCTGAATTGCAATTAAATTAAGCAAATACTTCTGATACCGAGGCCCCATTTTTGAATTTACATTTATCAATTTTAGACGGATTTTTTTCATCTAAAATTTATGACAAACGCGATGATTTTGATTTCAACGTTGTTAATTTTCCGTTTTTGGATGGTGATGTTCCCCGCACCACTTCTTATGGTGTTTACATTTCTCAGCTTATTCGCTTCGCTAGGGTGTCTAGTCATTTGGCTGATTTCAATGCTCGTAATAAAAGTTTGACTGTCAAGCTTTTACAGCAGGGGTATCGGTATCATAAACTTCTGAAAGCTTTTTCTAAATTTCATCGTAAACACTTTGAATTGGTTTTAAATATAATACAGGGTTAAGGTCACTTTTGCAGCAAGGCCTGTCGGAACCTGAATTTTATGGTGACTTAGTATATAAATTACGCAAAATCGTAGGGAAAACAGAATTTCCTGATCAATTTAAGAAAATTATCATGCGATTTAAACGCATTGGCTATAACATTGATGTAATGCGACAGTGATTAACCCAATCACGGTTTACAACGTTGCTGTCCTCTTTAATTACACGCCGGTGGGTCGGGTTCAGACTCTATGATAGCCCCTACATAAAGCTATATATAAGTTGGTTGGGACCGGATGTTTGTCTGTTTCTTGGTCCACCGGGGTTCAGCTGGTGGTCTTCTTTTGCTCCAGTCTTCCAGTGATGTTGCTGACGCCCCAGGGATCTCCATGTGTCTCAACACGTTTTGGCTTTCGAGTGTTCATCCTGCTTCATCACGGTCTTTTCTTGATTTTAATTGTTGCCCATGATAACTCTCTGATGAGTTAGGGGGCCTCCATACGAACCGAACTACTAATTAATTGTGTACACCGCGGCGGAGGGTGAGGCTGAAGGTTTTGGCCCAGTAAAACCGGTTTAACCCCCCCCCCCCCCCCCCCCCCCCCCCGCCTCCCCCAAAGTAGTTATTACTGACCGTCCCAAGGCGGTACTTTCGTTGCGGTTGCACTTGTTTAATGTTCGGTGCTGTTTGATTTATTGTGTTCTCATTTTAACCCTACTTTAATGAAAATAGGTAAAACTAGTTGTTAAATGTTTTTCGTATAATTTGCTTAGTATGTTGTAACCCTACTGTTGGTCTAAATTGTTTAGTTCAGTAAAGATAGCTGAGTTGCCACCTATTTGAGAAAGAGCTTCTGACTCGACTTAGCACTTGTAATTTATTGTTTGTTGGGATGTCTTTGTCAATCTTTCCCTTTGATGTTGGGAATAGGGTTTGGGATCTGATTCAGTCAGTTCCTGAAGTGTAGTAACTCTTTCAACTTGTGTGCCTGCTGGCTGGTACAAATTGAGGTGATGGACGATAATGTTGACTTACAAGAAAATGATTAATAAAACTGATTGAAAATGATTGTAAAATGATTTAGTCAAATATAATCACGAAGGAAATCACGGATTAGGAATAGCTGGTCTGCTCACAAACATCTTAACATTGACCTAACTTTAGACCTATCTCTCAGCATACAACACATAATACACCGATATAGCTCAAACATAACAAAACGGTTCAATTACCAGTAGTAGCCTTCTATCTCAACTAAGAGCTATTCTTACTCCTCCAATAGGTAACCTGAAATATACCTACCCAGCCACCAAGAAGTAACCAGACCCGGGCAGCACGGCACTTTCCGATCTCTTTCGAGCATGCAAAGATCACCTAATTACCCAGCAGTCAGATTTACCTGTCGAACAAGATATTGATACCAGGTAAGCTACTTTCCGATCCCGGAAGGGCATGGTGCAGAAGTTTTATACCTACTCCGTGCTGATACTCTCTCTATTCCACAGCTAGTCTTCATGTTGTTTGACCCAGTCGTGCTTCAAGGTAAGCTACCTTCCGATTCCCGAAGGGCATGTTTCAGAAGCTATACCAACTCCGTCTTAACGTGTAACCTTTCAGTGTCATGCAGCTGACTGAATCTCCAACCATGTTCCCAAGATGGTTCAGCGAAACGTATCCAAAGTTCCACAGACATGACAGCGTGCGACCGTCCTTAACTGAATTTCCATGTGTATGTATTTCAATATTCGAAACGACGTTCACCCCTGCACCTCAGCGGAACTAATCCATGGCCGGAGTAACGGGGCGCCGTACGCCCGTCCGTTGTTTGTTGATCGTTCGTCTGGTTCATCCGTGTGTCCTACTTTTCAAGGCTTTGTGACTGCTTGCATACATGGAATAGAACGACATAAGCAGGGTCTCGGAAATGGAGACGGGTGTCAGGAAAGCCAGCCCCTGCGGCGATACCAAGATAACCACCCGGCCACAGGCCGCTTTCAGAGGCAGCGCTACACAAATCCCAGGTTTAGTGGCTGTAGGCCACTACAGACCTTAAGATTGCTAGGACCCTTTAAGATCCTTTTGATTCCTAGTCCTTAAGTGTGTTCTTCTTCATGCTAGAAGGTAACAGGGTAGAGGCCCCTAAAAGCTCTAATGGGAGATGGACACTGTCACTCGCTATGGAACCCTTCCGGGTCCCTAAAAGTGGGGTAGCTGCACCCTTTCCATTATCTCCCTAAATTCTAACCGATTAATCGAGCCATATTGTGGGTGCATTTTGAACCCCCACGTTAAAATTGAACTCCAATTTAATTCCCGTTGTCTAACTCGTAATCAGTTTCAAGTGAAGCCAAATATTTCCGCCATTTTAAGAGCAAAATGATAAAGTTTCTTGGGCCCATTTTATCTAAGCTGAGTACAGGAACGGGTTACGGTCTTTTGGGTTTTAAAAATGAAGCGAAAAAAAAAAACCTTTTAAATGGGCTGTTTTCATACTAACTCTGATTGTTAGTATGCAATAAATTGCGGGCAGAACCTGAAGCCCCACTAATATTTGAAATTTTATGTCTCACATTATCGAAAAGAAAACAGAAAACTAGAAGAAATTTTTATTTATTGAATTCCACCAGAATCATAGACAAATTAGTAGTTCAGAAATGTTGCGTTTCTTTTTGGTTCAGTATATATTGACGTTTTTTTATTGACTAATCAAAATTCGGGTATAACCCATTCATAGCTAACGAGTCTAATATCATATAAGTATTTAGTAAAGTTTTAGAGACTACGTAGGTCAGGTTGTAAAGGCCTTAAATGTGTATTTTGCTGGTTAATCAGTTTAAATATTATTTGTTATAATTAGTTGATTAGTTGAATAATTAGTTTAGCTATTCGTGCTTGTTTTAGCGGAAATAAAATGTTAAAGCATGAAGGAATTGTATTTAGCGGCTAATATAATTAGATTCAATCAAGCAATAAATTCGAAACTTGACACATATTATACAAACATATTGAAAATAAGCCTCAGAATTTCAGAAATTGAATTAAGTAATTTGACAAAATTATCGGTTGTGTATGTCGTGCCTTTTAGCCGACGCTAAAACTTCGATCACACCATTTTGATGTTATGGTCCCTATGTGTTCATACCTTTAATATGTCGAACGGAATACCTGCCATATGGAAATGTTAACAACAAAATAGTGTGAACCGATTTTTCTACCCAAAAAAAATCGTCGGCTAAAAAGCACGATGGACATTAAGAAATGCGTCAGCAAACACACACACACACACACACACACATCATGAAATCAAAGCCTTAAATGAAGATCCTTGTATCAGTATGTGAGATGCCCCTCAAAACATGCATTTCACTTTTCATTTTTGATCTGATAGGCTACTGGAAGATAACGAGTGAACACTGAAAAACTTGAATATTCACATTTTGAAACAGCAGATAACGGATTAATCGGCATGTGAAACAAAATGATCCAGAATTATAGCGAAATATACTGTGTGTTGCTCATTTTGGGCTACGCTATGACTGAACTGGTGTGTGGAGACTGTTCAGCTGATTCCGGACCATCTGGTGCGACGGAGTGCTTTCTTGGGTGGCCTTATTACCACGAGTACCAGTGGGGCACATGTTTGACTCAAACATACATAGAAACATTTTCAAAAGGGAAATATCATTGCAGGGACAGATCCGCTACATATTGCTATTATCAGTGCATGCTGGAATCTCATGAGATCGACGAAGGTAATAATAAATTATTCGTAATTATATTCTTTATGAAACAAACAGTTTATTACTGAACGGACCAGTGTGAATATGGGCCAGTTTTTGGCCTCATATTTTCTGAAAATTCATATTTTTTCTATGGTTTGCATGTACATAACGCAGTTACCAAACAGGGTAAGAGTTTAAATGGATTGTGTTCATCATTGCCATGGTGACAGCTGAAAACTGTTAATTGCTGTTTTTCCCCCTAATATATAACATATTATCCTACTGTCTTCACAGCTTCAAATAAATAGAGCATATGAACTTTTTTGTCATGAATACGACTTTTATATCTTTAGCTCAAGTGAAATATTTTTCGTGAATGGTGAAACGTACGCGTCTTGCATCACTTCACCCACCGACGCAGGAGTGCCGAGATGCAAAAGAAAAATTAACAAAGCCAAATAATTTTAGGACAACATGTTCTCTTCGTTCTAACTAAGAACATACATAGTTTCGAATCTTTCCTGCCGGTTTATACTGAATTTTAAAGCGACCTGTGGATCACAGTGCGGTGCATGCTCTGTGTAGTGTTCTGTCCCTCTTTTTTTTAAAAGTCGGTGTGCATTGGTTTCTGCCACATGTCCCCTTCACCATTGAGTATGCCCCTCTGCAAGTTTGTTTTACTTGGCACAATTGCAGGGCCTGTTGTTTTAGAGCAACCCTATGTATTTTAAAAGTCCGAATTAGAAATTGATGTGATTTCTGATATCGCATGTGCTGTACTATAGATTCTTATCCAATAACTTTTTAGGTTTTATACGCTCTTTGTATCTTAAATTTTAAGGAGTTGTAATAGGAATGGACAATTGCTTTTAATAGAGTTCTTTCGGATAAGACGTAGCTGTACAAGTAGCTGTATCGTGACGCATCGGGATGCATCGGAGAGGGAGAAATCATTATTGCAATTTTGAAACACATCTAATACCGTCAAATGTTAGTTTGCAGAAGATAGAAGCATTTGTTTTACATACGATTATGGCTTTTAGTTTTGGTTAAAGAGTTTTGGTGTATGTCTGCCCAGTACTTCATTGTCCTCAGCCGCTTAATAATTGGGTGATTTTGGAAATAGTGCATGTCCGTCCGTCTTTCCGTTCGACTGTCACACTTTCGTTCCCATACTCTTTGAAGTGATTGTAATAAGCCCAAATTTGGCGAACAATGATATCCTCCCTTGTCACCAATAATATCCTCCCTTGTACTTAGTTATATTGGACAGCTTCAACAGGCAATGTCCAAATCTTTTGTTTAGTATTTCGTCGACTGGTTGGTTGCTTTATGGGTGTAAACGGCCTTTGAGGTAGTATTTCAGTCTATAACGAGTTGCCTGCTAGAGATAGGGGACAGGACAAACGAGAAAAAACACACAAAAAACAGCCAAACAGTCCTCACCCGCACCTACTGCAAGCACGGTAGACCTTGTCCTGCTTTAAGCCAGTTTACCAATGATTTCTTTTTTACCGTTTGGAGTTCCGTGAAATGGACAGAGGAATGGGTTGCAAGTAATAATTGTCTCTGTGAGCTAGGTTCCGGGCTAACTTCTTTAGATCTCCATAGTCCTATCTGTGGTAAATATATCTAAACATAAATCCTTGTGATGAAATAGTAGGCTAATGTACATATATTGAGTTATATAACTGGCTGAAAGTAGGGGTAACATGTTTTTGGAACAATGACAAAAAGCTTCCTGGTTGCCCGTTGAGATTTTCAATATAAACGAAAGCGGGACAATGAAAGGGGACCCAAATTTGTACATTGTATTTTTGCCATTTTCTTCAAACTTATGACGGCGAAAGAATTTCCATTTAAGAACAGCGTAAAAACAGCTAAACTAAATCCTTATGCAAAGCGGGTAACCTTCATGTTTGGTGGTAAAATTTGGGTTCATGTGTATATGTGTATCATTTGAGTCAAATAATTTGCAAACACAGGGAGAACATGGTTTTGAAAAATGAAAAAATGCTCCACAAAATACAGTTTTCAATTTCCGGACCCCCGTCGAGCAATATAGTATAAACAAAAACAGGACAACGAATGAAGTCTCATGCCTATACATTGTATTTTTATTTATTTATTTAATTTTGTAAGGCGTATGATATCGAAATACGGTCATTTCAGTTGCCGACTACGATGACATTTTATATTCATTCTCATAGGCGTTTTATGTGAAACCCGATGTTGTTTTATTTGTGAAAACTCAGGCTGTAAAACCGTCTTTTACAACTTCAAAACTGTAGTAAAAGGCTTGCAGCGGTACCTCACTATAAAATATCTCAAGACAGAGCAAATGAGCCTTCAACCGCTAGTTATATTCCAATACAGAGAGAAAAAGCAATGACTATTAGGTAACTCTCAGTGCATGGGCATACTACTTATTTGGATAGCCCTGCTGTGCTTGCAGTAGCTGCGGGTCGGGTTTGTTTGGCTATTTTGTTCTCTCGTCTATATCTTTTTTCTGTCGCCCTCTCTCTGGGAGAAGAAGGCTCGACAAAGTCTGAAATAATGTCTCAAAGAGCCATTAAACCCAACAAAACCAACCAACCTGATTCCACTTCGACAGATGCAAAAGCGGGACAATTAATGGGCCCCATGCCTGTACATTGTATTTTTATCATTTAAATCAGGCTTATGATATCGAAAGTGTGACAAATCCATTCTATGTGGAACTCAAGCTTGTTTTATTTGTTTAAAGTTGGCAGTGAGAACCTTGCGGCGATACCTCATGATAAACTATTTCATGAATGTTTACCATGATACAGCAATGGGGGTTTAAGCTTTAAGAGTTTCATGGTGTAGTTTAAACAAGAATAACAGTGCCTTGCTTATCCCTTTTAGAACAGCATGGCATGCAAAATAGGTTACTAGAGCCCATATGTAAAACAAGAGTTCCGTGAAACACCATGTCGCACCTGTTTTGCACCTTTACATTAAAAACTCAATTAAAACATCATTTTGTCACTCATGCAAATTTGGTCAAAATCCATTCAGTAATTTATGAGATATCGTTTTCATGTTTTCCGCTATTTTTAGTAGCGGTGGATGGCGGCTGTTTTGGATGGTCAATTTGAAACATCTTGAAGTAGCTTCATGCAAGGATCATTCTGGAACGAATTTAATGCAATTTCATTCAGGGTTCTGGAAAAATTGTCATTTTCATGTTTTTCTACATTAGTAACAGTGGCTGGCGGCCATCTTAGATGGTTTCCAATCACTTAATTTAAAAGAACTTCATTAATGAACAATTCTGACGAAATCTGACCAAAATCCGTTCATGTTTACTTGAGATATTGGAAGTTTAGCAAAGTAAGGCTTGTAAACAGAAAGTAGGTCACTGTGACCTAATTCGGCTACATTTTTTATTTCAAAGATTTACTCCCTTGAAAATAATAACAAAAAATATTTGATGAAATGTTTCATGCAATACCTCCGACATGGTCTAACTATACACTTGAAATAGAGTTTAGATAATAATATTTGCTAAAAGTGACTTTAAACAAAAATAAATTTTAGATAAATTTTTAAACTATCGCGGACCGCGCTCGAAATCGCATTATTTGACAAAAATAATTTATTCATACGTCACAATCACGTGCACAAATAAGAAAAATATCTGTACATGATCACATGACACACGTGGTCTAAAACGATACCCTTTAAGGCCGTGGGGAAGTAGGTTGTTTGCAGTTTAATTTGAAGATAATTTTTCATTCCACATTAGTCGGAAAAACATGCATTTTCCCAAAGCTGGTACGGTTAATTATGAGAATATTACATATTTTGTTAAAATATTAAATTTTGAGCCGCGACATGAGAAAACCAACAATGTGGTTGTGCGCCCAGCGCAGACTCAGGTCAGCCTGGGCATCCGCCCAGTCTGATCAGTCTTCGCTGTCCGCATGCAGGTAGCTTAGACCCTTAGCTACCTTTAAAGCGCTTAGCAAAGTATCTGAAAGGAATGGGCGGACGCCCAGACTGATCTGAGTCTGCGCTGGTCGCACAACCACATTGTTGGTTTTCTCGTGTCGCGGCTATTTTTGTTTCTGAAAAGTTAACATGAAATAAACGAGGGAAACAATCTTAAATAAAGCCACGGCCCAACATATGCTGCTTGCAAAGTTTCAGCCAAATATACCAAGTGGTTCTGGATAAAAAGTTGGTTTTATTGTTTTTGCTATTTTAGTAACAGCAGCCATCTTGGAAACTGGATAAAGCTGACTTTTACCGTGCTGAAGCCCTGCAGTCTGGTCATGCAACATGTGAAATTTGAGAACCTTGGATTCATTGGTTTTGGAGAAAAAAAGTCATTTGTATGGACTTAAATGCTAGGGTCGACGTAAATGTGAACGGACGGACGAACGGGTTTACGGACGGACGGAAAACCGGACGCCTATATCGCACCTTGCTAAAGCAGGTGCGACAATTATCTACGTGACCCCTCACCCACCCAAAATAGCCACCTATCACCCCCATGGCCCCGGGCCATTACCCAAAAATACCAAAAAAGGTATTTTGTTCAAGCAACTTCTTGTAAGAGCACACCATGAACATTATCAATAATATGTAAGTGTTGTAATAAATAAAGAAATGCATTATTTCATCTGCTTATGCTTCCTATTAGCTGAAATTATCAAAAATATATATACATGGCCGTCGGAACAGGGGCGGCAGTGGCGGCGCCCGCCGCCC
This sequence comes from Ctena decussata, assembly GCA_963989385.1. NCBI lineage: Eukaryota > Metazoa > Mollusca > Bivalvia > Lucinida > Lucinidae > Ctena > Ctena decussata. The sequence goes on from OZ022502.1 coordinate 88,214,980, forward strand.
AAATATTTTCTATAATGATAGATTCTCAAAAACATTGAGATTTTGATAGCATTGTCATTATCTTGTTAAAATGAATATTGGCTTGCACATACAAACAATATATCAATAACAGACATGGCAACATAAAACAACCAAAAAGAGCCAAAACAGAAGTGTCCCTTTGGGACGCCCAGTAAAGTAGATCGTGAGTGGGGATGGGGGTGCTTAGCCGGTTTGCGGTCGCGACCAAATCTCGACCTTGTTTCTGCTTTGATTCCATCAGACACTCAGTTGTTCGGTTTGCGTGGAGGATTCCTAGCTCATGAGTGTAACATCTCAGAAATCAAAATAAAAAACTGAGATAAAACAAACATGAGGACTCACAAATATAGTCACACGAAATTCCGGAGCAGTGGAAACCACGGTGGGCCCGACCCAAAACGTCCCGGTACGGGTTTTAGGCGCCAACCGTCTGTGTTACTACATGTATCATGTTAGGTTTAGGTTTAGGTTTGCGCCTTCATAGAGTCTGAGGCCCGACCCACCGTCGTGCAATCGAAGAGGTAAGGTAGTGGCTTAACCACCTAGCATGCACTTTGTCGCAAAGCATCTGTATTATAACCAATCTTTTTATATCGAATTATTATGATAAGGAAAATCAATTTTACCAGTTATTTTTCTAAATTTATACATCAAGTCGCCATAAAATCAGGTTCCGAAACGCTTTGCAAATGGAGAATAATGCGAGTAATGTAAACACCATTGGATGAAGAACGAGGAACATCACCGTCAAAAAGGAAAATTAACACTGTCAAAATCAAAATCACCTCTTTTATCGTAAATTTTAGTTGTAACAAAACCGTCTGATATAGCTAAATGTAGGAGCCCCGATAGCTCAGTGGGTTAAGCGCTGGCCTACTGATCTAGCGGACCGGGTCCGAATCCCGCGTGAGGCGAGAATCTTTCCTACCGTAAATTGGCTTCCATTGCATTATCATCGTCCCATCGTCCTGATATAACTGAAATACTGTTGAAAAGGACGTAAAATCGCAAGTTTTCCATCCATCCGTAGCTAAATGTAAATCCAAAAATGAGGCCTCGGTATTTGAGACGCCGGCCTTATTTACGTGAAATTCAGAAGGATAAATCTGATTGACCATGCTTTTCAATAAGTTATTGTCAATATTCAATAGGTCATTCAGATACAGATAAGTAGAATTGATAGCCTCAATAACTTCAAAAACTGTTGCTGAAGTGACATTTTTTTCAAGACGGTTTCCCTAAAAATCCGCAATCGATCACCACTTTACCTATCCGGAGTAACACAGTTTATTACAGGACTTAATATTTGACTATTCGTCTGTTGTCCCTCGCTAGTGAGGTTACTGGGATATTTAGATAACCATCTGAAGTTCAGAGAATGGTTGAAAATGCTAAAAGAAAGCAATTTCACTATGGCCTTGTTAATCGGCGTTCCCATGGCGATAGTGTGAACAATAATTTAAAACTTTCCACATGCTTTCGTCTTGTCTCTTTATTTAAAAGATACAAGAGACGGTCATTTAATTCGCGATCTTTAGCTCTGTTATTAAATTATTGAGTGAAATAACCGCTGTGTGTCAAAAAGAAGTTATACATGTACATTGAAAACAAACTATTAAGTTATTTAATACTACATTCATTACATTTCATATATACCGGTGCTGGTCGAGAAGAAATCCTGTTTATAACAAGGCAATTCAAGTGTTGTTATGAACCTGCTACCCAATTATATTAATACTCTCCCCTGGCTGCCACACAAAGCACCTGCTAAGCCTTCAGATCGTCATGATAAAAAATACCTGGCCACGGCCCGAATCGAGGATATTCATAAAAAGCGCGCCCACGTAAGGCTACAAAATAAAGTGTGCAAATATTTTTTTTAAACTTTCGGTGTGTTTCTTTGAATATATGCAGAAATTGCGATCAAACATGACTTTGTAATTCATTTACATCGGGGGATGTTGCAAAACCTCGGGCTTCATCCTTCATTTTCAACACCTCCCTAGGGATTTTGCGAATGTTAATTAATGGAAAGTCATGTTTGATCCCTATAACTATGTTATTCCAGAGTAGAACCGGATATTACAGCTTCCAACAAATTTGATCCAGTACTTTTGTAAAGAAAGGCTCGCCTTCTGTATCGGAGCACGTTTTAAAACGTCGACTTAAGGTGGTGAAAATCACTAGACAAAAATCTGCATAAAATGGTGTTAAACAACAGATCTTTCCAAAACTTAGCAGTTGCCTTCTTTATGTTGTGTCTCACAATTCAAAGAAGTTGCAAAACCTCGGGCTTCACCCTTCATTTTCAACACCTCCCTGGGGATTTTGCGAATGTTAATTAATGGAAAGTCATGTTTGATCCCTATAACTATGTTATTCCAGAGTAAAATCTGATATTACAGCTTCCAAAAAATTTGATCCAGAACCTTTGTAAAGAAAGGCTCACCTTCTGTATCGGAGCACGTTTTAAAACGTCGACTTAAGATGGTAATAATCACTGATTTGGGGCAAAGACAAAAATCTGCATAAATGGGGTGATAATCACTGATTTGGGGCAAAGACAAAAATCTGCATAAATGGTGTTAAACAACAGATCTTTCCATAACTTAGCAGTTGCCTTCTTTATGTTGATTCTCACAATTCAGAATCCCAAACTGTAGAACTTATTAAGGCTGAAAAGGGTCTACATAAGAAAGATCTAAGGGTAATTTTGTACGCAAAAATCTAAAAAATAATCAACGTTATTAAAAACAATGTAAGTAGGTCTGAAGTTTCTTCAGTGCATTAAAAAGAGCGTCCTAGCATTTTTTTCCGTTTTTTACACATTATAAGGCTGCGCAGGTAAACAAATATGTAGCCTGTGTCCAAACATTTGTCAGAAAGACACAGAAGAATCTATTTTCAAGGTTGAACAATTTCATTTACACAACTATTAAAGTCACAATAATCTATTATTTATACTGTGAGAATGATATATGTATAACTGCCCTGCCTGTATTTAACGAATGCATCCAGTATACATGCACTGTATACATGGTCAGATATTTAAGAAAAAACTACTGTTTTCAACTGGTGAACCTTGCAATTTTGATAAAGAGTTGGAACAAATAATTGCTAGGACGCTTTTTAAATGCATTTAAGTACCTTCAGAGCTAAGTACATTTTCAATAACAAAGTTAGTTTTTTAGATTTCTGCGTAGAAAAATTACCCTTTGATCTTTCCGTATAAAAACACTTTTTTAAACAGCATATCACTCTAATTTGTATTCTAGACTGTAGAGTACAACAAAAATAAGATGACTATTTACTTTCAGGGACATACGTTAATCTTTTACTGTTTTATTCATATTTTTTAGTATTTACCACAAATCACCACCTTAAACAGCGTATAGTTATCCATTTCCTATTAATAAAAATTACATGTAAATACGTATTATAATTTTGGATCAACATGTATCGTGTCACGATGTGCCGGAGTAAGAGAAGTGAATACAGGGATTTAAGGCTATACAAAGGTGATGTGTGATTAAAGAAAGCATCGTTTAAGGTGATTCAGCTGTTTGCTCTTTTTATTCTCGGCGTTTATGCGCTGCGGGGAATATTGCTAACTATGAAGTTCAATTTAGTATTCTTTCCGCCATGCACTACAATGTTTCAAAAAATAACCTTTATGCGTTTTCAACAAACAAGTAATTTTCAGACATTTCAACGAACTGACCCCCTTTCAGTACTCCGCCTTGTCAGTCAACGTCATAATTTTGCCGTTTGAATTTCGTGGGTTTGCTGGTTCACGCCTTTAAGAAGTGCCCTTGTTTTCTTAAACTGGCAATAAGAAGATGCATTGAGATTTGTGATTCAGCTTTTATAATTTTTCAAAAAATGTCCGAAGCAGTTCTGTAAGTTTACCCTGTTGCATAAATGAATACTCAATATTTTAGCGATACATGACGTGCTCCAGGTAAAGCTACCTAAAGTTACCAAGATAGCTGTGGAATCAAAGTCTTCTAAGGTACAGTCAAAGTATACAGCACTTACAAGTCATAATTAGCTGATAAATACTCGTAGCAAGTTTTGTTAGCCTTGGCCTTTGCACTGAGGCACTTTCGCACTTGTCTAAATAATTTCCTGAGAAGCCACGTATATACTTTAATAAATTTGACATGTCGCCAAGCAAAATTTATCACATAATACGCATAAATGTTAGAAGCATGACCACTTAACTGCAAAAATGACAATCTTCTACGGTTTTCGGAAGCTTTGCAAAGTGCTCATACCATGCATAAACTTTCATGAGTGAATAACTTAATGAAGCAATAAGAGGTGTATCAAATATAAATATCAGCTTAACTATTTAGATAACAAAGGTCTTAGTTTTAGAATATTTCGAAGTTGGTTACATAATTGCCATTTATTCAATAACGGTTTGTTAGTAGTTTTAACTATATGTCTGTGGTATACTTGTAGAAATAAAGTACACACATAATAAATGATTTACAAAACAAAAATAATGTTTTAATGTTTTACAAAACAAAAATAGCGTTATTACCAGTAAAGAAATTATTTTGGAAAATCCTTTCAATACAGAGATAACTTTACGATCTCACGCGACGTCATTTGCTGAATACGATGACGTGAGAAATGAATATTATCAATTGAAAGAAAAATACAGTTTCACGAGCATTATGGTATTTCGACCCTCCATCTATTATCTTTCGTTTATCTGGAAAGTTCACAAATTGATTAATCACACCTCGTACATGTGCGGACATTAAACAACTTTACTGCTATTTCCAAAACTTTGAGACAAAAATAAGCCTTATTATCTACTCTAGGCGTGAGCGTCTCTCTCTCTCTCTCTCTCTCTCTCTCTCTCTCTCTCTCTCTTACACTCCCTAAAAAGGACCACCTACAGCTCTGCCAGAACTACAGAACCATCAGCCTCATCAGTCTTTCAAGCAAAGTCATGCTGAAAGTCATCTTGAACAGGCTTAAACCACAAGCTGAAGAGATAATCACTGAAGAACCGGCTGGGTTCGGAGCCGAACGAAGCACCACGGAACAGATCTTCAACCTTAGAATCATGTGTGAAAAGTATCTCCAAAATCAGCAGAATCTGTAGCATGTCTTCATAGGTTTTAGAAAAGCCTTTGACAGGGTATAGAATGCAGCCTTATGGGTTACCATGCGGAAGTACAATATCAGTGCAAATCAAGTTCGCACCATTGAGGAGCTATACGGCAAGGCTACAAGTGCAGTCTTGATGGATGAAAGCACAGGAGAATGGCCCAGAACAACAGTTGGAGTAGGACAAGTTTGTCTTCTGTCACCCACCCTCTTCAACATTTTTCTCGAACGGATCATTTCTGATGCTCTGGAAGAACATGACGCTGGTCAAGAAACGGAAACTAAGGTGGTTTGGCCACGTCTCAAGGTCTTCTGGTTTAGCAAAGACGATTCTACAGGGCACAGGGAATGGAAACAGAAGAAGATGTAGACAGAAGAAAAGGTGGGAAGACAATATCAAAGAGTGGACAGGGATGGATTTTGCCAGCTCAACTAGGGCAGCTGAAAACAGAACAAAGTGGAAGGGTATTGTTTCGAAGTCATCTGGGGTGCCCCAATGACCTAGTAAGGTTATGGGATAGAATAGAAATAAGCATTTCACTTGAAATGACATTATTTACCATACTTTTTAAGAGATGGACATGAATTTTCTGCACTGGATCTGTTGTTTCTCGCTACTTAAACAATTAAACAACTATAGATTTCTTTTATAGTGAGGCGCCATAGTCGAGTGGTTAGAGTGGCTCGGTTATTGTGCAGAAAGTCATCGGAAGTTCATGAGTTCGCGGCTCACCGTCGCCATCCGACGGCTGGAAAACTCTCTCTGTCAACCCAGCAGCAAATGGGTACCTTTTTCGAATCAGGGAGGGATAAGGCAGGGAAAGGAGAGTGATGGGCTCCGCCTTTCATCAGCTGTGCCCAAGATACAGTGGGTCTCTAAACCCCACAGCCCCTACGGCTATAAGGCTATGGGAAACCTTTACCTTTTCAGATTTCTTTTTCATATTTTTGGTATTTTCAGGACCGGTTTATGACGACTGTGCATGCGACCCTAATGCTGTATCTGGTCCAACTACACCAGCCCTCTCCACAACACCAGCCTTGCCGGACTGGTGCTTCAGTCCTGATGGCACATCCTGTTTATGGTATACAGAATGTTTAGAGGTATTGTTATTTAGGAATGTTCCGCGCCATATCCATTATGTATTCAGACCCGCGTATGGTCAGACCGAATGGGTATACTCATGCGGTTTGACTTTTATGCCTTGTTGGACGTGACGAAATAAAACTCGAAATGATTTTATACAGAAACTTATAAAAAAAAAAGCGAAAACTATGTCAGTATGTTCACATTTGCGACTACTAGCAGCAGATTAAGTTATTTCAACCCGATTTCAATGGATGGATCAGTGGATGACTTGCGATTTTACCTTTCCAACAGTCCTTTACAACAGTATTTCAGTCATATTTGGACGCTGAGAGAGTGATAATGAGAAGCTGTGTGCAACAGAGCCTCGTTTACGGTTGATATATGTTCCGCCTCGAGCGAGGCTTGAACGCAGGGCCGCTAAATCAGTAGGCAAGCGCTCAACCCAGTGAGCTACAGGGGCTCCCAGATTTGAAATCCCATCACGAAGGTTCCTTTTTATAACGAATATTTGGCAAGTAAGGCCAAGCAGTTGCTCTTTGTAGGTTTATTTTCCAATCTGCACTGAACAACCATTCTACATGTTTATGCAGTATTTCAAAATTATACCTGGACGTTGTACATGGAAATGTAACAAATGACTAAGAATGTTCTACAAATGTGCCGTACCTTGTGAGGTGCCCATTCTCTGCGCTGATCAGTCATGCTACAACGGACTGATAAAAGAATAAAAATTTTGTGAAACACGAATTGCTTCTGTGTGGTTTCAAAAAAAAAAAAAAAAAAAAAAAAAAGAATCAAAAGTTTCTGGAAGCGTCTAGATTACCATTTTCTTTCCCGGACATTCACCTTATAAGATGTATTAACTTTCAACAAAATAAGTGTGCGCCCTGCGAAGACTCAGATAAGCCTGGGCATCCGCCCAGTCTTATCACAGTGTTCATTGTCCACACGAAGAAAGCTGGGATCTTTAGCTACCCATTGAACGCACAGCGGATGTCCAGGCTGATCTGAGCCTTCCAAGGGCGTGCACTCATTTGTTTGGTTTTGTCATGTGGCTCAAATTGTTTCAGAAAAGACACTCCTGTTTGGGTACTGGCTATGAGTATGCAGTGGACTTTGGCTTGAAATTTTGTAACCTGTATTCTGAAAATCAGCACAAGTTTTTACCAAAAGGTCAACGCTGGATAGATGCTGTCCGCAAATGTCTCCAAGTGGAACTTGTCCCCTTTCTCCGGCCGTATGAAAAAACAAACTGTGCGGATATAGAAGCATTTGCCTTTCAAACACATGCGCCATGTTACCTGGATCCTTATCCCGGGGCGCCGTCGATATGCGATCTTGACTGCGTAGAATGGGCGAAGGTTTTTTGGACCATCAAAGGAGCATATATAACCGCTTTTAGTGAAAGTTTGCGAGGAATGTGGTCGGTTACAAAAGGCTGTGCCTCGCTTTCCTCTCTTCTGACACCTTTCACGTGCTCATGGTCGGCTTTGAAGGCAACGGGCAGAGCTGGTATGCGATTAGTCCGATTTGTAATAAAAAAGGTAAATGCAGCAGTAGGCTGGTTCAAAAATCTTATAGGAAAAAGATCAGCTCCAGTTGATTTTGATGAGGTGGCAGGTAATATTGCCGGTCAACTGGCAGCTCAACTAGAATGGGAAAAAGATGGGGTCCAGTGGTTTGCTTTTGCTGGAAACAATTCAAGGAAAATTTTAGATGCTGATGAAATTGACATCAACATTCTTCTCGGTTCCAGAGCTGAGTATGATCTAAATGCCGTCGGAGTTCCAGAGACCGATATGAATAAGACGGTGGACGACTTGGCAGAAGCGATCGGGAATAAAAAGATACATCTTGATATTGGCAAGAATTTGAATGTGACACACTTCTCCGCGTGTCTTGATATGGATTGCCAAGACACTTACCACGACGTCATCCCAAAGTTGAAAATGGAAAAACCCAATGTTTCAGGAAGTTCAGCCATTTCGAAGAGGACATTATTAATAACAGTTTCTATTATTATTAAAGTTTTGCTCAAATAAGCCTTTCAGTCAGGTAGTGACATGAAAAGCAATGTACGAAATGCAAACTGCAAAAATAATGCATCATTTTGAGTTGCCATTTGTCCTGATTGTGAAAGAGTATTTAGTTTAATTAACTTGCTTTTACAGATATTCAAGTGACTGGATAGTCATGAGAAAAGGAGATGAAAACGTAAACATTAGAATAATCGCTTGTTTGATGATTAGGGTTTTGTTATTATTGTTAGTTTCTCAATTTCTCAATCAGTTGGTGGAATTTCAGAACTTGCTTCAAACATTTTGATCCTGTACAGAAAAAGTAAAGGAAAAATGCTGTATCTCAAAGAATGGATGGTACTGTCAGATGTGAATTTTCCTCCATACTTATTTTAATGAAATTCTTAAAACTGTGAGCATTTGAAGTTAGATTGGACAGAATTATGTATGGGCATGGAGTGAATTGTTTAAGGATCTGAAGCTCAGTATCCGCATTAGATCAAGTACACCTTAATATCTTAAAAAAGACATAGGCTTTTTGAAAAAGTTTCCTAAAGTCAGAACGATCACCACACCCGGTCAATTTTGTATTGCATTCGACCGTTTCATTGCGATATCATCAACGTTTCTATCTTTTAATCAAAGTTTCTTTACGATTTGTAGTCAGGATGTGTATCGATTACAATACGAACTGTATTGGTGCCGTTACGAAGTCAAATCAGATGGGCACCTATAACGTTTCGTAGTGTAACCAACACACTTCATAAAGTAATATAGTCTAAAGTCAGTCGCAAAGATTCTCACATCATAAATCATGATTGTAGTTGGGGACCATTTGTTGGATTGGCACTCGTGCCAAATATGTTTTTCTCTTGAACTAAAGTTATTATCATTATTATTTTAAGAGGCCAGAGATATAACGCAATACGAATAGAAATGATATCAAGATCCTGTATGCCAAATTAAATGCGCGTTTATTGTTCGAAGACAGACACTAAAACAAAAACAGTAACTTTGATATATTTTTCTTTCTGTACAGAAGTATATTTTTGTTGGCAAACGCTTTTAATCTTGAAGACTCTCTCTCTCTCTCAAACTGTTGCCATTTCAGATACGTGTATTTTTCTCGGCCGAGTATAATTTCAATTTTGTTCTATATTTCAAAATATTTCATTAGTCAAATAATGCACATGTCAAAATTCAGCTTATCATATCTTAGGTCAATGAATATCTAACCTTTTCAAAAGCTCCGTTTTATAAAAACGGACGTATTATGGCGTATCGCTGTCCGTCCGTAAACATTATTTTGCGCACCATCATAGCTCAGTAACGGTTTGAGTATCTTCATGAAATTTTGTAAGAATATAGATTAGGTTGGGACAAAGTGTCACATGCAATAGTGGTTACTCCCCTTTTTTTAGTTTCAAAGTTATTCCCCTTTGGCTATTTTTTCCAACTAGTCTTGTGCGCACAATAACAAGATAACCATTTCGGATATCTTGATGAAACATCATAGCAATGTGTATGAAGGTCTACCAATGTGTTGCGCATAACAATGGTTGCTCTCCCATCTTTTACTAATTGCATACCTTTGATTAGATTTTAGTGTATACTAATCTTGTGCATACCATAACTTGGTAATCATTCGGAATATCTTGATGAAACTTTATAGCAATATGCATGAATACAAGGTGATGTGTCACATATAAGAATGGTTGCTCCCCCTTACTTAATTTTGGAGAAACCTCCCTTTGATTGGTTTTTAAGGCTAGCCCCGTTCACTCCATAACTACTTAACCCTTTGAAATATTTAATGAAACTTTGTAGGAATGTGTATAATAATGGGACAATGTATCATGGGCATGAACTACAATTTTTGGTTACTTACTTCCTGAATTCACTGCCCTTGCATCATTTTCTGGTTTACTCTGTAACTCCTTAACCGTTGGAAATATTTAAACTAAACGTGTTGGTGATGTGTATATTGTCAAGGGCATATATTTGGACCAAGAATGGCACTCTAGTTTACATAGTTTATGATTTATGTCCCTTGTTTGACTTTGGCATTTCTCAACCCACGAGCTGCCTCACCTTGGAAATTGATGTTTGGTATACGAATAGTATTTGATGTGTTAGGTGTTTTAATAATATTGCAGTCAGTAATAACAGAGTTCTTTCCCATGTTTGTCAGCCTGTCTATCCTTCTATAAACAATCTTGTTCATTCTGTAACTCATTCATGACACTGAAACGGGCATATTATGCGCCGCTTGCAAAACTCTTGTTTCCGTTGTTCTGTAGCGCATGAATACTAACACTGACTCTGTCAGAATTCAAAACGTTTCTCTTGTTTGTTAGCTTACTTCCATTATACCTTCTACTTCATGCTGATTAAATAGAGGATTTTTACTTTTCTATGTGAATATACCTTGATCCAAAAGAAATGTCAGGGCGGTGACAAATATGCGCTGCCAATATCTGTCAAATTCGATCAGTCCACCAGAAGATTCGGTACAATAAGTTTTGCACGCTTGTTCAAGTTCACAAAGCATAACGCATAGGTAGTTTACCTCCTATCACCACATTTACTGTCATGTATGAGAGACGATGTTAATAAATTGTCGTGCAAGCAATATGCCTATAAGAACGATGGTGCATTTTTAAGATGACAATGAATTTCTGCGTCGAAGGAGTAATTTTCACGGTGTAAAGAGATTAGCTGCCGATGGGATTCGAACTCGGTAAATCAGGTCTTAGCCGACTGCTCTGTCAAGGCCCATTACGTACATGTATATATATATAAAATAGATATAACATCATGTATGAAAATCTTAAAAATAAGAGTAACCATAGTGCACAAGTCGGGCACACGCTACAGTTAAATATCCACGACAATTTATTTGCGCTTATATTCGCGAATCTCTATTGACCCGCAAAATGAAACATTTTGCGAATATCGAAACTTAGCTTAAATCGTAAGGTGTAATCGAATGTTTAGCTGCGAAATTCCGGGACACACTGTAATAATTAAGACACGTAGATCAACGCCAAAATAATGCTATTTATACAATGTGCAGATTATCGGTGTAACAGCGAAGACTCAGATCAGCCTGCGCATCCTCCCACTATGCAGCTACTTTGCTGTTATGTAGGAGATGACATTCTATCAGCTTTGTTGCTTTGAAAAGTGTACCTAATGCAATGACAAACATAAGCCTGTCACTTTCATGGGAACAGTCGTCTCCGTTCACATAGACAAGTTTACGATCATTTGGGATGAGACTTTAAACCGAGGTCCCGTCTCCATATGACCTCGTTGTTGGCGGGACGTTAAACCCGAGTTCACTCACTCACTCACGATCATTTGGTCACGCAGGTCGTATGGTTACGATCAGGAGTTGGGCTGTACATGTACCAAGAGAAAAGCACATATAGTAGGTGGGAATGGCAAAGCCTCAGATCAGCCTGTGCGTTCGAATCATCCCTTTTGGGTTTCGCAATCTATCACAAAGATTCGTGCTGTTCTTCAAATTATATTCAAACCTGCCTGAAGGGGTCCCAAGGGAACGCAAAACGGCTGCGTCATATAATCTCTTAGCACATGTTCGTTTGCACAGTAGGCCCCAATAGAGGTGCTTCTAAAGGCAGGTGACCCTTAAAAGAGGTACCCACATAAGCAGGTTTTTATTTTGTTTACCGAAAAAAGGTAACTGATGAAAAGTGTGAACAAACAATACTCAGGCTAGTCTGCGCATCCTCGAAGTTGAAAAGTAACCTATGATTTGCGTCGCATGAAACGATACCTTATTCCTTGCGCAAAAAAAGAAATACTCAGACCAGCCTGCGCATCCGATGTCTTCCATTTTTGATCGATTTGGTACTTGTACAGATAATATGGCTAGCCACGTGGGTCTTTTGTTGGCAACACCGCATGTCCAGGTGTTGCATAACGTTACATTTGGTATTGTAAGTTTTGTTACAGCTGAGTAATTTTTGTTACCGGTGAGTGAGTAGTGAATGTCCCATGCTCCTTTTTGTACAATGGAAAAGTCTAGGGGAAGGTATAAAGATAGCCCCGCCCTGACAATTCTTTTGGATCAAGGAATACCAAATATATTTCATCCAATGTGTTAAAATATCAGCAGTTTCACGACTAGGGAAATTGACGATATTTTCAACACGAGAGATGAAATACGTTTTTGTATTTACCGAAAAGAAGTAAATTTTATTTTCAGGAGAAAAACGGAAAACAGACCGCGTCAAAAATAACTTTTTTTCCTTGTCATTATGTCTCCCCATCTTCGGGGAAGGCATATTGTTTTTAACCATTATTGTATGCCTGTCCGTCTGTCTGTCCGTCACAAATTGTGTCCACTCAATAACGTCAGTCACAGTCAGTTTTACTGACTTTCGAGCTGAGAATTGGCTTAATAGTAGGCCAAAAAGCTTTCGGTTTTTGCCCCCCGCCCTATCCCCTCCATATATCTTTCAAAAAAATAAAGTTGAACAGATTGCTTCCTGAGTTTGGTAAAGTAAATTCTTTGCTTCCTGTATAACTCCCAATTTGATTAGTTTCTATATTTTTATACTTATTGTGAACCATTTTCTTTTAGTAAATCACCTTTCTTAGCTCCGAGTTCATGAACGGAGGCATAGTTCAAATAGTTTTAGGTACATACTTACCAAAATATCTAATACAGTACGCCTCCCTTCCCATCGAACCCCCATCCCTCAGGAATTCAGCATCATCCTGTAAGGAATGAGTCATTTATTATCAGGTGCGGGGGGGGGGGGGGGTGGGAGCGGGTACATTTTCATATGGTTAACCAAAATTTAGCCGACCCCCTCCCCTCGTCCACCAGAATTATTTTTCCGACATCCCCCACTCTAGATAGGTGACAAAAAATATGACCCCCGCCCCCCATCCCCCTTCCCATCTACCCTTCACACACACCATATTATCTGTTTTATGTCAGACTGACCTCAATCAAAACCTGTATGAAGCACAAAGAGCATTTGAACATTTTCTTATTCTTACAAGTTAATTATGGTCTGTTTATAACAGTTAATAATATTAATAATTGGGTTTCTAGGGGGCGGGGATCTGTGTGCGCAGTCCCCAGAAGCCACAGTAGTTTTGCTGATGAAAAGGCATCTGGAGAGCTGATATCACAAACGCAGACATTAAATCTAATTGAGAACTTTGTGGACATGAAGCTGTCCAAGTTTTGTTTGTCATTTCCATAAATGTCTTTAAGTTTTGAGTTTGAAAGACAAGAGTCTGAAATTTTAGGAGCAATTTGGGGGGGGGGGGGGGGGTGGCTTTGCCCCCAGAAGCTGAGACACTTTCAAAAATGAAGACTGATGGCAGAAGTCTTACACATCTCCGCCCCCCCCCCCCCCCCCCACACTCCAGTATGCCTAATGAAATATATGAACCCCTCCTACTCCGATGCTTATTATTGATTTCTAACCCCCACCCCCCAGTACGTCAACAAAAGTATTCCGATCTACCCCTCCCCCCTAAATGCACAGCCCCCCGCCCTCCCCCCCCCCCCCCTCTTTTTGACAATAAATGACTCGTCCCTAAAACACCTATATTTGGGTGCAGCAAAATTCGGCAATTTTATAAACGGACTTGTTGACTTTTTTTTTGGTGGATATGCATAAAAACGAAATAAACAAATGCGCTGATTTCTCATTTAGTCGTACTGCACATTTCAAACCCGAGTTCTTCAAGATTATTTGTAACTCCTAGTTCTTTTTCATGTTGGGGAAAGCAGTGATTTCATGTTTTTTTCTATTGTTGTGTAATTTTTTTCTTACAATAAAACTGATCATATCTCTGAGTTGCGTGTGATTTATACAACTATTGTTCAATCTGTATAAGCGCCATTAGTCTATGTAGTACACAAAAGATTATTATTCTCAAACTGAGCGAAAAATAAAGGGTCTCTGATCTGTTTGTTCGTTTTAGACCTCCTGTTGTCTAAACAATGACTAGTGCTGCATTTGATAAAGGTAAAATATAAGATAACTGAAAGATAGTCTGTGTTTTAACGCGACGTGAAATCGGATCGGGCTTTTGTTTCATGAATTGTCTGACATTAAATTGTACAATCATTCCCCATCCCCAGCCCACAACTCCCATCGATTATTTGCTTTTGGTCTTCTTCTATCAGTATATGTAATGTGTATTGACTATCAATATGGTTTGCGGAAAGTAAGTTCGCTCTGAGGTTGGTTTCCTTTCACGCTTCGCAGCATTTTATTTTTGGCTATTTTCACTTTGTTCGCCAATATCGCCAAAATGAAATGACCTAATATAAATGTTTTATAGTAGATGCTACCATCTGGACACATCCCAGAAACCCTTCTACTCTCTCACCCCAGCTAACACACAAACACCACTATGGTACCACCATCACCCTCTCTCCAAAAAGACTAAATCAATTAATTAATTTTATTTATTACAAATTTCTGAAAAAAATTATTACATTTGTGAACACAAACATATATATAAATGTCTAAGGATTGGATGTAGGCTAGGCCTATATTTATCCTCTCCTAGACGGCACTGTACAAGTACATACGATACATATATAAATACTTATAAGAGTAGTGACAATTTGCAAAATATGTACTTATATTACATCGATCATTAGCTAAACACATATATTGAGTAGATGCGCCCAAAAATATGCTATGGAAAGAATGAAAAAGATAGAAGAGGAAGAGAGAAGAAGAAGGAGAAGAAGAAGAAGATGATGATGATAAGAAAAGAATGATGAAGAGGGTCTGCCAGTACGTGAAAGGGGTTTATAACGTTGAGATCTTGCAACTCGTGACAAGAATAGTCTAGATATACTTAAATTTGTCTTTGGATTCCTTGTATCAATAATTAATGTATACTAGTTTCAATATATCTATTCCAATCGCATTGTTATTTTCAACACATTTACTATCAAATTTGGAGGGTGGACAGCGATTCCAAAGCGGGGGAAGCCTGCCTGGTGACTATCCTCGCGGGCCGGCCACGGGGACTATGTTAAGATTATTTTGCATTGGCTGTCCGAGTCATTAAATTTATGGCTAAATTGTATTGTTTGGCAGTGCCACCGCACAGAATCACTCAACTCTTTCAAACCAAGTTAGAATGCCGATTAAAAGGGCTATAGACTGCAAGTTATAGTTTGCTGGTGCAACCCCGAATGTCTCTGCATTTCCGAAACGAAACAAAAGGCCGAGATACCGGGCGATACATTGCAAATCTCGGAGAAAACAACGTTCTCCGAGTTCCGGTCATTTTTGCACAATAAAACAACTGCGATTTTATTGGTTTATGCTTCTTTCATACTTCTTCAAACATGACAGATAAACAAATGCTGATGAGATCAAATAAAAATCAAAAAACGAAAAAATAAATATTTAAATAGAATTGTTCCACTCTATTTGCCGTCGAAACGAAGGACGCTCTAAGAAGATTCCCGAACCCTGCAGTGCCGGTCGGTTCTAACCAAAAAGAAATATATAGAAAAATAAACAGAAAAACGTACTTTCTTCTTTTTATATTATCGAGACAAACACGAATTCTAAATGTTTTGTTTTCAAATTATCAATCTTTCCGCCGAGAATAAATTTCGTCTGCTAGGACACGTTCGACCAGAGCCGTAGGTAAAATACCCTACCGCATCGCGTAAACTGGAAACACGAAACTTCGCACGTCTGTAAGCGATAATTATCAGGTGTGAAGATTGCTGAAAGCTAGACATAAATATGCCATGCCCGTTTCTAGGCTGTGCCTAAATACATTATTAAACTATTCTTGTTTTTGCTCTTTTTGAGGTGCGCCATTTTGGTACGAGTCGCGCATTTCCTTTTTTAAAGACAGGAACATTCCCAGGTGGGGTAAACCCACCTCTACGAAAGACCGATGGTGACTTCACAATTCATATTTCAAACTTCACAGTTCATGGTTCATACTTCACAATTCATACTTCATTGTTCACACTTCACAGTTCAAATTTCACAGTTCAAATTTCACACTTCACAGTTCAAACTTCATAGTTCATACTTCACATTTCATACTTTATAAAGCATATTTCCAAGCCCGTACTTCACACTTCATAGTTCACACTTTACAGTTTATACGCCCAACTTAAAACTTCACACTTTAGAGTTCATTCTTCATAGGTCATACCAAACACTTCACAGGCCATTCTATCTATACAGTTCATGTTTCAAACTTCACAGTTTATCCTTCACAGTTCATTCTACTTAGATCATACCTCATACTTCACAGTTCATACTTCAAAGTTCGTACTTTAAACTTTATAGGTTTACTTCACATTTCATAGTTCATTTATCAGACTTCAAAGTTCATACTTCACAGTTCAAATTTCATACGTCCCACATCACACTTCGTAGTTCATACTTCACACTGCTTAATTTAAAGTCAATTGTTTCAGGTCTTCAAACACGTTGTTGAAGTGCGTCATTCAAAAGGAATGATACCAGAGCTAAGATATTGTTATTAGTCAAGATATTATAACTGTTCCAAGTAAAATCACCATTTATTTCGTGGGATTTTCAATACGTTTTACAAGAACTAAACGTGACTTACGGGAGCTTGACTTTAACAAGTGCAAGTCTAATATGGACATTTTTGCGAGAAATTATTCGTGCTCTGTGAGAATCTTTGGCACTTTTCATTATACAATTGCATTTTTGCATGAAAGTTTTCCCCCTACTGAACAGATTCAAGTGAAAGTATTGGCAAAAGTTGGTTTGAATAATAGTTATTCATAAAAAACTATCACTTACAAATGTACATATTGGCAAAAGTTGGACCACTTATCCGGATCCTTAAACAACGCATGATACTATATTTTCAGAAGACAATAAAATGCGACTTACGGGACCTTGACTTTAACAAGCGCAAGTTTAACATTTCCGGCCAAGTGAAATAAGATCAGCTGCAGTGTCAGAATAAACGATTTTCCTAAGAAAAATGCGAACCTCTTAAGAGTCATTCTCTGTAAGCACCAAAATCAGGTGAAAATGACATGTCTCAGATTTTCACGAAACTCAGTGTCTTTTTAGCTCACCTGAGCCAAAGGCTCAAAGGTGAGCTTATAGTATAGGCAGGCCTTCGTAGTCCGTCCGTCGTCCGTCGTCCGTCCATCCGTCCACCATTTTAAAAGGTCTTCTTCTCTGAAACCGCTCGGCCGATTGAAGCCAAATTTTATATGGAGCCTCCATGGGTTGGGGGAACGAAAGTTTGTTCGGGGTATCTGGGTCACATGACCAAGATGGCCGCCACGCCCATATATGTAAAACCCTTCAAAAATCTTCTTCTCCAGAACCAAAAGGCCTATGACCTTGAAACTTAGTATCCAGCATTGGGCATGCGGGCCCATCATAGTTTATACAAATGATGACCTTGCAATGACCTTGACCTAATTTATGGCATGGTCAACTTTGGTACGTTAGGCCTTTATATGGAAAAACGCTTAAACAGTGGATTTCTCAGAAACTATTTAAGTCTGAGATACAATACTTGGTACACATGGTCAACTAAATGAACAGCTGAAGATATTATGTCACTAAAGGTCAAGGTCATTTGGTCTGTCCATCCGTCGTCAAGATTTTCAAACATCTTCTCCTCTGAAACCACTTTGCCGATTAAAGCCAAATTTCATATGGAGTCTCAGTGGGATGGGGGAACGAAAGTTTGTATGCGGGTCCTGGGTCACATGACCAAGATGGCCGCCATGCCCATATATGGTAAAACCCCTTCAAAAATCTCCTTCTCCAGAACCAAAAGGCCTATGACCTTGAAACTTGGTATGTAGCATTGGGCATGTGAGCCTATCATAGTTTATACAAATGATGACCTTGCGATGACCTTGACCTAATTTATGACATGGTCAACTTTGGTACGTTGGGCTTTTATATGGGAAAACGCTTAAACAGTGGATTTCTCAGAAACTTTTTAAGTCTAAGATACAATACTTGGTATACATGGTCAACTAAATGAACAGATGAAGATATTATGTAACTAAAGGTCAAGGTCATTTTATCCGTCCATCCGTCGTCAAGATTTTCAAACATCTTCTCCTCTAAACCGCAAGGCCGATTGAAGCCAAATTTCATATGGAGTCTCAATGGGATGTGGGAATGAAAGTTTATGCCCGAGGTCTGGGTCACATGACCAAGATGGCCGCCATGCCCATATATGATAAAAACCCTTCAAAAATCTTGAAACTTGGTATGTAGCATCGGGCATGCGGGCCCATCATAAATTAATACAAATGATGATCTTGCGATGACCTTGACCTAATTTATGACATGGTCAACTTTGGTATGTCAGGCTTTTATATGGGAAAACGCTTAAACAGTTGATTTCTCAGAAACTATTTAAGTCTAAGGTATAATATTTGCTTTTTTTGGTCAACTAAATGAACAGCTGAAGATATTATGTCACTAAAGGTCAAGGTCATCCTGACAGCCCGTACGTCGTCAAGATTTTCAAACATCTTCTCCTCAGAAACCACTGGGCCTAGTGAAGCTAAATTTCATATGAAATCTCAGTGGGATGGGAGAATGAAAGTTTATATGCGGGGTCTGGGTCACATGACCAAGATGGCCGCCATGCCCATATATGGTAAAAACCCTTCAAAAATCTTCTTCTATGCGAGTTCATTATAGTTTGTACAAATGAAGACCTTGCGATGACCTTGACCTAATTTATGACATTGACAACTTTATTACGTTAGGCTTTTATATGGGGAAACGCTTAAACAGTGGATTTCTCAGAAACAATTTAAGTCTAAGGTACAATACTTGGTATACATGGTCAACTAAATAAACAAATGAAGATAGTATGTCACGAAAGGTCAAGGTCATTTGGTCTGTCCATCCGTCGTCAAGATTTTCAAACATCTGCACCTCTGAAACCGCTTCGCCGATTTAAGCCAAATTTTATATGGAGTCTTAGTGGGATGGGGGGAACGAAAGTTGGTTCCCAGGACCTGGGTCACATAGCCAAGATGGCCGTCATGTCCATATATGGTAAAACCCGTTCAAAAATCATTTTCTCCAGAACCAAAAGGCCTATGACCTTGAAACTTGATATGTAGCATTTGGAACTTGGGCCCATCATAATTTATACAAATCAGGACTGTTTATTGAGTGTGACCTAATTTATGGCAAGGTCAATTTTGATGCATTAGAAAATGCTTAAACAGTGGATTTCTCAGAAACCGTTCAAGCTTAAGCTATGATAAATGTTATTTATGATTAACTAAGTGAGCCTATGAAGATATTATGTTTTTAAAGGTCAAGGTCATTATTTGGCCTTTGTTCAAGGTCACTGTGATTCTGTTGCCTGTCAACATTTTCAAACATCTTCTCTGAAGCCACTGGGCTGTTTGAAGCTATATTTCATGTGAAGCTTTACTGGGTTAAAAGAACCAAAGTTTGTTGAGCAGGTCATTGTCACATGACCAAGATGGACACTATGCCCATATATGGTAGAACTCCTTCAAAAATCTTCTTATCCTGAATCAAAGGCACAATGACCTCGTGGCATGGTAGAACTCGGGCCCATCATAGTTTGTACAATCATGATGGTGCATTGGCCTTGACCTAATATATGGCAGGGTCAACTTTGGTATGTTATGCTTTTATATGGGAAAATGCTTTAACAATTTAATTTCATGGAATTTTTTTTAAGTCTAGATATAATAATTGGAAAATATGGTTAAGTAAATGAATACATGAAGACATAAGGTCATCAAAGGTCAAGGTCATTTTTTGAACTTTGCTCAAGGTCACTGAGATTTTAAAATTAAAATATGCACACCTTTTAAGTTACTGGTTTCAAATTTGTAACAACTGAGCAAAATGACAAATTGTGTCTGTTGACAGAAGGTGTAAGGTGAGCTACAAGACCATTGGTCCTCTGGTTTGCTTATGTCAAGTGATGAACGAAAATAAATGTTTTTCTTCGATCAAACTATCCGTTGCCATAGCAACCAGGTTTTTCTGTTTTTCAGCTTAATCTGGTGATTTTTCAAATGAAAAATGCAACATTTGACTCCAATTGTTCTGGTAGTAATTCACAACAAATGGTATTGATACTTTCATTTTACAAAAGATCCATGTACATGCTGCTAACAAATACAGAAAATTTTCTTCATATTGCTATTGTCAAGCAGTCAGTGACCTTGACTTCTACCTAGTAAGGCGTCTATTTCAAAACATCAAAAATCAGCAAATTTTTAAGACGTTTTACTAAAAAATGCGGCTATAGATTTTTTTCTTTCTCTCGGTGCAGAGAGTACAGAGCCTAGTTGTTGATATATTAAACAATTGGAGATGTTATATTTTTTAAATTGAAAATATTCATCTTTGAATTTAGTCACCGTTAAAGAAATCAGACGAAACTTTCATAATTGAAATTCTGAGATAAAATACAATACCTTGAAATTTTTCAAGAAATATGAGCCAAAATACAAGTTGATGCATGATTAACAACTGAAGAAAAACAACATAGATAGTTTTCACCTTCAAAAATATGTTAGTACCTTACAATTTGGGGTTAAATTACCCCACCCACTTTCTTTCAATGCAAAACCAAATTAAAAGTTGCATGCTTCAATGAATATATCTCAGTCTTTGCTAATTTTAAATGGTCTAGGGGGCTTTTACAAGCTCATTATTTCTGTCGTGTTTCTTTTTTTCATAATATTCCCACAGTGGTTGGTGGGTGGGGGCGGGATAGGGGACAAATTGTTTGTTTTTTTTTTGGTGCGGATCCCATCAGCGTCTGCGTAGCCCTTGCCTGCACTCTATGTCCTGCAGGATTAAACGGATTATGCCATACTTGCATGCATACCTAATTGGGTAGGGGTAAAGAACTGATTAGCCTTTGTTGACCTTGACACTATTTTCAAGGTCACAGAAGGTCAAAGAATGATGAAAAATGGCTTTTCTGCACCGTATCTTCTAAATGGATAAATTGATTTTTACCAATCTCGCACAAATATATCATTGTGAAATGGAAAAGAACTAGCTAGATTTTGCTGACCTTGACCTTATTTTCAAGGTCACGAACGGTCAATGAGTGCTGGAAAAAATGACTTGTCAGCACGATATCTTTTGAACTGAATGGATGGATGGATTTAAAGCAAACCTGCACAGATATATCACTCTGAAAAGAAAAAAAGAACTTATTAGATTTGGGTGACCTTGACCATACTTTCAAGCTCACAGGAGGTCAGAAATGTTGAAAAATGGCTTGTCTGAACCATATCTTCTGAATGGATGGATGGATTTTAACAAACTTGCATAACCATATCACTCGGAGATGGAAAAGAAACTGATAAGATTTTGGTAACCTTGACCTCATTTTCGAGGTCACAGAAGGTCGTAGCAGGTTGAAATATGGCTTGTCTGCATGACAACTCCTAACGGGATTGATGAATTGTGACCAAACATAGATAAGTTTATAATCGGGAGGTGGAAATGTACTGATTAGATGGTGGTGACCTGGACCCAAATTTCAAGATCTACGAGAGATCCTAACTTTACAATATTTAGGGAAAATGATACAGCTGAGAAAGGATAGAAGGGGGTTCATCTGTTTTTGTAAAAGAAACATTTCTAGTTTATTTTAGTAATCACGTAGTAACCATGGCAACCAATAATCTATCACTAGTCTGTTTTGTCGAAAACGAATAATTAAAATGGATGGATGGATGACTTGCGATTCTACGTCTTTTTTAACAGTATTTCAGTCATATCAGGACGATGGGACGGTGATAATGAAAGGCTCTGTGCAATGGAACCCCGTTTACGGTAGGAAATATTCTCGCCTCAAGCGGGTTTCGAACCCGGTCCGCTACCTCAGTTGGCCAGCGCTTAACCCACTGAGCTACCGGGGCTCCTGGATATTTAAAAAGAAACATTTAAATTTAGTTGAAAAGTGTTGATTGTGATTTTCTATCTATGTATACACTTTCTATTGGCCAAATAAGTCTCATCTTGGACAATAATTCTATATATTTTAGTTGCTATGGATACAACCAGATGTTCCATCAAAACAGCAATTGACAATCTGAATGTTTCTGGGAGAAAGCAAATAAAGCACATAAACGAGGAGAAAAACATTTTTAAATATTCCATAATGGAGAAGAAAATTTGCTTATATATTTATCATATTGATAAACATATTTATGTCCCCCACCATTGGGGGGAGGGGAGTTGGGGAAGGAAGAAAGGGAAGGCGGATATGTTGTTTTGGTGCACATCCCGCCTGCATTGGTGTCGGTGTCTGTGTGTCAGCATAACTTCATATCTGCACTCTATCTTCTGAAGGGGTAAATGTATTTTCACCAAACTTGCAAAGATACATCTTTGGGTGGGTAAAAACAGCTGATTAGATTTTGGTGACGTTGACCCAATTTCAAGGTCACATGAGGTATCTAAATGGCTTGTTGGCGCCATATGTGCTGAAGGGGTGGATCTTGCACAAATATATCACAGGGAAGTGGAAAAGAACTGAAAAAAGTTGGTGACCTTGACAATATTTTCATGTCACAGGAGGTCAAAAACAGTGAAGATGGTTTGTATGCACCATATCTTTTGAAGGGATTTATGAATTTTGATCAAACTTGCACAGGTATATTATAAGGAGGTGGGGAAACACTGTTAGACTTTGGTGACATTGATCTTAAATTCAAGGTCACATGAGGACTTACAGTGTTAAAAATGGCTTGCTTGCACCCTATCTCCGGAATGAACAGATCGAGTGTGACCAAACTTGCACAGACACACCATTGGAACATGGGAAAGAATTAATTAGATGGTTGTTCAGGGACAACTTGTCGAGCCCACTGTTTTCTTCAGTGACCTTTAAGTATGTCAAGACTTACTGCTTCAGTTACCTATTAGAAAGAAGCCAAACAATATCATGATACAGCATATTTCTTTTTTTTTCTTATGAAGGAAAACAAGTGGAACTTTGGCCATGGCAAGCATACATTATGACAATTTTATTATTTGACCTTTAAGTATGACCTTGACCTTGGATCAGCCTGAACAAACATTTCTACTCGTCAAGGAGACAATTGTGCCAAATTATTTTGAAATTCATGCATAACTGTATAAATTATATGACCCAGACAAGCTCAGTTTATGACAATTTTTTATCATTTGACCTTCAAGTGTGACCTTGACCTTGGACCTACCTTAATAAGTTCCACATGCCACTTCTACTCATCAAGGAAAACAATAGTGCCAAACTGTTTTGAAATTCATCCATAAAAGTAGAAGTAATGGCCTGGACAAGACCTATTTATGACTATTTTTATCATTTGACCTTCAAGTGTAACCTTGACCTTGGATATACCTGCAGATGTTTCAAATGGTACTTGAACTCATCAAGGAGCACAACTGCTGTTTTTTGTGCGTTTTTTTCAATACATGCATAAATGTAGCGGTTATGGCCCGGACAAGCTCAGTTTATGACAATTGTTATCATTTGACCTTCGAATGTGACCTTGACCTTGGCCCTACCTGACCAAATTTTCCAAATGTCACTTTTTCTCATAAAGGAGAACAAGTGTGCCAAATTATATTGAAATCCATCCATAAATGAAGAAGTAATAGCTCGGACAGACTCAATATATGACCATTTGACCTTTATGTGTGACCTTGACCTTGGACCTACCTGAACGAATGTTTCAAATGACACTTCTGTACATCAAGGAGAACAACTGTGCACAATTATGTTTAAATCTATCCATAAATATAGAAGTTTTAAAGGTCCCAGGGAGTCATAGAAATCTGCTAAATGGATTGTTTGACCTTTATTCTGTTTTGAAGAGAGTTGTTGCCTTTGTTTTACAGAGTTGTTGCCTTTGTTTTAATCTGTCAAGATTTTGTTTTTTGCCCGTATCTTAATTACTCTACCAATGGCTTAATTTTAAACAACATGAAGAAACAACATGGTAACAGAAAGTTGTTAATGTATTTTCTGGTCTAGAACATATGACTAAAATTCCACCAACAGTCTCATAAAGGCAGGGCCCTGTTAGTTACCATGTTTCTAGTTAGGTTTTGGTGACTTTGACCCTATTTTTAAGGGCCATTTGTTAATTTGTCCTGAAAAACGAAGATATATCTCGAACCAGTAGATTCGTTTTTACCAAACTTGCAAAGATCAACCTTTTAGGCAAGATAAAGACTTAGAACTTAGCGACATTGACGCCATTTTCAATGTCACAGGAGTATTTTCTCGAACCCGCTTGCCGTAAGCGAGGCAGTCGACAAAACTTCAATTTGGTGAATGTGCGTGCTTATATGCATGCGTGCCTCCACCCTGAACTTTAACAAAAACAAAGGACAGTGGACAAGAAAGCTTATGCAGACCAGACATGTAATGAGCAACTTTAAAACAAGTGTACCAGGTGCTATTTTATCATCAAAACTCGTGGTTCTCTGTTGCCTGTTTTTGGTGTCAGAGTTTATGTGATGTTTTACCTTATGTATGTTCTTATTATTTTTGGTTCGGTTTGGGTTGCTGAGTGGCCACCTTTTGGGAACAAGCTGCTCACTCGGTTGGCCATATGTTCTCTGTATCTTGATTATTTGTAATCTTCGTTGTTTCCAACTATGGTTTGAGGGCTGGATTTGGATTTTGATTGTTTCAGTTCCTGGTCTTTGCATACTTTTTATTTTCATATGTATTTTATGAATGTGTTGTGTAACTAAATGAGGTGGGTGGGGCAACTCAACCCCTAGATATACAGATTAAACATATTAAGGAATGAAAAACTACAAAAATTGTATTTGTGGTTTATTTCTTCTCCAATGCATGTATCTGTCTCTATTTATGCTCAGTTGCTGTTCTTTCTCTACACTGTACTACATACCTTCAGATTGACTGATTTCTTTGTGGAAGGATTGAGTGTTTTTTTTGTCATAGCAACTATAAAAATACTGATTTATCGTATATTTTTTTTAACAAAATCAACACTTAGAATGCGTATGCATATGTAAAAAGTTACTAACAAGGAATACGTTTCATCAGTAATGAAACGAGTTTCTGTACATATGCGTGTAAATGAACACTGACCCATAATAGATTAACAGTTACCATGGTTACCAAATGATAAACAATGTAAAAACAATGACGGCAAACATGTGCTCATCTTTTAAAAATGTTTCAGTTTACTCACAATTATGAAAACTTGAGATATATTATCCATGGCATGTAACGTTTGCATTCATTTCATATTCAGTTGAAGTGGGTGGGGTAATTGCACCCCAAATTGTAAATTTTAAGCATACTTCTGAATGAGAAAAGTATTTATGTAACTTTCCTCAACTGTATTCAATGTATTTATTTGTATTTTTGCTCATATTTGCTTAGCATTCTCCAGATATGATCTCTTATAACAGATTTTCTGCTATGGCAGTTTCTTCTAATTTTCCTGACGGTGACTAAATTCAAAGAAATTTATTTTCAATTTAAAAAATAGACCATCTCCAATTTTTTGATATTTTAAGAGCTAGGTGTTATACTCTTCGTACCAAGAAAATGAAAAAAAATCTATAGCCGCGTTTTCTAACAAAGTGCTTTCAAATTTGGACAATTTTTGATATTTTTAAAGAGATGCTTTACTAGGTAGAAGTCAAGGTCACCAACTCCTTGACCATAGCAATATAAAGAAAAATGTTTCTATCCGTACACAGCACTTACATGGGTCTCTTAAAGGACATGAGTGACCTTAACATTTGTTGAGAAATACTGTCAATACAACTGGTGTCAAATCTGGCATTTTTATATGGAAAATCACAAAATTAGGCCAAAAAACAGAAAATCCTCGTTGCCATGGAAACGAACAGTTTGATTGGAGAAAAAATTGTATTTTTGTTCATCACTTGACATAAGCAAAAAAGACACTAATTTTCATCAAATCTGAGATATGTCATTTTCAGCCCCTATTGCAATTTTTTGGTGCTTACAGATAATAACTATAATAAATATTGCCAGGGATAAAGAAAAATCAAAGAAATATGAAGTATAGGTTACAGTGACCGAGAAGTGACTGTCTGAATGAACCATTACACCAAGTAATATACAGGTCGAAGAAATATTTTTTGGCATATTGGCTTAAATCAATGGACCGTATAGTATAGGTCACACTGACTTGCAATTAGTATGAGGTCACAAATAGTGTCAGCCCAATGCATTCATCGAAGTATGATGCAAATCCATTAAAAAGTATTTGGGATATTGCCTAAAATAGCTAGACCCTGAAATATAGGTCACACTGACCTAAAAATGCATGATGTCACTCACAGTTTCAGCAAGAAAACAATGAGCCAAAGTATAATGCAGATCTGTGTGTTAGTGTTAAAAATATTAGGCAAAATCACTGTGCAATATAATCTAGGTCGCTGTGACCTAATTTTAGTTTTAAGGTCGAATACCGGGTCAAACTGAGTCATGGACCAAGCAATCATGTTAGTACATAGTCTTAAAGATAAAAGGCAAAATCACTGAAAACATGAAACATAGGTCGCTGTGACCTACCGTTAGTTTGAGGTTGAACATTAGGTCATACTGAGTCATTATGTCAAGCAATCATGTTCGTACATCAAAACGTCCGCAAGATTTAAGGCAAAATCACTGAACCATGAATAAAGTTCATGTTCATGGCCCGATATGTATCACTGCCTTAAGTAGATATTCCCCAGATGTATATATTGAGAAAGTTTGAAGACGCTATCCCTTGTGGTTGATTAGAAACTGAGCTAAACGCAGCAGGTGCATATTTTTCTATATTCAATCAATCGGGAAATATTGGTCAGGGCCAGGTATGCATCGCTGCTTTCAGCGGAACTGCCCCAGACTTTAAAATGGGGCAAGTTTGAAGACGCTAGCCCATGTGGTCACTTAGAAAATGAGCTAAATGTAACAGATGCATATTTTGTATTTTACGTTCAATCAACCGTGAAATATAGGTCATGACCAGATTTGCATTGCTGCCTCTGTGGATCTTCCCCAATACGTATCAATGAAGCAGGTTTAAAGAGGAAATCCGCTGTGCTTATTAGGAACTGAGCTAAACGCAACAATATTTTTTATTCTATTTTCAATCAACCGCTAAATGTAGGTCATGGTCCAATATGCATCACTGCTTTCAGTAGATCTTCCCCAGACGTATCTATGGAGCAAATTTAAAGACTCAGGCCCCGGCGCGAACCAAGAAACTTTGCCAAACGCAACAGGTGAAAATTTTATTCTATGTTCAATCAACAAGGAAATGCTCAATATGCATCGCTGTTTTAGTAGATTCTATCGAGCAAGTTTGAATACGCCATCCCTCATTGGAACTTAAAACCTGGGCTAAACGCAGCAGAGTAATAGTTTTCCTATGTTCAATCAATCGTGATACATAAGTCATGGTCCGATATGCGTCGCTGCTTTAGGTAGATCTTCCCCACACGTGTCTACATAGCAAGTTTCAAAGACGCTAGCCGTTGTCCTTACTAAGAAATTGAGGTAAACACAACGAGTGAACATTTCTTCTATGTTCAACCAGCCGTAAAATATAGGTCGTTGCACAATATGCATCACTGCTTTCAGAAGATCTTCCCCAGCCGTATCTATGGAACAAGTTTGAAGACTTTCCGTTACTTAAGAACTGAGCTAAACGCAACGTTAGAATATTTTCCCCAATTTTCAATCTACCGTAATATATAGGTCATATCCGGATATGCATCGGTGCTTTTAGTAGATTTTTCCAGACGTATCTATTGAGCAAGTTTGAAGATTCTAGCCCTTGCAGTAACTTAGAAACAGAGCTCAGCGCATCAGATATTTTTTTCTTCGTTCAATTAACAGTGAAATAGAGATCATGGTCAGATACGCATCAATACTTTTTGTAGATCATCCCAAGGCGTATCTATGGAACAAGTTTGATGATTCTAGCCCTTGTGGTGACTTTGAAACTGACCTAAAAGGAACAGATATATATTGTTTTCTATATTTAAGCAACCGTGAAATAAAGGTCATGGTGCTCTCTGTAGATCTTCTCCAGACGTATCTATGAAGCAAGTTTGAAAACTCTAGCCCTTGCGGCTACTTAAACATTCAACTCAGCTAAACGCATCAGGTAAATACTTTGTTCTTTGTTCAATCAACCTTGTAATTGAACCCATGGCCCGATATGCATCACTGCTTTTAGTAGATCATCTCCGGACGTATTTATGGAAAATTTCAAAATTCTCGTAACGATGTTCCCCTCCCCCACCCCCGCACCTCAGCGGAACTAAACCATAGCAGCAGTAACGGAACGCGGTTCGTGCGTCCAATGGGACCGAGACAAATGCAAAAGCTGACTTTTTTTGTCTAAAGGTCATGTTCAATATGTATTGCTGTTTTCAGTAGATCTTTCTAAGACATTTCTCGAGCAAGTTTCAAGACACAGGCCCTTATGGATACCTGGAAACTGGGCTAAACTTAGCAGGTGAATATTTCTTCTATGTTCAATCAACTATGAAATATAGGCCATGACCTGATATGCAAACTGCTTTCAGTAGGTCTTCCCCAGACGTGTTTACGGAGAAGGTTTAATCACTCTAGCCCTTGTGGTTATTTAGACACTGAGCTAAACGCAACAGGTGAATAATTTTACAAAGGCGCATGCGCACGTGGACGCACATAATGGGTATTGCATAAGCACGTCTTTGCCTTTTTTGCGCGGAGTTGGAGTTAATTATAATATTATAATATTGGAGTTAATTATAATAATAATTAATACAACAATAATTCTATGGTAATATTATAAGAAATTTTTTTACTAAAGCCTAAAATTGTATAGGCAACATTTGGTTTCTTACATATAGGGTGTTGGAGATGCTTATGATGAGTAGAGGACTTTGAACACAACAAAATGAACATTTATGAATGTGAATGAAAGGCTTGCTAGTTTTGATGCATTACCTGTAATTAAAGTGGTATTTCATTGATAGAGAATCCTGCCACCCTTTACTAAAAACGAATGGTCAGAAGACAATAAAGCGCCACTTAACAGGAGCTTGACTTTGACAAGCACAAGTTAAATATGGACAATAACGGCCAAATGAAATGAGATCAGTTGCAGTGTCAGATGAAACAATTCTCCTAAGAATAATTCAAACCTCTAAATATTGCCAGAGATATGACACTATGAATGAAATGTGATGTTAAATATAGGTCACAATGACCTACAATCAATATGAGATCACTCACAGTGTAAGTTCAAACCTTTAACTGAAGTATAAATTTAAAGAGTAACTACACTTCAGGAACTGACAGAATCAGATCCCAAACCCTATCCCCAACATCAAAGGGAAAGATTGACAAAGACATCCCAACAAACAATAAATTACAAGTGATAAGCCGAGTTAGCAGCTCTTTCCCAAATAGGTGGCAACTCAGCTATCTTTACTGAACTAAATAATTTAGACCAACAGAACGGTTACAACAGACCAAGCAAATTATACGAAAAACAATTAACAACAATTTTTACCTATTTTCTATTTTTATAATAGAAGGGTTAAAATGAAAACACAAACATTTAAACAGCACCGAACATAAAACAAATGCAACCGCAACGAAAGTACCGCCTTGGGACGGTCAGTAATAACTACTGGGGGGTTAAACCGGTTTTACTCGGCCCAAACCCCTTCACCCTCACCCTCCGCCGCGGTGCACACAATTAGTTAGTAGTTCGGTTCGCATGGAGGTCCCCTAAGTTAATCCATGAAAAGATTTGTGAGAAATATGGGGAAAATCAGCAGTCCATGAAATAAAGGTCACTGTGACCTACTGTTAGTTTGAAATCAAACATCCTGGCATACTGAGTCATTATCGCAAGCAATCATATTCGTATATTTGTCAGTCTCCATGAAATATAAACAACTGTCACCTACTTTTTTTGTAGTCAAACTTTGGGTCATACTGATTTTTTAATAGAAGCAATCACATTTAAACATCAAATATAAGGTAAAATCCCTGAACCATGAAATATAGGTCACTGTGGCCTATTGTTAGTTAAACAACGTAAAAGCGTTTTGGCCCTTGTCGGTATAGTTACGATAACTTGGATAGGTAGGAAAATCGCTTGATGAAAGGTCGATTTCGGTTTTCATTACTATATTCGCATCGACGCCAGTGTGACGTCGTTTCAATGTCATGTGCCCGCTAGGCTGATGCGGACTAGCTTGGTATGCGTCATCCGCTCACAGTTTGCTGTGTTTAACTAGAGGTTTAAAAAAGAATGGTAATATAAAACGAAAAAAATACTGCTATTAAGAAAACCAATGCTTCGCTTAAAATATTGTCGGAAATACTAAATCACCAAGGTCGACATTCTATGCTCTCATTTTTATGTTCTCTTCCGGTTTCTTTTAAATGCATTCTAGATAATGAGGCTAATAAGTTCTAGATAAGGGTCATCAACTGTACGAGGCCGCACTCCTGACAAGATGTTATACTCAACATGCTCTTCGTCCACTAAAGAATCTGAGATCAACCATAAAAGACATTTTCTCAAAATTCCTTTTATGAATAAAGGAATTGATTTTATTGACCTACAAAGTATTTTTAAGGATGGGTCTGTAACTGCATTGATCCCGGATTATTTCGTCAATAAGGAGCCACCTATCATATGTTATAAATATAACAAACCAATTAGAAACGCTATATTTAACTTTAATAAACTGGTCTCAGATCTTGATGTTCATATAAATACCGCCAATACATGAGATTGTATAGACTCCAAGTTTATCTATCCTGCCGCTGGCCACGTCATTACAGGGAATCTTAATATTACTTCTGATTCAAGAATTCGTAACATTATTTCGAAGGGACCAAAATATAGATTTCCTAACCGTTTTGATTTCAAAAAATGTAGGGAAGATATAGCCTGTTCTTTAACTGAATTTGGTTATCGATGGTGCAAGCGGGAGCATGTTGAGTCTGATGCCTTAAAGGAATGGAAGGTGAACATTTTTAATGTAATGGATAAACGTATCAAATTCTATTCCCAAAACACAAATCTTTTGCCGCCTAAACCTATATCAACATTCCGTCACCTGAAGTTGGGTATCCAGCGGTTTCATAGTAAGTATGTTCTGGTTCCAGCAGACAAGGCTGCAAATAACGTTGTCGTTGTTTGACGGTTACACTATATTAACACATTAAAACAAGAACTTGGCGGCACTAAGGCCTATGAAGAGACTTCAGAAGACGAAAAGTCTGTTGTCTTTAGGCACTGTAATGATATAGCCCTCAAGTTTTCTGTAAATGTAGAGGAACGGCAAGACAAGATTCCTACGATGTACTGGTTACCTAAGCTTCATAAACGACCATATAAAGCCAGGTTTATTCCTAATTCTAGTGCTTGTACCACTACTGATCTTTCCAAATTATTAACTTCTTGCCTTACCGCTATCAAAATTCATGTTATTAGGTACTGTGAAAAAGTTTACGAACGGTCAGGAAAAAATTTGTTTTGGTCGATTAAAAATTCTACCGAGCTTCTTGATAAACTGAAGTCCAGAGGATATCGCGCGTCTAGTTTGTCTACATACGATTTTTTTACATTCTATACATCTTTGCCCCGTAATTTGATAAAAAAAGAAACTAATAAATTTAATTGAGACTACTTTTCAGAGAGAGGGTGCTCTTTATCTTGCTTGCAATTATAAACATGCTTTTTTACTCCCGATGACCAAAAAAGGTTTAAAATGTGGTCTTGCCAAAATGTTTGTGATTCTTTAGTATATCTTCTAGATAACATTTTCGTCAGATTCGGTACTAAGTTACATAGACAAATTATAGGATTCCGATGGGTACTAACTGCGCTCCTCTTGTAGCAGATTTGTTTCTATTTTGCTATGAAAGAGACTTTATGATGTCTCTTTCTGATGATACTCAAGCTCATGTCATTGAATGTGTTCTATAAAAGGGTTATCCTTTGGAAGCAAGGATCACACCAACGAACTGAAAATTGTCGAGTGTGCAAGTTTTCTGGGCCAGACTAGCTAGTTTCGGCCAATTAGGCCTCATCAGTGACCCTCAAATATTTTTAAAGTTCTACAATGGAATCAATGATCCCCAAAGACTAGAAAATAAAATCTACAGTATGATGAAGGGCAGGGAGACATTTTACGGTGACCACACAGTCCCATTCACCAGCTGTAGTGAAGTTCAATATGTTCTATAAAAGGGTTATCCTTTGGAAGCAAGGATCACACCAACGAACTGAAAATTGTCGAGTGTACAAGTATTCTGGGCCAGACTAGGTAGTTTCGGCCAATTAGGCCTCATCAGTGACCCTCAAATATTTTTAAAGTTCTACAATGGAATCATGAAGCATTCAACTCAACGTCTAGATACTTGGACGACCTTTTAAATATTGACAATCCTTATTTTGAAGGAATGGTTAGTCAAATTTATCCTGCTGAATTGCAATTAAACAAAGCAAATACTTCTGATACCGAGGCCCCAATTTTGGATTTACATTTATCAGTTTATACAATGGCTCTTAAAAGAAGGTAATAAACACCTTGCACAGAAATTCAACTTCACCTACAGGTACATAGATGATGTTCTGTCTCTGAATAATCCAAAGATTTCAGAGTATATTGACCTCATCTATCCATGTGAACTTGAAATTAAAGATACCACAGAGTCCAGTTCATCTGCTTCATACTTAGATTGCTATCTCTATATTGACAATGGAAAGCTTGTTACTAGGCTTTATGACAAGAGGGACGACTTCAACTTTCCCATAGTCAAATTTCCATTTCTGAGTAGTAATATCCCTTCGGCACCTGCATACGGAGTTTATGTTTCTCAACTAGTCCGCTATGCTAGGGTCTGTTTCAAATATTAAGACTTTGTTGAAAGAGGGAAGCTACTCACTCAGAAACTGTTGAAGCAGGGTTATCATAAAACAAAGCTTGTGTCGACAGTTAAAAAGTTTTATGGGAGACACCATGACCTTGTTGATCCCTGTTGTTATGGGACCTCCATACGAACCGAACTACCAACTAATTGTGTGCACCGCGGCGGAGGGTGAGGGTGAAGGTTTGGGCCCAGTAAAACCGGTTTAACCCCCCAGAAGTTATTACTGACCGTCCCAAGGCGGTACTTTCGTTGCGGTTGCATTTGTTTTATGTTCGGTGCTGTTTAATTTATTGTGTTCTCATTTTAACGCTTCTATAATAAAAATTGAAAACAGGTAAAAATAATTATTAAATGTTTTTAAATGTTTTTCGTATAATTTGCTTAGTCTGTTGTAACCCTCCTGTTGGTCTAAATTATTTAGTTCAATAAAGATAGCTGAGTTGCCACCTATTTGGGAAAGAGCTGCTGACTGGGCTTATCACTTGTAATTTATTGTTTGTTCGGATGTCTTTGTCAATCTTTCCCTTTGATGTTGGGGATAGGGTTTGGGATCTGATTCAGTCAGTTCCTGAAGTGTAGTTTTTTTTTAAATTTATTGACATGTACGTGTTAACGCAAACATCCATTTAAGTTCTAGTGTACTTTTGAATGAAAAATAACAAAAGAATATATAAATATACCCGTAGAGAGGATGCACTTGTGACATAAATTTGCATATATTCACCTTTTTCACTTACATATACAATTTTAATTGATATTTAACGGGATATTTGATTTTAGATTCGGGAACTATCCTGATTTGCATTAATACTTCTGATTTCCAATGAGCATGCAACATTGAAACAGAGTTGGTTCGGCGTCATGACGTTGAAGCAGCGTGGATTCGATGTTGCTCGAATGATATAAGCCAGTTCGGTTTAAAACAAGTTACCCAAATTAGTGTCGTAGATACGCAATTTTAAAGGAAGTCATTATATATATAGATAATAGCTTTTTGTCTTCTTTTTTGTCTTAATTAGCTGATATTGATTATAAATAAAATAGTTGCAAGTGGCGTGGCTCCGAAACACATGTCAAAGCTGAGGTCTCAGGAAGTCGTGTTGTGCCCGTCAATATGGCCACGTCAGTGACGCGGTTCTGGGGACGGCTACAGCACCTCTTCCTTTGACAACATATTTAAACAACGCCTTAATGGGGCCTGGCCACGTTTCTTGTTAACTCACCTGACGGGCACACGGCGTTTGATCAGCATTGAATCAATGTTGATTCAACGTCATAACGTTGGATCAGCGTGGAGTCAATGTTTACTCAGCGCTGTGTGCCTGCTGAATACTAGAATAGTGCATTTTAGTTACATACCTGTTTGAAGTCACCATCAGAATCCATTTAGGGAATATTTTTTCATGTACAAAACAGTAGCAAAGTAATAATCTTCTAAAGAAGCTGTCAACACTTTCATTCACATCTTTATAACACTACGCGACCTCGTTAATAGATGCGTGGTTTTCAGTCTACGTGTCAAGCTCGAAAAGCCCATGCAGGAATGTTACGTTTCAGTGCACTCTGACCTTGATAATTTATTGAATGAGTGGACCGTTGATGACGGAAAAATCGCATGATGGTGTCTTCATCAAATTGCTGATTACGTGTAGATTTAAACCTAAAGTGTCTTAGTCACTTATTTTGTTTTCGTTCTCGTTGAATATCTAGTGAATTTAAAAAAGTGATTTTGTCGACTGTGAAACGCTTGCGCTGGGTGCCTGGACTGGCCAGTGCACCGGCGCGGGATGATCAGGGTATTAACATTTTAGAGTATGGATTCCTTGGGACTCGTGGATTGTACAGGGTATTCCCTGATCAGACTGTGCCGGTGTCCGGGTCCGTCCTGATACCCACTGTTGGCGCATGTCTTGACAATTAATGCGCTGGAAACTTGAAGTAAGGGCTATAAAATCAGTATGATTTCCTCTATAATGAACACTAATAATATGTATGTCAGCCTAGTATTCTATAGTCGCCTGATTTATCGTTGAAATTCACATATCTAAAATTTTGTATAAGAAATGCCCGGTTAAAATTGCCTAAAGAAACGATTTTTTTTCTGGACCCGGAACACGGGACGCAGCTAGGAGCTGGGTCCCCTATTTCAGATCCGACTTGTACACCGCGAAAAAGACTTAAAATACATTGAAGTGTTTCAGCACTTGTCAATATAGTTAAGATACCTTTGATAGGTTGCAAAATCGCTTCTCCGTTTTTTTATTTATAGAGATTTTTTCTGCAATCCTTAGCAGTGTCCCTTTATACATTCCCATGATAAGTGTAAGATTATTTGACATTAAAGACTCGGCCGAAACTAGAATGCACCTTGGGGGTATGCTAAGACTAATGAAAAATATAGGTATACAATTAATTCAACGCATCTATAGGTTATATCCCCAAAATGCATCGCTGCTTTCTAAAGACCCCCTCAAACGTGTCTATGGAGCAAGTTTATAGACTCTAGCCCCTGCGGTTAGTTAGAAACTGAATTAAACGCAACAGATGAATACTTTTTCGTTATTGAATAAATTGTGAAAAAAAATCCATGGCCCGCTATGCATCGCTGCTTTCAGTAGATCTCTCTGGAGCAAGTTTTAAGATCTAGCCCTAAACGCAACAGGTGATTGTTTTTTTCTATGTTCAGTCAACCATGATATTTGGCCCCTGGCCAAATATGCATCGCTGCTTTATCTGCCCGCAGACGTATCTATAAAACGTATCAAGTTTAAAGACTCGAGCCCTTGCGGTTACTTAGAAACCGAGCTAAATGCAACAAGTAAACTTTTTGACAAAGGCGCTTGCGCATACAAAGGATATTGCATAAGCTCGTCTTTTCTTAGCAAAAACGCGCTGAAAACGGTTATTTTATGTGAGTTGTGCATACCTCTTGCGAGGAGAGGTATGCGAATGACCCAATGAAAATGCATTTTACGATTTTCACATGTTCTTAATCAACTTATGTGCATTATTTTCGTTTTATTCAAATTTGAATTTGCAAACAAGTTTTTACCTCCATTGATACTTATTTTGGAAGTAATAAGACAGACATATAAAGCATAAGCTATATAAATGTGGCATGCGCTTTTCAAACCACAATAGGTGGGAAACTCGCACCACTCATTGGTCTGAGGGATGATGACATGTACATAGATACCACGATTATCACATACAATACAGTAGTGAATGATGCAGTCAGCGAGATACTTGGGAAGGAACGTCGCAGAAAAAAGCCCTAGGTCACAAGGTATTTCTCGACCTCTGTGGTGAGAGGAGAAATTTGAAGAAGAAGCGGTATAAAGCAGAAGGAGCAAAAGAATACAGGGAAGCAAACAAGAGGATTCAGAAGGCAGTGAAGAAAGTTAAGGTGGACTGGATGGGCATTCAGTGCGAGGAGATCGAAACTTGCCTGAACAAAAAACAACAACAGCAAGACAGCATACCAGCTGGTAAAGGATCTAACTACAGAGAAATCAGGGTAGATCCACAACTATCCAGGATAGGTCTGGGAAATGCCTTTACCGAGGAACAAGAGATTCTCAGCAGATGGACAGAATATTGCTCAAAACTGTACAGCCATAAGACTGACGGTGACAATGCGGTTCTGAATTGCAATCAGCCACCAGAAGAAGATCAACAACAAATACTTCGTGAGGAAGTTGAGATTGCAGTAGCAGCACTAAAGCAGGGGAAGTCTGCCGGAGTTAATAATATACCAGCAGAACTTGTTCAAGCTGGCGGGGAGACATGATTGGTGTTTTAACAGATATCTGTAACAGGATCTGGAGAACGGGAAAATGGCCAATCCCATTGACTTAATCTCTGATTATTACACACCTTAAAAATGGCAACCTAGAGCTCTGCCAGAACTACAGAACCATCAGCCTCATCAGTCATTCAAGCAAAGTCATGCTGAAAGTCATCTTGAACAGGTTTAAACCACAAGCCGAAGAGATAATCGCTGAAGAATAGGCTAGGTTCCGAGCCGGAAGGAGCACCACAGAACAGATCTTCAACCTTAGAATCCTGTGTGAGAAGTATCTCCAACATCAGCAGAATCTGTACCATGTCTTAATTTATTTCCAAAGAAGCCTTTGACAGAGTATGGCATGCAGCTTTATGGATCACCATGCGGAAATACAATATCAGTGCAAACCTAGTTCGCACCATTCAGCAGCTATACGACAAGGCTAGACGTACAGTCCTGATGAATGGCAGCACAGGAGAATGGTTCAGAACAACAGTTGGAGTACGAAAAGGATGTCTTCTGTCACCCACCCTCTTCAACATTTTCTCGAACGGATCATGTCTGATGCTCTGGAAGAACATGACGGAAAGGTTAGCATAGGCGACAGAAACATTACTAATCTGCGGTTTGCCGATGACTTAGACGCTCTAGCTGAGGAAGACCAGGAACTAGAAGCCCTAGTTGAAAGTCTCGACAAAACCTGCACGAGGTATAAGATGGAGATCAGTGCTGGGCCAATTGATGATAAACAGCGCACATGGCATCCAGAGGGATATCAAGGTAAAAGGCAGAAGCTGGGTACTGTAACAAGCTTCAAATACCTTGGAACATTTGTCTCAGATGATGGCTCAGAACAGGAGATTCTCTCAAGGATTGCACAAGCCACTTCAGCTCTTATCAAGCTGAAATCAATTTGGAGAGATAACATATCTCTTGGATCAAAGGTGAAATTTATGCGCTCCCTTGTCATTTCCATATTTCTGTATGCCTGTGAATCGCGGACCTTGACAGCAGATTTAGAGAAAAGAAGGCAGGCTTTTGAGATGAGATGCTTCCGAAAGTTACTGAACATTTCATACAAGAACCATATAACCAATGAGGTGGTTCGCAGAAAGATCCAAGCAGCCATTGGAGAATATGATAAAATCCTGACGCTGGTCAAGAAACGGAAACCAAGGTGGTTTAGCCACGTTTCAAGGTCTTCTGGTTTAGCAAAGACGATTCTACAGGGCACAGTGAAAGGAAAAGAAGAAGAGGTAGACAGAAGAAATTGTGGGAAGACAATATTAAAGAGTGGACAGGGCTGGTTTTTTCCAGCTCAACTAGGGCACCTGAAAACAGGACAAAATGTAATCCTATTTTTTTTTTATTCTTTACTTTGAGGTTTACTGAAGAAAATGATTCAAAATTTGTGAGATATCAAATATTGTTTGCTTAATTTAACTGACTGAAAACGACACTAAGTTATACGGATCACCGCCAAACTTTGAACAAACAGGCACAAAACTTGCTTGAACATCGGTTGATTTCATTGAAAGATTCCTTTTCATGCAGGTAATTGCTCCCACAGCGTAAGGATTACCTAGTCTGATGGAAACTACTCGGTGTATATGGAATCTTCCAGACTTCTAACCTATCAGTCTCCAGGTTGTGTGTGTGTGTGTGTGTGTGTGTGTGTGTGTGTGTTGTCTGTGAGTATGTAGGAGAATGGGGAAGTGGGGGGAGGAGCAGCATGAAATATAATGGAGTATGACTGCCAATGTGGCTGAAGTATATTTTTCGGGCGAGGAGGAGGACGGGGGAAGGGAATGGAGGGGGAGAAAAAAGTCCCAAGTTGGACCTTGGGCCACACCCACACCTCCCTTTGACAATCAAGTCAATGTCAAAGACTTAGAATATTTGTGTTAAAGTTTTTCGACAAAGTTTTTAAGACCTCATTATTCTTAAACCACTGGATTGGTTTGTTTCCAGTATGGCTTAATGGCATGCTAACAGACACTGGTCCAAAGTTTGACTTAGTGAGATACCCACTCTTTCCTTTTACCAGAAGGTCAATGTCATTAACTTAAAAATTTTCATGTTCAGTTCTGCATTAAAGCTTTAAGCTCCCATAAATGCAAAACTCTTTTATTTGTTTGTTTCCTGGTCAAAGTCTGCTCTGTGTTATCCTTCTACTGACCTTTGGGCAGCAGGATGAGCCAGACGGGTAGCTTGGCTGAGCACTCTGCAATAACTGTTTTGGGGAAAAGCTAGATACATTGATTATAGCCCCGCTTTGAAAAAAACTGGATTTGGTCTGTCCGTAATTCCGTAATGCCGTAGCTCTATAAGTCTGTGATTCCGAAGCGCTTTTTTGAGTCAGAGTTTTCTTAGGAACTATTAAAGCTAGAATCTTGAAACTTAATATACATATGGACAATGAGTTTTTTATAATGGGATGGAGAATGTGGCTCATTGCTTTTATTATTCCCGTTATTTGTCCATTTTGCTATCTTTTCAGGGTAATTTGTGTCTTAGTTTTCTCAGAAACTGTGCAGGCTAAAATCTTCAAATATGACATGCGTATAGAGAATGAGTGATTATATTTTGGGATTGAGACTCCGGCTCATTGCTAGTGTTCTTTTGTTTTTAACTATTTTTCTTTCTTTCCATATTTTACATGTTTTAAATATTCAAAATTTGTGTCAGAGTTTTTTCCGGAAGTATTCAAGCTAGAATTTTGAAACTTGGTATACATATGAACAATCTGTTTTTTATTGTGGGATAGAGAGTGTGACTCATAGCTCTTATTCTTCTCTATATTTTGTCCATTTTTCTGTCTTTTCAGGGTTAATTTGTGTCACAGTTTTCTCAGGAACTGTGCATGTTACACACTTCAAACATGGCATACATATGGAAAATAAGCGATTGTATCGTGGGACTGTGACTCAGGCTCATTGCTTTTGTTCTTTTATTTTTTATCTATTTTTTTCTATCCATATTTTGTATGTTAATATTGAAAAGTTGTGTCAGAGTTTTCTCATGGAGAATTAAAGTTAGAATTTTGAAACTTGGTAAACATATTAACAGTTAATTTTTGTATGATCGGACATTGTTCTAAATCTTTCCTTTATTTGTCCATTTTTCTGTCTTCAGGGTAAATTTGTGTCACAGTTTTCTCAGGAACTGTGCACGCTACAGTCTTCAAACATTATTACTCGGCATACATATGGAAAATGAATAATTGTATTGTGGGATTGAGACTCAGGCTCATTCTTCTTCTTCTTCTATTTAATGAATTTTTTTTCTATCACTGTTTTAAATGTTAACATTGAAAATTTGTGTCAGAGTTTTCTCAGGAATCACCGAAGCTAGAATCTTCGTAACTTGGTTTACATATGGATGATGAGTCCTTGTATCCTGGGATTACGAATCGGGCTCATTGCTCTTATTCTTCGTTTTATTAATCCACTTTTCTGTCTTTTCAGGTTTAAATTGTGTTACAGTTTTCTCAGGATCTATTCCAGCTAGACACTTTATACTTCGTATACGAATAAGCAATGAGTTTTTGTACTGTGGGATTGACAAACAGGATTATTACCTTCAGAACTCTTTATTTATTCAGTTTGCTTTCTTTTCATATTTAGAATGTTAAACATTTGTATTTAAATTTTCTTTGCAACTTATTTATTGCTCTTTTTACATGGCAGTGCATCACTAAAGCGGTGCAGCGGGGCTATAGTCAGATCCTCTGACAGCTCTAGTTACTTAAGCTTTTTAAGAATATAAGCTTGCTTAAGATTTAGGATGCTTACAGTTTACATGGTGTAATTACATGGTGTAATAAATAACTACTCACTGGTGTAGCTATCTTACACTAGTGTAAAGAGAGTACTTATTTCGCACGGTGTAATGAAATTATTCTCAGAAAAGTAAAATCAAAGAGACAATTATACACAGATTCTCTCTGATCGCTGAACAAAGAAAACTGACCCGAAGGTGTTTATCAAATCTTAAAATTGGGATCAGTATCAGGTTTAGACTGAGAAGTTTGGACAGAATGTTTGATAGAACATTGAACGGAAACTATTGAAATTAAAAAGGTATATCTGAAGGAATATTCATTATTACATTAAGAATGTGTGAATACTTTTGGTCAAACTTACCTGGTTTACCTGGTCATCTTTAGTCATTGAAGAAAGATATCACTAGTTGGATGATCAGGCGCCAACATTCTTGAATGTATTTGAGATTCTGAAAATGCAGAGTGGATAAATGCTGCTTCCAAGGAAATTGCACCAAAACCCAGAGTGTTACTGATTGGTACGTCCAATGAGTACAAACTTAACCCAGACAGGATAATAAAGTTCAAAGTATAAAACGGATTTAAAAGTGTCCTACACATCAAGTGATGCCAAGTCATTTGTTGAAGATGAGACAACTAATGTTAAGTATATCATTGCTATCCATACACTAACAAATGACAAAAAATGACAAAAAAAATCAAGGAGTCAGTGAATATGGTGATAAAATCACTTCACGGAAGTCCAACCACCCAGGCTAAGAAGAAGTTATCTCCCTTGAAACAAATAGAACAATTGTGTGCTGAAAGAGTTGTCATTTGATGACTCTTGTATTACAATCTGTGACAACAGTAAAATGTCTAACAATTCTTCAATACAGGAAAACTTGATTAAAATGAAGATGGTTACAATTTATGAGGAAGGTACCAAATTGCTGGCATCAACCTTCGGGGTTGGTTGGTTTTTTTGGGTTTAACGGCCCTTTGAGACAGTATTTCAATCTATATCGGCTCCCAAAGAGAGGGAGAAAGAAAAGAGAAATGATAGAAGAGAGAAAAAAGGTCCAAACAACCCCCACCCGCACCTACTGCAAGCACAGTAGGCCCTTGCCCTACTATTATCCGATTGAGTAGGACGCCCCGGCACTGGAAGTTATACCTAGCACCATCAGGGAAACTTTTGATAAACTGCTAGATAATACTATTCCTGCCAGACTTAATTGTAAACCAGGATGGCGCTGTTCCCAGGGACCGCACAGAAAACGTCTAAGACTGAAGAGACCATCAATAGCTGTCTCATCATGGAACATCGACGGCCTTATATCTAAGTCTCATAAGAAACTCGAAGTTAGTAGATTTCTGTCTGAGGTTAGAAAGTATGATATATTTGGTAGTGTAGATACTCATACCGCTAGAAGTTTCAAACCTCCTCTCAATGAGCTGCGACACGACACAACCAACACAGTGACATGTGCTCAGTCTGATTAGAGTTTTGCGTGCGTTTTAAGGGTATCTGAGGGGTTAAGCTAGCTCTATGCTGACAGCGAAGACTCTGATGCACAGGCTGAAAAAAGCCTTCTCTGAGCGCACATCCACTTTGTTGGTTTTGTCGTGTCGCGGCTCAAATAATTATAAAATATATCATTCATTCAGACCCAAAAATAGAAAATATAAACAAAATTTGGAAGAATATAAGTGTATTTCAAAAGGTATTACTGTGCTTCCTACTACAAATTTTAACTGTTTGTGGATTAAGGATATTAAGCACATACTGCTTCTCATTTAGCTTTTATACCATCAGATTCTGAAATTGGTTGTTCTAAATATGATCCTGAGTAAAGATTTGATGATAAAACATTGCATTATAGTATGGGAGAGATGTTACTTGATCTTTGCATTAAAAGCAGGTTAAGGATACTGAATGTTGAATCCTGGGTGAGATGCAAGGAAAGTCTGCACATTGCACTTTAGGTAGCGGTGTTATTGAATATATGATAGTTAGTGAGGAATTCATAAGTAAATTACTCTATATGAAGATTCACGATTTCCAAAGATGGCTTTCTAATCACCTCCTGATATATTGCATCATCATCTCTAGCATCATCACAGTAAATTACAGTGAGATATATTACAACCATAACCTTTCTCCCTTACCCAAAAGATATATTTGGAACAATAACTGTGTTCACGCGTTTCAGCACGAACTGCCCTAAGAATCAGACTCTAAGAGGAGCAAATTGTTCATGGATAAGGAGTTAACCAGCACTTGAGAAGCAGTTTCTTGTTTTACCGATCTTCTTGATCAAGCTGCATCAGCAACATTAAAATGTAGTAACGAAACTCAAAAAGGTACACATAATGTACACCATCAAATATGGGTTGACTCTTATTTAAAGGATTTTAGACATTCTTTGGATTTGTGCTGTAAACATCTGCTTTGGACTGAGACTTAATGCTTTGTCTTAAGTAAAAAAAATGATAAATTGCATAAACAGAAATGAAGTTATAGTTTCATAACCTAATCCTGACTGTTGATTCGTTAGAGCACTTATCCCAAAGAATATTGGAATATCATAAACTCAATAATACGAGAGTCTGCCACTGCAAGAAATTCCTGTATTGAACCACATACATGCACATGGAAGGCGTACTTTCAATCCATTAGCTCAATTACAAAAAATCATAAAGAAAAAGTTGATATCTTGGAGTCTACGTTACGAGAGCTTCCATCTCCTTTCTCAATCCAGATTCTTGATAAGCATAACCGTTACAAAAAAAAGATATCTGCATGTAAGAATCTATATAATAGTGGGTCGAGTGGCTCAGACAGCTTTTTGAATGAAATGCTTAAGTATGGGGCTTTTTATATTTCACGCTGCTTGGAAAAGTTGTTCAATTTTGTTTTAGATACTGGTCAGTGTCCATCACTAGGACTTAATGGGCTCATCATCCTATTATCTAAATCAAGAATTACTGATGATCCCAATAACTACCGCGGCATTTCTAAAACAAGGTGCTTAGCTTAACTTTTCAACAGTATCCCTAATAAGAGGTTAGTCAACTTTCTAGATGACCAGAGATGCTTGAATCTGGAACAAATAAGATTCAGACAAGGTTGCAGGACCTAAAACATTATATTCAAGCTCAAAATTATAATTTTGTTAACAGTTTTCTAAATCGAAAAAGCTGTATACATGTTTTATAGACCTGAGGAAGGCATTCGACTCAGTTTTACACGAAGCCCCGGCCCGGAGGTTATAAAACTCGAGTACATTCTCAAACTCAAAATAAAGCACACAGATTGGCTGCTTCCAAGCATGTTCAAAATAAAGCACACTGATTGGCCTGATTGGCTGCTTCCGAGCACATGCTTGGAAGTAGCCAATCAGTGTACTTTATTTTGAGTTTGAGATTATACTCAAGTTTTATAACCTTGAACCCTGTTTATTAACCTTATTAAGTATGGAATAGGGAGGAAGTTTCTGACAGTTTTATAATGTATGTATTCGTCACTCAGCTGGCGCATTAGCGATGGCACATTGAGTGGTCTCACTCAGTTTTTTTTTCTTTGTAGGGCGATAACCTGAGCCCGAGCCTATTCAGTGTATTCTTAAATGACATTGTTGACCAATTTGATTCAACATGTGATCCTATACAACTTGGTGACACTCGTCGAAATTGTTTGCTGTATGCAGACTATATCATTTTAATTTAAGACTCACCGACTGGTTTACAACATTGTTTCAACAAGGCATATATTTTTGTTCTGAGTGGGGTCTTAAGATGAACTTTATAAAATCTAAAGTCAGGGTTTTAACAAAACCGGCAGGCTTCACAACCACGTGTTTAGTGTCCATATTGTCATTTTGGAATCAGTCCGCCACTACAAATATTGCATGCTGATAGAGCAATGGGGCTTTTAAGAAATACAAAAAATATGATATTTTACTTTCGTTTAAAATTGTGATTTGTTTGCTTTTCCGCAGTTTGGTAACTCAAA
This sequence comes from Ctena decussata, assembly GCA_963989385.1. Classification (NCBI taxonomy): domain Eukaryota; kingdom Metazoa; phylum Mollusca; class Bivalvia; order Lucinida; family Lucinidae; genus Ctena; species Ctena decussata. Next base: position 88,259,779 of record OZ022502.1, read on the forward strand.
GTCCATACCTGATACCATAGTTGTTACGGACACAGAAAATATAAGAACACGTCCTCATTCTAAAGAGACGTTTATATCATCAAAGAATCCGTTTTAACCAAAAGCTGGCATAGACGTGGAGGTTGAAAAGCGGGAGGGGGGAGGGGGGGACTCGTAATAAAACGTCACTGAGTTTCACATAAAAAGGTTGAAAAAATATTCGAGTCTTAAAATTTTAAGCTGGCGAGTCAAATGACCTCGAGTTTTTTTTAGCTCGAACAAATGGTAAAAATACAACATACAAGCCTGGACCCCAATTTATTGTCATTCCCTTCTTTATATTGCGTTGCTGGACGGGAAACTAGAATTGCTGAGCAGTTAGACAGTTTTCATTTTTTTGCCAGTTATCTGGCACAGTATATGCTCATCAACCCACATTTTGTCACCAATCATGAAGATTGAACTGAAAACAATTTGTGTTTAGGCAATTTTACAACTAATAGGAATATGGAGACTTAAATAGAACATGCATGCAATCATTTGTATGCAAATAAACTCAGCCTTCGCATCAGTGTATTTGTGTCCACTACTTGCATACTACAATATCGGCTTTTGGGCTTTTGGGCCTGGTAAATTGTATGGTGAACAGATGTCGTGGCGTATGGTACATGTCTATGATTTCCCACCATTTTACAAAGAGAAACAACTTTTGTGACTTTCTTTTTTTTGCTTCCTCGGACGACGTAGCTCTTCCGAAATGCGATCTACTCTTAAAGTTAAAATGCTGCCGAAGGACTCTGGCACAGGAACAAAAAAATCTTTGCTTTATTAAAAATAAAACTACAAACTTAAAGTTCATTACTTATTCATCTTTAGAAACTGTTGAAGTATTTCAAAACATTAAAAGATTTTTATTTTTGCTTTATGTACTAGAAGCCGTAGGAGCACTGGGGGTATGAAGTTTCCGGATTATCCGTACGTGCGACAATACTTAAGCATGTCGTTCACTCCGAATATTAAGTATATTTTTGTTAAAGCTGCTTTTCGGAAAATATATTTCTTGATTACCAAGAGGTAAAGGGATCATACTTGGTATGACATTTACCTGGATCAAAATCTTTCCATCTTTTTTACCTATCCCAAGAGGCATGTCCCAGGGTGGGACCAGAGTCTAGAGCTGTGTTACAGGAAAATTTACTCATACTGATTACATGCATTTGCTGTTAATAATAATGATTGAATTTCAAGGGAAAACATTGGTAATGGCGTTATCCATAACAGTGTAACGTGACGTCACGTAACGTTATTCTGGCAAATTTCGTTAGATACCAGTGTGTTTAAAACTGCCATAACATTCTTAAAAATCAAGATAACTTCAAACGGTTTTTACGTTTTTGTTCTATAATGGCATGCGCATTCAGATAACAGAAAACCTAAAAATCGATTTTTTATGTCATAAGGTCGATTTCTATCTGGACGGGCTCAATTTAATATTAAGTTCTATTTAGCTTAATGGCAGTTTTACACATGCACTGACTGATCTGTAACAAAAATTTTACGATTTTGTTCGACATTTTTATATTTGTAAATATTGATCAGGTGATACTATATTTGACCTTACCTTCAAACCTTTACTTCTTTTCTCATCAGACATATTGGGAATATTTACTCACAACCAAATAGTCGAATATAAGATCAAATGTTTTTGCTTAGAAAAAGTCCGTTAAAATCTGTGTAAATACACACTTGGTGTATTAAAGAGGGCACCCCACATGGCCTTGTATGGTGAGTTTGGTAAAATCACCTTATGGTCAAATACTGGCTAAGGTTCCACGATGATATATTTGGCGATCAGCTGCTGAAGGAAGCATTAAAGGACAGCTTGTTTCTATTTAACAATGGTCATGACTGTTGTTTGATTGTATGCACACTATATTGAAAGACATACACGATACGCGTTTTATGAAAATCCTAAGAGTTGTAAAACAAGGGACCTATTACTGATCAAACGTCAACTTCAGCAGGAATTTAGGAATAAATGGTTTACTGAAAATAATCAGAGTGACAAACTGCGAACATAAGGAATTTAAATGTCAGTTTCAGTTTGTACCTTGTCTTAAACATGTTTTTAATCCTAAATTACGAAAGTCTGTGAAACAATTAAGAATAAACTCTCAATGACTGCTTATCTTATTGTAAATGGTCGCTACTGGATTCCAAACATTCCTGGGGATGGTCGGGTGCGATTGTACTGTATATAACTTCCAGTGCCGGGGCATGCTACTGATTTGGAACATTGTAGGACAAGAACCTACTGTGCTAGCAGTAGGTGCGGATGCGGGTTGTTTGGACATTTTTCTCTCGTCTATCATTTCTCTTCTTTCTCCCTCTCTCTGAGAGACGACCCAATATAGACTGAAATACTGTTTCAAAGGGCCGTTAAACCCAAAACAATGAATCAATCAATAAAACCAAACACTCCTGCTACGAGTAAAGACAGGCTTTGTCTATCCAAGTGTCTGATGAGCCAAAGCAGAACCAAGAGCTCGACCGCAAACCGGTAAGACCCCCCACCCCTCTGTTACGAAATGGATCTAATCGTCGACTATGTCGTCGAAATCATTTTAATCCTTTCAATCAGTAGGGCTACAGTTTTTAGGGCAACTGTGGTAATAAACCATTTACGAAAATTGTGGCTACGTTATGCATGGGTTGTTTGTGAATACCTCTCGTGGACAGCGTATTGCATGATTTTAAGGTGAATACCTGCACGAGTCTTTTGATTGTGGACAGCGTGTTGCATGATTTTAATGTGAATACCTGCACGCTTAGATTCGAGTTCCATGATTTAAAAGTGAGACGCATAGTATTTATACGCCTATCTTTTATTGAAAAGTTAGACGTGGCTGTTTAATTCTTGATGGATGTTATATTGTTGTGTGCCCAGATTCTGTGTTAAGACCTAGAAGGGTAAGATTTTATTATATTTATTTAGAATAGTTTGGCTAAGAATGAAAAATGTGACTTCTGATTGATATGGTATGATTATATGTGTCGACTGATTCGATTTTGTTGGCAGTGATCAGGCTGCGCATGTGTCGACTGATTTTGTTAGTAAGCATGCTGCGCATAATATTTGTATATTAGGAAGTTTTGTAAACTACGGAAATAGTTTATATCACTGATGTTGGTTGCAATGGTGTGCGTCTATTTGACGTCCAGTGACGTCAGTTGCATTCATGTTATTCATGTGACGTCAGTTGCATTCATGTTATTGCGACGTCAGCACTTTTTTATATTAGTTTCACTGGTGTGCGTCTATTTGACGTCCAGTGACGTCAGTTGCATTCGTGTTATTCATGTGACGTCAGTTGCATTCATGTTATTCATGTGACGTCAGTTGCATCATGTTATTGCGACGTCAGCACTTTTTATATTAGTTTCACGTATACGTGGCCTATAGAAGTAGATTGATTTGTAATGGAACTAATTTACATACTCGCGACGTCAAATGACGTCATAGCATGCACCGCATTAAGGGTTTTTTCCATACATTATAATGGTAACATTTGGTCATCATGCGTTTGATTTGCCTTCACTAGATGACGTCATATGGTATAACATCATTAGCGTCATGATGTCAGATCAAACGTTATGATCCCAAATGTGTTAGAAACGCTTATTCAGCTATTATATTCTATGGCAAATTGTATTACGCTTAGTTTAAAGAAATGAATTAATACATATGCGAGTTAGATTTTGGTCAATCAATTTAATGTAAATAGGTCATTGTTTAGATTCATTCATGTTTTATGTGGGATATGTCATGGTAATACCTGTTGACGTCAGTATACTTCTCGACAATGTTTGGCGTCAGATCCTTCGACGCGCATGCGTGGTAGGATCTACGTTTCTTCATTGGCGGAAGTGGTAAGCACAATTTTGGCTTTACATCGTAAGCGCGAGTCGTGTCTAGTGACACGGCTGGCGTGTGCACGTTATGCTCGGCATTCGCCGAGGGCGTTGTATGGTATTTCCAAGACAGGCCCAAGTCTTACGTATTGTTATTATGTAGTTACAATGTATTAAGTGTAAGTTCGTTATTTTTAGGCATATCAAGTCCGGCAGTCAGCTGTTAGGGCTTAGAGCCACGTCTCACCTGGAGATTCGATATACGTCTCCAGGTTAATACCAACCCGGGTAGAGCAGTTACAACGCCCTTGTGCATGTTTTCCTAGCAGAGGCGGGAAGCACAAAATATTGGCGAAATCGATGTAATTACTGCGGAGGTGAAAGTGGGACAGTGTTCGTCCACTAAAGTGTGTCATATTATATTTAGACTGGTCCCTGGTACGATCCAGGGAGCGACCAGTATATAATCGTGCACGTGTTAATATAAGTTGGTGCTCCTCATGATATATGGACTGGCCCATGACATGATCCAGGGAACGACAAAGTGAAGTCTACCAACATAAGGCCTTGTTTTTTTGTATGAGCTCAAACTAACGTTTTTTTTTGGTTCTTTGTATTTTTCTTTAGTTCATGGCGCTGAGCCGAGTACGGTGTTGACGTCAGATGGTAATCTATTTGCGTATTGTACGCAAATCGATTACAGATTTGAAACAAACACCTTACTTGGGCCAGCGACATGAACTGATATGTGTTGTATATTATTGTAATTGTGACAGTTGTAAATTGTATTGTTGTATATAGAATTTACATTATATATAAACTTCAAAAATTCTAACGTTGTTAGAGTTTCCTTGTTAGTGTAATGCACTGGTAGATAACCCTTTAACCGGAAGTCACCCTCCGCCGTCCTGGCGACGCATAAGGCTCTACACCCGTGTCGACCGAGTGTAAAACCTTCTGCGTAACATGGTGTCATGAAGTAACGGGATTTGATTTCCGGTTAATATCTGCCAGTGTAACACATTGACAATATATACAGAATCTAGGCACAATTTTGTCAGTCATTTTTTTTTATTATTATTGACTTTCTGATTGTTCTTTTCTAAGGTGACGTAAGGCTGTGAATTTTAGGGGAGCAATTTTGCCACTAAATTCTTTGTAAATGTAACCTACACTCAATTAAGGTCAACTATCCTTATTCCCTGCGTGATGAAGTGCGATAGCCCATGCATTAATTTGTGATAGAATGTAACAGGTTGCATATCTGAGTGGGGAAACTGAGGTATATAGACCTGAATTGTCTTGGCACGGATGATACATAATAAGTTTTAAGGTCCGTTTGAGTACCTTGGCACTGCTGTTGCATGACAATCTGTTAGTTTATTAACTTAAACGTTTTGTACGTTGTGTCGTAACCGTTACTGAGGTCCATTTTATGTCCTGATTTAGTAACGTAGGTTACTCGTAACGTAATATAGTATCGTTACAATGAATTAAACCTAATAGCAGAATCTTAAGTTTGATTTACCATTGGTATCTTATAAGGTTTTGTAATGTAGGACGTACAGTTGTCGTGTCAGTGTTAATACGTTGCGTTACATACGTTACGTTTGTATATCCGATACGCTAGATCAAGTTGGGCGTAATTGTAATGTGGGTTATTTACGTCATCTAATTACGTCATTTAATAGTGAAAAGTAATTCTCGGCAAAGTCAACGTCAGTTTATGACGTCATTTCCGGTCTGTTATGAACGTAACTTTAATGGCTACGTCCAGATCGCGAGTATACTAATTAATCAACGTTTTAGTTGGATTAGTTCGTTATTATTATTGTTAACGTTTTAGTTAACGTGGGTGACTATAAGTGAACGTCGGTTTCAGTTAAATTAACGTGAGCATTACGTTAAGCGTCATGGATCAGTTAGTTAAGACGGGAAGGGAGTTAGGTTATGAAGGGCAGGCATTGCAGGAATTTGTAAAGCAACAGCTAGAGACTGAAAGGGCAGAAAGGCACGCGGTAAGGGAACTTGATAAAGAGAAGATCGCGGCGGAGAAAGAGAAGATCGCGGCGGAGAAAGAAAAGATTGCGCAGGCCGAAAAAGACAGGGAAATTGAGTTAGCTAAAATTGCGCAGGCCGATAAAGACAGGGAAATTGAGTTAGCTAGGATCGCGCAGGCCGAAAAAGATCGGGAAATTGAATTGGCTAAGATTGCGGCGGATAGGGAAATCGAGATGGCGCGAATTGAAAGCATAGAGCGGCAAGCCGAGAAAGATAGGGAAGCTAAGTTGTCTCAAGTCGAAAGCGATAAGGAAGCGAAGTTGTCGAGCGAAGTTGAGTTAGGAAAGTTGAAGTATAGTTTTGAATTGCAGCAACGCGAATTAAAGAATCAGATAGATTTGCAGAAGGTAACGTTTAGAGTTGAATTAGAAAAACAGAAGGCTGAAAAGTTAGCGCATGCGCGAGATCCCAAGTTACCGTATTTTGATGAAAGTAAGGACAAAATGGATAGTTACTTATCAAGGTTTGAGAAATACGCGACGGCGAATAAATGGGATAAAAACGTTTGGGCTGCATATTTGAGCGCATTACTTAAAGGTCGCGCGCTTGATGTCTATGATAGATTGTCTGTAGATGACGCAGCGGATTATGACAAGTTGAAAGATGCGTTGTTAAAGAATTTCGATATGACTGAACGCGGTTTTAGGAAGAAATTTCGCTATGATAGGCCTGAAAAGTCCGAAACGTTTATTCAGTTTAGTAGTAGACTTAGGTCGTATCTTAATAAATGGTTGAAAATGGCGAAAGTAGACCAGTCTTACGAAGCGGTTTGCGATTTTTTCGCTAGAGATCAGTTTTTAGAATCCTGTAGTAAAGAACTATATGTTCATTTAAAACCGAAAACATTCACGAATCTAGGTGAGATGGCTAGGGAAGCAGATTTATTTGCAGAAGCACGTGGCGGTGTCTACGCTTGTGTTAATAAGGGGCAGCGTGATAGTAAGGGCGTAACTCAGAGTAGATCTGATAATAAGCCGAGTGCGAAGCCAGAGATAAAATGTAGTATTTGTGGTAAGGGACATTTAACATATAAATGTTTTAAGAATCCCGATAGGAAGCAAGCATATAGTGCGGAGGTGGTTGCAAGTGCATGCGGATATAGTAGAAATAAGGGGAGTAGTTATGCACCAAAAGATGAAACACTAAAATCACAGAGTAAGAGCGATACTGTGCAGACGAAGGGTAGTAATTCAGATCGTGGCCGTGGTCGGGGTTATTCCCGTGGACGTGGTCGGGGTGGCGGACATCAAATGAGCTTTTGTAAAACTACAATGAATAGGTCTCATGAAATTGAAGGTCTCGATAAGAGTAAGGAAGAAAGTCCATTAATCGATAATAACGTGGATAGGGAAGGTGTCTGTTACTTTTTAAGGTCGCGATTACCAACAGCGCAGGGTACGGTTAATGGTAAGACTGTTGTAGTTTTAAGGGACACAGGTTGTACTGGGTGTGTCGTTCGTAGAAACTTGGTTTCTAATGATCAGTTACTTGGTAGAGAATCTGATTTAACTTTGATTGATGAATCTACCCAAAGGTATCCCTTAGCAATGGTTGACATAGATTGTCCATTTTTCACAGGAAAAACTGAGGCATTGTGCATGGAAGATACATTGAATGACCTGGTTATTGGAAATATTGACGGGTCAAAATTTCCCGATATGTCCCATTTTGCAATGGCGGCAGTGACTAGGTCACAAGCTAAGCAAGGTGAAGAGGTCTATAAGAAACTTAAAGTTCCTGATCAAATTATTGCTAGTGATAAGGAGGCGTTGAGGCAGGCCCAAATTGTTGACCCTAAATTGAATGGCATAAGGCAAAGAGTGGAATCGGGGAATGTGACTATTAGTCGTGGATTGAACCGGGGTGAAGCTAAGTTTATCCGAAGGAAAGATTTATTGTATAGGCAGTTTACTAAGGGAAACAAGGTCACTTTGCAACTTATTATCCCTGAAGGTTTTCGTGAAAAGGTGTTAAGATTGGCGCACGAAACCTTGATGTCAGGTCATTTGGGCATAAAGAAAACTATGGATAGGGTGTTAACTGAGTTCTTTTGGCCTGGAGTTTGTGGTGATGTGGCAAGGTTTTGTAAATCTTGTGACATATGTCAAAGGACTATTCAAAAAGGTCGTGTCACTAAGGTACCTTTAGGAAAGTTGCCACAGATTGACACACCATTTAAACGAGTCGCTGTTGATATAGTTGGACCGATAGAACCTCGTTCTGACAGGAAATCCCGCTATATTTTAACAATGATAGACTATGCGACGAGATATCCCGAGGCGGTAGCGTTACCCGGCATTGAAACGGAACGCGTAGCCGAAGCGTTAGTTGAAATGTTTAGTAGAGTTGGCATACCTGATGAAATGTTAACAGATTGCGGAAGTCAGTTTACTGCTGAAGTTATGAAAGAAGTAAGCAGGCTGTTATCACTCCAGCAGTTAACCACGACGCCGTATCATCCTATCTGTAACGGTCTTGTAGAGCGTTTTCACGCGACGTTGAAGCAAATGCTACGTAGGATGTGCGCAGAACGTCCAAAAGACTGGGATAAATATCTCCCAGCACTACTGTTTGCAATAAGGGAGGTTCCGCAGGAGTCATTAGGGTTTTCTCCGTTCGAATTGCTATACGGACGTAACGTTAAGGGCCCTATGACAATATTACGTGAATTATGGTCTGAAGAGGTACAGGATGAGCAGGTTCTGTCTACGTACCAGTACGTAATTGAGTTGAGAGAACGATTAGAGCAGACGTGTAAGTTAGCACATGATAATTTACGGAAAGTACAGGTAAAGCAAAAGGCTTATTATGACAAACGCGCTAGGTCGCGTAAATTTAACGTGGGAGATAAAGTACTGTTATTACTGCCAACTGACAGTAATAAACTGTTATTGCAGTGGAAGGGTCCATATGAAGTAGTAGAGGTGGTGAATAGAATGGACTATAAAATCGACGTCAATGGTGTCGTGAGTACATATCATGCTAATATGCTGAAACAGTATGTCGAACGTCGTACTGTGCCGTCACATTGTTTATTGTCTACTGAGACTACAGAGTCGGTTGATGACGATGGTAGTGATGAATTTTCTCTTGATGATTGTGCTTTTCCGACAGCTAAAGAGCCGGAAACTTATAATGACGTCAGTATTTCAGATACGTTAACGTCAGAACAACGTATGGAGGTTGAAGCGTTGATTAAACAGTACCCGGATGTACTATCAAGTTTACCCGGTCGAACTGATTAGATACAGCACGATATCAAACTACTCACGTCAGAACCCATACGGACGAAAGGTTATTCTATCCCGTATAAGACGCGTAACGTCATGGAGACGGAGATACAGGATATGTTAGATTTAGGGGTAATCGAGCCGTCGATTTCACCGTATTCATCTCCTGTTGTCCTAGTTCCGAAGAAAGACGGGTCAGTTAGATTCTGTATCGACTTCCAGAAGCTTAACTAAGTGACGGAATTCGATGCAGAACCTATGCCAAATATGGAAGAGGTTATCAATAAAATGTCGGGACATAGATTCTTTACAAAAATGGACCTGAGTAAGGGTTATTGGCAAGTCAGTCTTACTGAAAGGTCTAAACCTTTGACGGCATTTGAAACGCCTAAGGGTTTATTCCAGTTTAAAACTATGCCCATCGGTTTGGTCAATTCGGGAGCCTCTTTTTGTAGGATAATGAGAATCATATTGTCCAATCTCCCAAATGTTGACAGCTTTGTTGATGACATGTGGATATTCACTGAAACATGGAAGGATCATGTGACGTCATTACGTCAAGTGTTAGATCGGCTCAGGTCGGCCAAATTGACGGCAAAACGATCTAAATGCATGATCGGATATGGCAGTATCGAGTGCCTTGGTCACAATATCGTCGGACAGACGGTACGACCACAAGAGGACAAGATACAGGCTATCAGAGATGCTCCTCGTCCATGTACGAAAAGGCAAATTAAATCTTTTCTGGGATTAGCTGGGTTTTACCGTCGTTTTATCCCAAATTTCTCATCCATAGCTTCTCCTCTGACTGATTTAACTAAACGGGATAGACCTAATTCTATCAAAGATTGGCAAGATCAGCATGAAAGGGCATTTCAAACCCTGAAGAGTAGGCTCACGTCTAGTCCTATTCTTCGCTTACCTGTTTTTCAAGAAGGTAACCCGTTTGTACTTCAAACAGACGCTTCAGACGTTGGTCTTGGAGCTATTTTGCTTCAGGAATTCGAAGGTGAAGGTCGTTTGCCGATTGCTTATGCTAGTAAGAAATTGTTACATCGGGAAAGGAACTACTCTGTAATTGAAAAGGAATGTTTGGGTATAATCTGGGGTGTTGAGATATTTCGTAAGTACCTGTATGGGGCGGAGTTCCTCCTTGAAACTGACCACAAACCTTTGTCTTATATGCAGACAGCTAAGGTGCTCAATCACCGAATCATGCGTTGGGCCATGAAATTACAGCCGTACAGATTCAGGATCGTTGCTATCCGCGGCCAAGATAATTTGGGGGCGGACTACCTTAGTAGATAGTTTGGCCACGTTATGCATCGCACCGTTGTTGTGTATATAGCTAGTTTTCCTGTTTTGACATAGCCTACGATTCGATCGCATTTCATACTATTTCAGAAAAGAAACATTGTTATGTTTTTTTCTCCCTAAGGGGAAACCTATGTTACGAAATGGATCTAATCGTCGACTATGTCGTCGAAATCATTTTAATCCTTTCAATCAGTAGGGCTACAGTTTTTAGGGCAACTGTGGTAATAAAACATTTACGAAAATTGTGGCTACGTTATGCATGGGTTGTTTGTGAATACCTCTCGTGGACAGCGTATTGCATGATTTTAAGGTGAATACCTGCACGAGTCTTTTGATTGTGGACAGCGTGTTGCATGATTTTAATGTGAATACCTGCACGCTTAGATTCGAGTTCCATGATTTAAAAGTGAGACGCATAGTATTTATACGCCTATCTTTTATTGAAAAGTTAGACGTGGCTGTTTAATTCTTGATGGATGTTATATTGTTGTGTGCCCAGATTCTGTGTTAAGACCTAGAAGGGTAAGATTTTATTATATTTATTTAGAATAGTTTGGCTAAGAATGAAAAATGTGACTTCTGATTGATATGGTATGATTATAAGTGTCGACTGATTTGATTTTGTTGGCAGTGATCAGGCTGCGCATGTGTCGACTGAGTTTGTTAGTAAGCATGCTGCGCATAATATTTGTATATTAGGAAGTTTTGTAAGCTACGGAAATAGTTTATATCACTGATGTTGGTTGCAATGGTGTGCGTCTATTTGACGTCCAGTGACGTCAGTTGCATTCATGTTATTCATGTGACGTCAGTTGCATTCATGTTATTGCGACGTCAGCACTTTTTTATATTAGTTTCACTGATGTGCGTCTATTTGACGTCCAGTGACGTCAGTTGCATTCGTGTTATTCATGTGACGTCAGTTGCATTCATGTTATTCATGTGACGTCAGTTGCATCATGTTATTGCGACGTCAGCACTTTTTATATTAGTTTCACGTATACGTGGCCTATAGAAGTAGATTGATTTGTAATGGAACTAATTTACATACTCGCGACGTCAAGTGACGTCATAGCATGCACCGCATTAAGGGTTTTTTCATACATTATAATGGTAACATTTGGTCATCATGCGTTTGATTTGCCTTCACTAGATGACGTCATATGGTATAACATCATTAGCGTCATGATGTCAGATCAAACGTTATGATCCCAAATGTGTTAGAAACGCTTATTCAGCTATTATATTCTATGGCAAATTGTATTACGCTTAGTTTAAAGAAATGAATTAATACATATGCGAGTTAGATTTTGGTCAATCAATTTAATGTAAATAGGTCATTGTTTAGATTCATTCATGTTTTATGTGGGATATGTCATGGTAATACCTGTTGACGTCAGTATACTTCTCGACAATGTTTGGCGTCAGATCCTTCGACGCGCATGCGTGGTAGGATCTACGTTTCTTCATTGGCGGAAGTGGTAAGCACAATTTTGGCTTTACATCGTAAGCGCGAGTCGTGTCTAGTGACACGGCTGGCGTGTGCACGTTATGCTCGGCATTCGCCGAGGGCGTTGTATGGTATTTCCAAGACAGGCCCAAGTCTTACGTATTGTTATTATGTAGTTACAATGTATTAAGTGTAAGTTCGTTATTTTTAGGCATATCAAGTCCGGCAGTCAGCTGTTAGGGCTTAGAGCCACGTCTCACCTGGAGATTCGATATACGTCTCCAGGTTAATACCAACCCGGGTAGAGCAGTTACAACGCCCTTGTGCATGTTTTCCTAGCAGAGGCGGGAAGCACAAAATATTGGCGAAATCGATGTAATTACTGCGGAGGTGAAAGTGGGACAGTGTTCGTCCACTAAAGTGTGTCATATTATATTTAGACTGGTCCCTGGTACGATCCAGGGAGCGACCAGTATATAATCGTGCACGTGTTAATATAAGTTGGTGTTCCTCATGATATATGGACTGGCCCATGACATGATCCAGGGAACGACAAAGTGAAGTCTACCAACATAAGGCCTTGTTTTTTTGTATGAGCTCAAACTAACGTTTTTTTTGTTCTTTGTATTTTTCTTTAGTTCATGGCGCTGAGCCGAGTACGGTGTTGACGTCAGATGGTAATCTATTTGCGTATTGTACGCAAATCGATTACAGATTTGAAACAAACACCTTACTTGGGCCAGCGACATGAACTGATATGTGTTGTATATTATTGTAATTGTGACAGTTGTAAATTGTATTGTTGTATATAGAATTTACATTATATATAAACTTCAAAAATTTTAACGTTGTTAGAGTTTCCTTGTTAGTGTAATACACTGGTAGATAACCCTTTAACCGGAAGTCACCCTCCGCCGTCCTGGCGACGCATAAGGCTCTACACCCGTGTCGACCGAGTGTAAAACCCTCCCCCTATTTAATTTCATTGCTGCCCGTCCAAAGGCGGCACTTCCGTTTTGGTTCTTCTTGGTAATTTTGTGTTGCTTGTTGTTTTTTTTTCTGTTATTTATATAGTGTGTATGATTTGAGTCTAGTCCTAAAATCAAAAATAAAAAATAGCTAAAAGTAGTTGTTAGATATTGTTCGTATAAATTGCTCTTATTGTCAAAACTGATGCTTTCGTTTATTTGCTGTGTGGGTGGTATTGGTTTTGGTTACTAAGGCAGAATCAAGAGGGAGGTTTGGTCGCCTCCTCCTCCCCCCCCCCCCCCACCCCCAACCCCCTTGTTATTTCGTTGCTGGCCATCCGACGGCTACTTCTGTTTTGGTTCTTCTTGGTTGTTTTATGTGTTTTTGTTGCTATGTCCGTTATTAATATGAGCCGCGACACGACAAAACCAACAATGTGGTTGTGCGCCCAGCGCAGACTCAGATCAGCCTGGGCATCCGCCCAGTCTGACCAGAGTCTTCCCTGTCCGCATGGAGGTAGATTAGACCCTTAGCTACACTTTAAGCGCTTAGTAAAGAATTAGATGGGACTTGGCGGATGCCCAGGCTGATCTTAGTCTGCACTGGGCGAACAACCACTTTGTTGGTTTTCTCGTATCACGGCTCATATATTGTTTGTTATGTAAAGGCTAGCCCGGTAATCACTGGAGAGGTAGTTTTCTGATTGCATAGATTAAACTACGAAAATTGGTTCGAAACGTCAAATTTCAACTGAAATATGATGAAATCGCACAAAAATGTAAGTCATGTTTTAGATTCAATTGTTAAGAGACAGGATTAACATTACTTCAGTGCAACATTTGATTCTGATTGTATTACCGAGACACAAACTGACGACCGAATTGTAATAGTTTCAACTTGAAATTAGTTTGGTCTGAATTAGCATTAATCGAACTTGTGCAGTATCTTTATGACAACAAGACATAAGCCAAGTGCAGTAGTAGGTCAAATTGCACAACTAACATTAGAGTTATTATCAATTACTTACTGAAAACTGCTTTATATCACCTATCATCTTGTGAAGACTTCACTGGCCACCTTTCTTCGACTGTTGTAATTGATGCTTGGTATGGTTATGACTATATGATCTTAGCCAAGGTTGACAAGTAGCCAAATGTGAGATTTACAACACGTTTATCATCCCTTGCTTTGTGAACAAAATAGGACATGGCAGATATGTCATATAAGAAGATGTGCTTATGTGTTCTTGGTTTTTATTTTTCATCTGACTTTGGCATAAATTGTTGATGGACAAGATATTGTTATCTACAGCAAGTCGGTACCGATGTAAAAGTCGGTTTCTGTCAGACATTCAAAATCGCTTAAGGGCCCAAATACAGTGAAATCCATTCAAACGTCTTCTCCTCAATTTATGATTTACAGAAAGCATAATAGGCACCTCCTTGCGCAAACTGGAACTGTCAGAGGATCTGACTATAGCCCCACTACACCCCTATAGTAATGCACTGCCATATAAAAAGTCTAAGAGCAATAAAAAAGTTGAAAAAAAAATTAAACAAATTTTCATCATTCTAACGAAAAGGAAGAAACCTGGATAAATAAATTATAAATAAGAGCATTAATCCTGTTTGTCAATCCTGCAATACAACAACACATCGTTTATCCGTAAACAAACTATGAAGTGACTAGCTTAATAGTGCCAGAGAGAACTGTGACAAATATACCTTGAAAAAAAATGGATAATTAAAGAGAAAGATAAGAGCAATGAGCCCGATTCTCAATGCCACAATGCAAAAACTCATTTTCCATATCTAAGTTTCAAGATTCCAGCTTTCTTTGTAAACTCTGATACAAATTTTCAATGTTAACATGCATAAAAGGGGAAAGCAAGAAAATGGATGAAAATATAAGAACAAAAGCAATTAATGTGCTTGAGTCTCAATCCCATGAAACAATCACTCATTCTCCATATGTATGCCGGTGTTTGATGATTGTAGCTTTTGCATTTCGTGAGAAAACTGTGGCAAAAATTACCCCGAAAAGACAGAAGATTGACACATAAAGGGATGAATAAAAGCAATGATTCCAAATCTCAATCCAATGATAAAACCACTCATTGGCCATATGTATACCAAGTTTCAAGATTCTAGCTTTGATAGTTCCTGAGAAAGCTGTGACACAAGTCTTACGGAATTACGGCATTAGGAGTCACAGAAAAACGGACAGACCCAATTCAGTATAGCCCCATTTTTTGAAAGCGGGGCTAAAATGAGCTTCAGTCTCAATCTCAAGATATAACAGCACATTCTCTTTATGTAGCATAACTTTGTAGATTCTTGCTTGTATAGTTCCAGAAATCTCTGTGACATACAATTTACTTTGAAAAGGTAGAAAATGGACAAACAGAGGGAAGAATAAAAACAATAAGCCTGATTCTCAATCCCACAATACAACAATTCATTGTACATATGTGTACCATGTTTAAAGAGTATTGCTACAATAGTTCTTAAGAAAACTGTAATACAAATTTTCAATGTGTGAAATAGGAAAAGAAAGATAAACGGCTGGTCTTTTCTCGGTAAAGGATGATTCTTGTATCAATCGGACAAACAGAAACTTTGTCATATCTTCACGAAAGATAATTGAGCCGCGACACGACAAAACAAACAGAGTGGCATGTGCGCCCAGCGATGACTCAGATCAGCCTGGGCATCCACCCAGTCTGATTAGAGTCTTCACTGTCCGCATGTAGCTAACTTAAACTCTAAGCTAACCTTTAAACGCACAGCGAAGAGTCTGATCAGGCTAGACGGATGCCCAGACTGATCTGACTCTTCGCTGAGCACACATGCCACTTTGTTAGTTTTGTCGTGTCACGGCTCAATTATTGTTCACAATATGTCCAACTTGTCCATCTATACTGACCCAAACGTGTGGTAGGATAACATCCAGGCCAAAAAATGTAAGATCCTGTATCACGCCTTCTTAACTATGTTTTCAAGGATATTACAAAACGAAAAAAGCGAAAAAGAGTTGTTACGAAATGAAAAGACTCATACTTACCAAACGACCTAGTCATCAAGTCGTTTGGTAACTATGACTCTTTTTCGTTTCCTAACAGCTATTTTCCGAAACGTAACAGCCTTTGTATATTCATAGTTAACCAGGGGTGATGTATCATATCAGGCTTTATTACAGCTGTCTCAAATGAAGTAAGTTTTTTCCAGTAAGAAATGGTGCCAAAATATCAAGTATTACCGTAAGGCAATATTAACGGAGAGTTACAGAAATAGAGAAAAAAAAACACCTGTGCAATACGATGTTGACAAAAGTGCACGCATAATTCAAGCGAAGTCATTTCTGAAAGTTAAAACTCGCCGATAAAATTTCGTTGACTCTTTAAAAGTTCTGCCGGGTATAGATGGTAATCCAAATCGAAATTTTGTAAAGTATCATGGCTTTAAACTGAGCCGTCATATGAGCCGAAACACGACAGAAAATCAACAAAGTGGCTGTTGCGCCCACCAAAGAATCAGATCAGCCTGGGCATCCGTCCAGTCTGATCAGAGTCTTTGCTATGCGTTTAAAGGGCAGCTAAGAATCTCAGCTAGCTCCATGCGGAAGCGAAGACTCTGGTCAGACTAGGCGGCTGCTCAGGCTGATATGAGTCTTCGCTGGGTGCACATGCCACTTTGTTTTGTCGTATCGTGGCTCAAATATGAAATAATCCTGGAATCTTCTGTCTTGCCTTTGCTGCAGAAGCATTTGAGCCGCGACACGACAAAACCAACAATGTGGTTGTGCGCCCAGCGAAGACTCAGACCAGCCTGGGCATCCGCCCAGTTTGACCAGACGCTGCATTAAGTGCTCAAAGGGTAGCTAAGGTTCTTAGCTACCTCCATGCGGACAGCGAAGACTCTGATCAGACTGGGCGGATGCCCAGGCTGATCTGAGTCTGCGCTGGGCGCACAACCACATTATTGGTTTTGTCGTGTCGCGGGTCA
>OZ022502.1:88277848-88600182 GCA_963989385.1 Ctena decussata
CACTCTCAATCAAATTGGACTTGTACTGTATGACTATATACCTGTGTATAAAATATGAATCCAATACACTGATCTTTTCAAAAGATAGTGAACGGAAACCATTTTTTCATACGAAATGAAGTCGAAAAAGGGCGATAACTCCCACGATAAAGAATGGATTTAACCCTAAATTGAACTTGACCTGTATTTTATAATTATATATTTGCGTATAAAATACAAATCCAAATACATTAATCGTTTCAAAAGATACTGAACGGAAACAATTTTTCTGTACAAAATAAAGTCGAAAAAGGGCCATAACTCCCATAATAATTGACGGATTTCGACCTAGATCAAACTTGACCTGTATTTTACGATTTTATAACTGTTTATAAAATATGAATTCAATACACTAATCTTTTCAAAAGATAATGAACGGAAACCATTTTTTCATACAAAATGAAGTCGAAGAAGGGCCATAACTCCCACAATAATAGACAGATTTTACCCTAAATCGACCTGTATCTTCATGATTTTTGCGTCCCAGATAAGGATATCCATGTTTCTTTGCTAGGGGTAGAAATTATTATCTTACTCTGGTTATCTGACCCGTGGGTAGGATAAACAAGGGCTTCGCAAGCGTCGCATAATACGCCCGTTTCAATGTCCTAAAGGAGTTACAGAATGAACAAGATTGTTTACAAAAGGATAGACAGGCAGACAAACTGGGGCAACCACTCTATAATTAACTAGAACTGTCAGCGAATCCGACTATACCCCCGCTTAATTGCTTAAATCAAATGGTGTTATTTTCGTAACAAAAAGCATAAAGAGGGACAGAAATCATTGTTACCATGTATACCAAATATGAATGGTTGCTGTGAAATCCTGTTACAAAAAATTACATTATTCAAAGTCAGGAGAGAAAGAAAATTGGAAAAATATAGGGAAGAATAAGCAGGAGGAGACTGGTTCTCAATCCTACAATACAACAAGTTATCATCAACCTGCGTACAAAAATCCCTACTCTAACTTACAGATGCATAGAAATCTTTTTGCGAAAAAAAATGCATTATTCAAAGTAAAGAGGGAAAGAAAATCGGACAAACACAGGGATAAAAAGAGGAGAGGTCTGGTTCTCAATCCCACAATACAGAAAGTCATCATTAATCTGCATACCAAATATGACTAATCTAGCTTGCATGGTTGTGGAGAAATCTTTGATGAAAAAGTTCAGTATTCAAAGTATGGAAAGAACGAATATTGGACAAATATAGGGAAGAATAAGCAGAAAAAGGCTGGTTCTCAATCCCACGATACAACAGATCGTCATCAACCTGCATACCAAATGGGACTACTCTAGCTTGCTTGGTTGTGGAGAAATCTTTGACGAAAAATTTTATTATTCAAAGTATGGAAAGAAAGAATATTGGACAAATACAGGGAAGAATAAGCAGAAAAGGCTGGTTCTTAATCTAACGATACATCATATCGTCATCCACCTGCATACCAAATATGACTACTCTAGCTTGCATGGTTGTGGAGAAATCTTTGACGAAAAATTTCATTATTCAAAGTAGGGAAAGAAAGAAAATCGGACAAATACAGGGAAGAATAAGCAGAAAAAGGCTGGTTCTCTATCCCACGATACAACATGTCGTCATCAACCTGCATAACAAATATGACTACTCTAGCTTGCATGGTTGTGGAGAAATCTTTGACGAAAAATTTCATTATTCAAAGTATGGAAAGAAAGAAAATCGGACAAATACACGGAAGAATAAGCAGAAGAAGGCTGGTTCTCAATCCCACAATACAACATGTCGTCATCAACCTGTATGCCAAATATGACCAGTCTAGCTTGTATGGTTGTGAAGAAATCTTTGATGAAAAATTTGATTAAATGGGGACGGAAGGACAGACGGAAGGACGGACAGATGGACGGACGGACAGATGTAAACCAGTATACCCCCTACTTTTTCAAAGTGGGGGTATAATGACTGCAACATCATCTAAATACTTAACACATGAAATACTGTTAGTATCCCAAAAATCAGCTTCCAATGTAAGTGGAACAAGGGAGATAACCTAAATACACTAGATATACCATTTTTAGTTCTACTTTTTTCCCTTGACAATATATTGTACAAGAAAAGTAAACACAAAAATAGCCAATAAGAACTAATGAAAGGGATTAACTCTAAAACGAAGAAAGGGAGAGCAGCCATTGTTGTACGCGACACATCGTTTGGACTTCATACACGTTGCTATGAAGTTTTATAAAGATATCCCAAACGGTTATCTAGTTATGGCGCGTACAAGACTTACAGGGAAAAAAATTAATCAAAGGGGCATAACTTCAAAAGTAAGAAAGGCGGAGCAACCATTCTTGTACGCGACACGTTTCCGCACCCTAATACATATGCCTACCAAATTTCATGAAGATATTCCAAATGGTTACTGAGTTATGGCGTGTACAAGAATGTTTACGGACGGACGGACAGACGGACGGACCGACGAACAGACGGACAGCACCACGATGTAATACGTCCGTTTTTTTCAAAACGGGCGTATAAAAAGAAAGTTTTCGCGTGACTTTGGCTTGCTTGGTTGTATTGGACGTCACGTAACTTCGTCGCTAGCTAACGTTATAACAACGCCAGAAATCACAACAGTTGTCCAAATGGCGGACGTCGCAACGCAGTGTCTAGAGGAATCTTTGTTATAATTAAAGCTTCAGCATTTAAATATATGCAAGAATAAGAATCTACCACGAAGGTGAGGTACGGATAGACAAATCTGTCCCTCGGGTCACTGTTTGGCATCACTCGGCAAGCCTCGTGATGCCAAACAGTGACCCTTGGGACAGATTTTTCTATCCGTACCTCACACTCATGGTAGATTCTTATATCATATACCTGTGTGTAAAATATGAATTCAATACACGAATGTTTTCAAACGATATCGAACGGAAGCCATTTTTCGTACGTACGGGACGGATGGACGAACGGACGGACAGCGTTGATACAATATGCCGCCCCCCCCCCACACACACACACACACAATTAAAAATGGCGGGAGGTGGGGGCATAACAACTTGGCAAACAGTAAAAATTCTGATGAAATGGCTCAGTATGAGCTGTCTCACAAGGATGTTTACTGTTTGCAATGGTATGTCCGAATTTACCAGCTGTCCGAAGCTACCCGAGTCGACCCTTAACATTGAAAATTCCGAATTATTTTGCTACACAGGCATGGACCCCGAAACAGAAGCGTGATACGGTGTAGCGAGTAGTAAGCAATACCCGTCTATTAGGGGAGAGTCGGGTAACTTCGGACAGCGGTAAAATTCGGACAGTGACATTGTTTCCTTTATATGTCAGTTGTTTGGAACTAAAAAATAATAACAGGCCAAACTGCTCATCATGAGCCGTCTCATCTGGATTTTCACTGTTTGCAATGGTATGTCCGAATTTCCCCGCCTGTCCGAAGTTACCCGACTCTCCCCTATAATACACCCGCCACATCTCTGTATCTTTGGAATAAGGCAGTTAAAATGCTAATCCGATATTTGAAAGCCTTAACTTTTGTTTGCGCTGAGACCATCAGATCGAAAATTAGTTTAGAAAGGGCCAAATTGTAGGGATCAATGAGATTATGGTGTCTCCCACAGAGCTTTTTAAGTTTTGACACATGCCTGGGTCTGCGAAATCCTGAAAAATTTACTGGTGAACAGCTTCTCTCTGTCAACAAAGTCTTGATATTTGAAACAGGCTGTAGCATAGCGGACTAACGGGGAGATAAATTAAAATCGTAATAAGTTCCTTTAAGAGCAGAGAACAAATTCAAAGGAGTGCGGGTGCCAAAGGAATATTGTTAGTCATTAACTATTGGAAAATTGAAGTCATCCCTCTCTTCATAGAGCTCAGTAAAAACCTATCCATTTTCACTATAGAGATAACAATCTAAGAATGAGGCAGGTGAATTGGACTCTGTGGTATCTTTAATTTCAAGTTCACGCGGATAGATGAGGCCAATAAACTCTGAAATCTTTGAATTATTCACAGACAAAAATCAAAGAACATCGTCTATTTACCTGTAGGTAAAGCTGAAATTCTGTGCAAGGGTTTGAACTATGGGAGAATATCAGCTGCACTTCGGCATTACTAAATAGCATATATATGCATGCTTTGACAGAGGGCCATATAAGCTTCAACTTCCGAAAATTTTATATCTGGAATTTTACAACTCTATATAGATTATTTTAGAATAAACAGAGAGGGGCATTTATTAGAGTGGAGGTGTTTAATACGGGTTATTGATAGATTATCCTGCAACATGAATTAGTCATGTCTGTATGGGTAGATAATCCTTGGGCTTTCACGAGTAAATTGGTTGATACTGTCAGGGTCTGGCCAAGTGCACTGAATGAAGCAATATCCATTCTGCCTATATACATTTCCTGCTTAGCCTCGAAATAATTTTACTGAAGTAATCTTTAATTGCAATGCTTGCACCGATGTTTAGTGCGGCTTTGCGAAGCAAAGCAGCAGGGCTTATGTGATACCCTTTGTGTGCGTCTGTATGCGAGTAATCTTGCGTGTGCGTGATTGTTTTGTGAGCATTATCGTTTAGGTTAGTTTCTAAATAACTCGAAGGAAAGTGTCTTTTAACTTGCTACACAGAAAATCTGGAGAAGTTCAACGAACGCATGGATGCATATCAGGTCATGGCTTATATTTAATGGTTCATTGAATAACACCAGTTGTGTGTTAGCTCAGTTTTTAATTAACTAAAAGGGACAGAGTCTTTAAAGCTTCCTGGGAAGATCAGCAGAATGAGGTGATGCATATGAGACCATGTCCTATACAGTCAAACATGTGTAAAAGGATCATTCAAGGGAAAATGAAAAACAATACAATAAGAGTGCAGCTCTGCTGCCCATTTCGCTGCTCATAAACTTCGGAAAGCCTTTTCTAAATGTTATCGTAGACACTTTGTATTGGTTTTTAAATATAATACAGAGTTAGGTCACTTTTGCAACAAGGCCTATCGGAACCTGAATTTTATGGTGACTTAGTATATAAATTACGCAAAATTGTAGGAAAAACAGAATTTCCTGATCAATTTAAGAAAAGACAAGAAATGCTAACAGAAATTTCCGAACTCTGCCTCCCTAGCCTTAATGTTATTCTTTTCGGAAATCCAGATCTTACGACACATTCAAACATACAAATATTTAATGCTGTTCAAAGCTTTATATTAAAAACAAAACGCTTCCTAGTAAATCAGTAGCTCGTTAATAAATGATTTCAGGAATCTTAACCTAGACTTTTTAAAAGTTTTTTTATCAAAGCGTTTATCTGAGCCTAATCTACTAGGATATTATAACCTTCAAACCGTTTAACGCCTTTAACCATCAAGCGAGAATCAATAAAGTGAGTAACAATATTTGAAATAGTAATAAGTCTGCCGTCTTGAGACACCGCCTGTCGGAAACTCCATTCCCCGTGAAGCAAATATTCAAATATTCAGATATTTGAGCATATTTTTAGAAAACTAAGTGTTAAAGCTCTTAGGCATTTGATGTATATATAGAGAAACTATATGAATACATATATTATGTATATTTTGTATATATTATGTATATTTATGTATATTCAAACTGTAACCGAAACTTCTCATTTCACATGATGCTTTACAAGTTCCCTACTTTATATCTTCTATCAATGATTAGAATATCGAAAAACCTTTTTCTGTTCATGAAATCACTTATTTATTGGTTTAATTTTTTATGTTGCAATTCGGGATACAGATTCATATAAGTCTTATGACTTTTTCTGAATCCCTTTTGTATAAGGTTGTATGATATTTTTGACTTTGATGTTTGTATTTTTTGTATGTATTCTTATACAAATGAAATAAAGTTTAAACCAAAATTATCATGCGATTTAAACGCATTGGCTATAACATAGATGTAATGCGACAGTCTGCATGCTTAGTGGTTAACCCAATCACGGTTGACAGCTTTGCTGTCCTCTTTAATTGCACGCCGGTGGGTCGGGGTTCAGACTCTATGATAGCCCCTACATAAAACTATATATTAGTTGGTTGGGGCCGGATGTTTATCTGTTTCTTGGCCTACCGGGGTTCAACTGATGGTCTTCTTTTGCTCCAGTGTTCCAGTAGTGTTGCTGACGCCCCAGGGATCTCCAGGTGTCTCAACACGTTTTGGCTGTCGAGTCCTCATCCTTGCTTCATCGCGGTCTTTTCTTGATTTTAATTGTTGACCGCGATGACTTTCTGATGAGTTAGGGGACCTCCATACGAACCGAACTACCAACTAATTGTGTGCACCGCGGCGGAGGGTGAGGGTGAAGGTTTGGGCCCAGTAAAACCGGGTTAAACCCCCCAGTAGTTATTACTGACCGTCCCAAGGCGGTACTTTCGTTGCGGTTGCATTTGTTTTATGTTCGGTGTTGTTTAATTAATTGTGTTCTCATTTTAACCCTTCTATAATGAAAATAAAAAAATAGGTAAAAATAGTTGTTAAATGTTTTTCGTATAATTTGCTTAGGCTGTTGTAGTCCGAGAGCCAGTGGTAGGTTAATTCATGTGGTCGAGGCCAAAAGGTTTGAAGGTGTTTTCGTATGTAAAAAAGTGTGCTGAATTCAAAAATTAAAGTCTTAAAAAATCCATTGATGCACAAAGTCGGTATACTCAAAAGATTACACACGGGGTGCCCTAAATCTCGATAGAGCGTCAAAATGGGGGTACCCTTATATTTAGTAATATTTTCCGCCTTTTGCATGCACTGGAATATTAATTTTGATATCAAGCAATGCTTAATAGCTGTTAAAACAGATCAAATAACAATTTCTACATTTTCTTTGCCATATTATGGGAAGCTCTACTTTCAAAATGAAACACATTGAAAAAGCCACGAAAACTGGTGATTTCAATATTCAACTCATAGGTAGATAAAAGTATTGATAAAAACACCGAAAGTAGCAGTAATTATACCCCCGGCAAAATAAGTATGTCGAGGGGTAAATTGTTTTTGCCTTTCCATCCGTTCATCTGTCTGTCCATCCGTCTGTCTGTCCATTTGTCCGTCAGTCCTTTCGTCTATTAGTTAACATTTGCGTTAAAGTTTTGCGTTAAGTGTATTTTATTTGCTCTGTTTTCCTGTAAGTCTTTACGGCAGCATGTTCATATGTACTAAGTGTTACCACGAATGGATATAGATTAGCTTGCATCACATGAAAAATAACACACCCACACTGATAGATGTTATTCTTACCAATTCTAAAAATTTACTTTGTAACACTATAAACTTCAATTGTAGTCTTAGTGACTGTCACAATATGATATGTACAAGTTTGAAAGAGCAATGTGACCCAGTTATGAAAAAGAAAGTAATATTCAGATCTTACAAAAATTTTGAAGAGCAGCAGTTCAACGATGACCTGTCAGGGGTTCCCTTCCATGTTGCTCAAGTTTTTGATGATATTGATGATGTCTACTGGGCTCATGAGTTGCTCCTTAGACAGGTCATTGATGAACATGCGCCAATCAAAGAAAAATACCCTAAGAAAAAGTCACCTCCCTATATGAACTTAAACTATAGGAGAACTATATACAAAGCTAGACAAGCCAAAAACGCTTTCTCTCGAAATAAATCAGCAGAAAACTGGCAAAATTATGTTAAATTCAGAAATTTGAAAACAAAAGTCAAACGGAATTCTATATCTGTATATTTTCAGGAAAGGTGTGGTGGCGGGCCAAAGTCGAAAGATTTTTGGCCTACCATCAAACCAAGACTATCACAGAAATCAACCAAAAAATCAGATGAGCCAATTTTACTGAAAGACTCTGAAGAAAATCTTATAGCAGACCAAGAAAAGGTTGTGGAAAAACTAAACACTTTTTACATTAATATTGCTCAAAACATAGGCATAAATTCAACAGAGCAAACAAATGAAACCCATCCAAGTATACAAAAGATCAAATCCAAACATGGGCAGTTAAATGATTTCCACTTTAAACCCGTCACTGAAGGAGAGATAAATAAATACATCAAGAAACTTGGTCCTAAAAAGGCAACTGGCGTGGACTTAATTCCACCCAAACTTATTTTGGCTGGAAGTAGGTCTCTGTCAGTTCCCATACGTGACATGACAAATACCATTATAAACAGGGGGAGCTTCCCTGAAAACTTGAAATTAGCCCAGGTCACCCCTATCTACAAAAAAGATGACCCTTTCACAGAAAAAAACTATAGGCCGGTTAGTATCCTGCCTACCCTATCTAAAATTTATGAACGAGTCATCAGTGACCAACTTAGTGCACACTTTGAGAAAATCTTCCATTCTTTTCTTGCAGCTTTTAGACCAACTTTTGGCTGCCAAACTACATTGTTAAGACTTGTGGAAGACTGGAAAAAGGCATTGGATGGAAATCTGTATATTGGGGCTATCCTGATGGATTTATCCAAGGCCTTTGACTGCCTGCCACATGATCTTATTATTGAGAAACTAAAAGCTTATGGTCTTACGGAACAGTCTTGCCAGCTCATGCATAGTTATTTATCTGGCAGAAAACAAAGAGTTAAATTAGGAAATTGTATAAGCAAATGGCAAAATATCATAAAAGGTGTACCTCAGGGATCTATTCTAGGACCCCTAATTTTTAACATTTTCATAAATGTTATATTTTACTTTATTGAAAAATCAACACTATATAACTATGCAGATGACAATACTGTCTCATACTGCCATAAAACCTATCAGATGGTCTTGAGTGTCTTACAAATAGAAAGTACCACTATGATAGAGTGGTTTGATGATAATCACATGCAAGCCAATCCTGGTAAGTTCCAGGCAATAGCTGTTGGCCAGAGGTCAGCATCAGTTATAAAAGATTTCAAAATTGCTGGAGCAGAGATTAAATGCGAAGAGCAAGTTAAACTTCTTGGAATAGAAATTGATTTTCTGTTAAATTTTGATGCTCAAATTTCAACCATATGTAAAAAGTTGCTCGGCAACTGAATGTATTACAAAGACTTAGCAAATTCTTAAACGAAAATACAAGATTGACAGTTTTTAAATCTTTTATAAGAAGCAATTTTGATTTTTGTCCAATTATTTGACATTTTTGTAGTCAAACTAATACTGAAAAACTAGAAAAGTTGCAATTCAGGGCCCTTAGAATTGTATACAATGACTATCAATCTTCTTATGAAAATTTACTTTGTCGTGTAAATGCAACCACTTTGCATCTAGGTAGAATGCAATCCATTGCTATAGAAACTTTTAAGTGTTTAAATGGTATTGCACCAGAATACATACGTGATCTTGTTAAACCAAAAGATAATAAATATAATTTCAGGTATGAAAACATGCTGCAGCTTCCTACAGTGAGAACTAGCAGGTACGGGAAGAACAGTTTTCGTTTTGAGGCTGCCCGGGTGTGGAACAGCCTTCCAAATGAGATCAGATGTGCAAAGAATTTCAAAGAACTCAAGAGGCTGGTCCACACTTGGACAGGCCCAAAATGTAAGTGTTCAATGTGCCAGTTGTAGTTGTTTCTTTCAAATTTATATGTTACTTCAGTTCAATCTCCTTGTTTTATGCTTTTTATGCTTTTATGCTTTTTTGTGCTTTCTTGTGCTTTTTGTGCTTGTTGTGCTTGTTGTGCTTAGTGTTTAATTAATCAAGTTGTACTTTTCTATAAATGCTTGATTAGTGTGAAAATATTTTCTCATAAATAAGTCAAATATGCATGATCCCTCTCCATGATCCTTTTTATTTAATAATTACTGTCTTACCTGAGTTTTACCTCAACTGATATTCAAAAAGAAACCACACAAAACTTGTAAAGTATGTATTTTAACTTTTAAAGATCTTTTTTGTCAGAATTGTTTTCTTAATGAAAATGTTTTACATAAATGATAAATAGGATGATAAATTTAGCATGCCTGTAATTATGCTTAGTAAATTTTTATAAAATGCCTTTTTATATGTATGTTACGTTCTTAAATGTAATATTTAACTTTAACCTTTAAATGTTTTCTTTTCTTGCAGCTTTTTTACTCTTGTTATTCTTATACTTTTGTTATGTCGGAAAATAGCTTAATCTGTGTAGCTAATGTTAATTGTTATGCTAAAACCGACTTAAAATAAAGTTTCTTGTATCTTGTATCTTGTATCTTGTACCTTGATGCTGCTGCTGGCCTAAGGTCAAGGTCACAGACTTGGGAAATATGTACAACAGTTAAGTTAAAATTTGCGTTTGTTTGTTCAGTTTTGTTGAAAGATTTTACTGGAACTGGTTCATATGTCTATTGTTACTACAAGATAGATACTGATCAGTTTGTTTCATCTGCATACTGCTGCTGGCCAAGTGTTGATTTCTGTGAAGGGCCGCGCATGCGCATTTAAATATCTACCTGATGGTTTCTGTAAAGATATTTGTTCTCTTAGCGAAGTCCGTGTACATGGTAATATCGTTCCTCTTTTTTTCTTTTCAGGTAGAAGATGGAAACAACTGACGAGACAAGAGAACCATCAGTAAAGCGTGAGTGAATTATGTATGGCGATTTTAAATAGAAAAGAATTGCTCTAGATCTGATGGCCTCACCCAACAGCCACGACTTGGAATGAACGTTGCTTGAGATAATTACGATGCAAGCATTGAAACATTGTCTGGGATCGGTACTCTTCATGATACTGTCGGTATATGTTATCAGAATGTTTGTTATCAGAATGTTTGCAAATCCAAGTGTCAGAAAGACATCATTTGATTCATCACTTAAGAGCCTCCGCCATATTGAAAGAAACCTAAGATCAGGTCCTTCGATTTCGAATCAAGACTTCAGCTCAGCCTGAACATATTCTTCAGCTGGAAAGGCGAGACCAAACATGACCCGTGTATTGTGATCTTTGTTTGATAGAACCCAAAACGGGACTGTAAAAGGGACTATCTGCTGCATCCGATTTCGTTTAGAATCGCCAATATAATACTCTCATGTTTCACTGTTGCGTAGTTCATTTGTCTGATTAGTTGTTTCTATTAGTCGTCAGACTCTATGATGGCCCCGACCTAAAGCTATATATTTTAGTTGGTTGGGACCGGAGCCTTTTTGTCTGTTGCTTGGTCCACCGGGGCTCAACTGGTGACCTTCTTTTGCTTCAGATTTCCAGTGGGGTTGTTTGGCAGGACAGGGATCTCCACCTGTCAGACGGCCCGTTGTATCTGTTGAGTCCTCGTCTTTGCTTCTTCATGGTGTTGAAATTTGATTTATGTGTTTACCGTGATGATTCATTGACGAGTTAGAGGGTTATCATGCGAACCGAACAACCAACTAAATGTTTAGTACCACTTCAGAAACTGAGGGTGAGGTTGGGCCTGTAAAATCGATTTAAGCCCCCCAGTAATTCATTACTGACCTTTCCAAGGCGGTAGTTCTGTTGTGGTTCTCTGTTGCCTGTTTTTTGGTGTCATAGTTTCTGTGATGTTTTACCTTATGTATGTTCTTATTATTTTTGGTTCGGTTTGGGTTGCTGAGTGGCCACCTTTTGGGAACAAGCTGCTCACTCGGTTGGCCATATGTTCTCTGTATCTTGATTATTTGTAATCTTAGTTGTTTCCAACTATGGTTTGAGGGCTGGATTTGGATTTTGATTGTTTCAGTTCCTGGTCTTTGCATACTTTTTACTTTTACTGCATGAGCATTTATCAGTGTGAAAGTGATACAACAGCTGTTTGTTACTATTATGTGTTTGACTGGTACACTGAAAAAGTATGCACTATTCCGCATTGTGACTTCTTTAAAGCATCCAAAGCGTTACAATTCATCGTGTTAGATCTCCGTAGATCATACTGATGTCATTTTTGACGTTTTGTTGTTATCTTTTACGCCGAGTCATCTCTGCTGACGGATTGATGACTTTGTTTACCATATTCTCTTCATTCAGCACAGTTGGCCGAGGCGGAGCAAGAAGGGCGCATACGGCTCCTTATATAGTCAGTTCAAGTCTTGAAGCATATAAATTGCCAGTTTGGTGTGATATACACTGATCTGCCACTGCAGTCTGTTGTATATTCTGATTAGTTGTTTCAACCTGTTGTACATTCTGACTAGCCACTGCCAATGACTTGCTAAGGAGGTGTTATCTGCTGGATGTTATCGGGATGGTTTATCCATAATTCGTTGAAGATCCATGTTACGTGCTGTTTTTAAAGTTGATGGCGTCAGTTTCAAGCAGAATATAACCAAATGATAACAAGACGATCTGTATGAAGCCCTGGAGATCATTCATCATTGATTCAATATTCAGCATTTCAAATACGTGTATAATCGTTTCACTAAAGTGCTTGAGAAGATGTTCAGCTGCATGGAACTGGCATCCAAGTCTATAGCAGTCAGGATCAGCATCTGCACTAATCGCTTCTCCATTAAGCAGTGATGCAATTGACTGTAGTCTTAAATGGTGTAAGGTAAACACCATTCTCGCTCATCCATTTCAACAACACATAATTATTTAAAATGTTAATCATATATACCATCACAACAATTTCACCGATTGACTGTGCTCAAAACACTTGAAGGATATCTAACAAAAAACTGCCTGAGAGTGGATTTTATAGTCCATTTTAAATGTTAATGCATACAATCAGACTGTTGAATAAGGCAAGCGTATTTTTTCTTTTGTTTCATGTCACTGACTGACTACTGTTACCTTTATATCTAGGGAGGAAGACAAACATTTTGTTTGGGGGCCCAGACTGCTATAAGTAGGTAGTTTATGTAAAGCTAACAGACACATTCTCCCCAAAATAAAGGGGACAGAACCAAAAAGAGGAGAGGAACTAAATTAGCCATTTCTTCCGTTCTAATCCTATTTTCTTTTATACTTTTCAATGAATTATAGAGATTTCTCGGTGAAATCGAAACATAATCTCACTGTTTCAAACAGTGAAATTATCACTTTCGATTTCACTGTTTCAGAAAAAGTAGGATTTTTGTGAAATAGCCTAAAGCTTTTTGTTGATTAATTGGCTAAGTCTTATCCGGCTTTACAAAAATTACGTCACACATGTTTGCACGTCATTACGACGTTAATGACGTCACTTAAAGCGCCGACGTAACATTGTAACTGCACGCGACGCCAGGCCGCCTAAGTCTCTTGTAGGCATTGTTTCTTGGCAAATTTTTTGAGATCCGTTTATCGAAATGATATTTGAAGCTATTTTTCAGTTGCAAACTATGTTTACAACCAATATCATACCCAATAAACACGCTGGAAGATTCAAATTTTACGCAAAACGGCTAGAAAAAAAAGTTGTGTTTCTGTCGTTATGGCTGACGCTCTTGAATAAACAGAATTATTGCGATTTTAAAGCATAAAAGAAAAAGAAAATTTGACTTTTTCAGTGTAAGATGAATTTTTATTTCACTCATGAACACCAAAAGTGGTATTTTCACTCGTGGCTTCGCCACTCGTGAAAATACTGCTTTTGGTGTTCATTCGGTGAAATAAAAATCGATCTAACACTGAAAAAGTCAAATATCCTCTATATCTTTATGTATATATAACAATATTGTTACTGCCATGAATGTTTGATTTTTGAAATAAAATATGTTTAAACCAAAAAGAGGCCATGAGCAACTCTCTTTCCTTGGTATTGGAAGAGTTCATATTTTATGCCATGCAACATATTTTTATTTGCTTTCATCCTAGATCATCAATCACCTCGGTATTAACTTTATTCATCAAGACACTTTATTAATTATACGTCACTCATTGTCTGATAAGTCTTTTCAACATTATAATAATGTACATGTTACATAGATAAGTTCATCTGTGATTATAACAATTCATCTTACACGCCATAGTTTTGCTATGTTTAATTGCGAAGCCTTGCATTTATGGAGTGCCGTTTTACTGTTTATTCCCTATTCAGTGATATCCATAATTGGAATTATGTATATCTTTTATTCGACAAATTGATATCCATAAATTTATTCCCTATTTATTGATATTCCTGATTCGAATTATGAATATCCATTATTCGATTTAGTGATATCCATAAATCAGGGTGAATATTGGATATCCATAATTCGAACTATAGATATCTATGAATCTGTTTATGGATATCTATAATTCGAATCATAGATATCCATAATTCTATTCTATTTATTAATATCTATGATTTGAATTATTAATATCAATAATTCTAACTATGGATATCCATAAATCATCTCGAATTATAGATATCCATAGTTCGAATTATGGATATCTATCATTCGAATTATGGATATCCATAATTTGAATTATTGATATCTATAAGACCTCAAGGTCTTCTGGTTTAGCAAAGACGATTTTACAGGGCACAGTGAAAGGAAAAAGAAGACGATGTAGACAGAAGAAGAGGTGGGAAGACAATAACAAAGAGTGGACAGGAATGGACTTTGCCACCTCAACTAGGGCAGCAGAAGACAGGACAAGGTGGAAAGGGATCGTTTCAAAGTCATCTGTGGTGCCGCAACGACCTTGTAAGGTTATGGGATAGAATAGAATAGAATTCAACAGGATTTATGGATATCCATAATTCGATTTTGGGATATCCAAACTTATTTGAGTCTTGACTATTTACATGCAGAATAAGTTTCTTTTATTTTTTTGCCTGACACAACATGAATAAGAAAATAAGATATAGGCTGACACATTACTGTCCTATGCATTGCCCTTGTACTTCATTATTCTGAAATATTGACATATTACCTTATGATTCTAGTCAGTTGAGTGCCATAAAGTTTTCATAACTGCTAGTGATACAGAGGCACATTCTTCCATTAGCATACAGCTGATGAAATAATTCACCAATTTGAAACGTTGCACAGCTATTACAAGTATACGCACGTGACGTTTTGAAGATGAAAAAATAGTGCGTGACAAAACTATGGCGTTGTCAACTTAGAAGATTCAGAGGATGTCTTTCGTGCAGGGTAGCAAATTTGTGTAATCAACTCATCCCACAGCTTTATAATCTATGTGAAACTTTACATAGAACCAAAACAGAAGTGCCACCTTGGGACGGTCGGCCGCGTGAATGAAATTACTGGGTTTGTGGTCAACCAGCCCTCGCCGGTTTTAACCATTTATGCTCAGTGGACTGTTCTAGCCTTCTCAAATAGATGAGTCCATTTTTCAATTAAGGGGTGTCGGATAGAGTTTATCACTTTTTGCTATTTTACGGAGTATTACCCGTGCAAATAGTATAGACCCTGGTCGGGTGACGCGTTTTTGTGGCGTCTGATCTAGGTTTGCACTGTTTGCCGTTGTCCTATTTTCTATTTATAAAATGCTAGGCATTAATGGGTTAAGCGACCCCTAGGAATTTAGTAGTGACCGTTTTAAGGTACTTCTGGTGTGGTTAGGTACTATTACATGTATTATCATTGTTTGTTGGCTTTTTTATTTTTCTTTGACTTTTTGTCCATTTTTAGAATAGCATGGCGGACATTTGCAGGAAAGAGCTGACTTCTTCGATTTTCGCTTGTCTTGTTTTGCTTCGTATGCTATATTTATTTGAGCCACGACACGACAAAACCAACAAAGTGGCATGTGCGCCCAGCGAACTTGGCATTCGTCCAGTCTGATCAGAGTCTTCGATGTTCGCTTATAGGGTAGCTAAGTGTCTAAGCTACCTCAGTGCGGACAGGGAAGACCCAGATCAGACTGGGCGGCTGCCCAGGCTGATCTGAGTCTTCGCTGGGTGCACATGCCACTTTGTTGGTTTTCTCGTGTCGCGGCGGCGGCTCATTTTGTTTCTATATTTTCCTTTTTCACTTTGCTGTTTAGTGCAGGATGTGAAGACGATTGCGTCGATTCCTGATAAATACCTTTTCAGCAATCAACTTGAAACTTTGCACAGCTATTACGAAATTTATAAGAAAATGCAGAGGGTCTTCTTTCATACAGGGTAGCATGTAATCAACTCCTCCCAGTTTTATAAACTAAGTAAAACTTTACCCAGGTGTTACATAGATATTAAAAGTGATCAACTGACTTTTTGAAAATAAGAAAATAATTTTGGACAAATGCATAGCTGTTTGAATTTAAACGTCTTAGTTCTTTTTCTTTTATACATGATGGAAAGTTTGTTTAATTGTTAGTTCAGTTTAATTGGTTGTTTAAACTTCTTAAAAAGTTTCCAAAGAATCTACTTGATACACTGTATAAAATCAGTTTGTCAAAGCTATGGCTTTTCGGAATGTATAAATGTGTTGGAAAGACTAGGTGGGGCGCAATACTGGCACAGGGCTCAAGGGACATCGCCATTGTCTTGCAGATAGAATTTTCTTGTTTTAAATATATGTATAGTCTAGGTACCAAGTCAGTCGCCAGGTTGTTATCCTTACCGCGAAAGACAACCCATATAATAGCGACCTAATCAATGATGCAGCACTTTCTCCCTTGAACGTGAGTATTCTGCATTCTAACCAGGTTCAACTTCTCTTCTTCTCAGTCTGCTACGCCCACTTGCAATAGTTTTATTAGTTGCTGTGATAAATGAGTTACAGAAGAACGTCATTTGATTGGGCACCTAAGTTTGCATACTATTTCAACAGGATCACTTATGTTGCTTCTCTCAGATTATGCAGAATAAGATTATTCGGTATTATTAAACATGTTTGGAGCGGCACAAAATAATTTGCTACATTAAGAGAATTTCCCATGCAATATGCTGCAGACCAACTGTTAAATGCTAGCTATGGTGTTACGTCCACTTAGTTTACGATGGCTTCATGGAGTAATGTTGAAAATGCATTCATAGAAAAGAGCTCTAAGCTCATTAGCGCAACTTGACCGTTAAATAAGTCCTAAAAGAAAAAAACGTGTTTTGAGAAAGGCGAGGACGCAGCAACAGCCTGATGCCAAGAGTTGCACAAAGCCAGTGGCTGCATGACTAGGGGTTAACATTATGTAGCATGTTTCAAATAGAGATGCAGTTGGTAATTTTGTCGGTACCAGCCTCACCGTCGTGCCGTTAAAGACGGAAACAAGGTGTCAACCGTGATTTTTTATATGAGATTATTAACTTTTAAATTCATTCGAAAAAAAAGTATTACAGTCAAATCTAAGCTATCTTCATGCGGGCAGCTAAGACTCTTATCAGACTGGGCGGATGACTGGTTTAAGCCCCCTTCTAGCACCCAGTAATTTATTACTGACTGTTCACTCCGTTGTGGTTTATTTATGTTGTTTTAGATTTGTGTTGTCTGTTTATCTATATAGCTTTCTAGCAACGTCATCTCCGGTACAGCTAAGTGTAGTAAAAGGATAGGCAATGATCAGGAATCTAATCAGATCCCATATCCCACCTTGAAAAACAACCGGTATATCTGCCCACTTTGCTTCCCTTTTTGTTTTGTAATTTAAAATAGAAACTTGATAAAAATAGATTTTGAATGCGTATGATTTTTCTCGGCACAGCCGAGTATAATTTCAGTTTTGTTCCACATTTCACAAGATTTCATTGGTCAAATAACGCGTATGTCAAAATTTAGCCAATGATATCAAAGGTCAATGAATATTTAATCTTCGTTTTTTTTTTTTCTCGTTGTACTGCGCTGCGTGAATACTAGCACTCTGTCAGATGTTAATTCAAAATGTTTCTCTTGTTTCTAAATTAACCATGGAAATTTTATCGAAAAAAGACGCAGATGTTCAAAACTTTCTTTTTTTTCAGAGTAGATCTACTTTCGATTTCTACTTTTGGTTTAATACACACAAACAAACATTGCATCATGTTGGTAACTGTTTTATGAATCAGGCTAATCTCAAGATTGACCGCGGACCATTTTGGAATTCTAACTTGGGCAGCTCAGTCTTGAGATAGGTCATTGTCGCTACCAAGTGTCAAAATTATGGTTGCGGGTGCCTACCGACATAGCTCACTTGAGTCATATTTTATGAAAGTAATTGTCAACTCTTCACCTAGAGACATGTTACAAAACACACTTCCATTTTATCTGCGCCGATTATCTTTTTTTAGATTTTTCTTATTTAAACCACGACAGAACCCATTGCGAGGGTTACGGCATAAGCATCTCAGTAGCTTACTGTTGACCGTTTCAAGGTACTATGTAGTGCTTCTGTTGTGATTTGAGCCCCTTCACGACAAAACTACTAAAATGGCATGTGCGCCAAGCGAAGACTGGTCTGATCTGATTTAACGCATGGTGCACATGCCACTTTGTTGGTTTTATCGTGTCGCGGCTCATTTATGACGGTTCTTCTGTTGTGGATTATCATTGTTTGTCGGCTATCTATTTGTCAGTGACTTTTAGTACATTTAGGATAGCCTCTTGCCATCTGCGGGGAAAGTGACCTCTTGTCTTTCCGCTCTGTTTTGTTTGTTGTTTTTGTTTTCCTCTGGTGTTTAGGGTAGATGTTAGGACAAGATACATTTAAATAGATTTTGGAGATTCCTGCTTATTGCTTTCTCATCTACTCTATGTCACGCACTCTTAAAAAATCTCATGTCCAGACCGAGGATCGAATCCGGGACCCTTCGATCTAAAGGCGAGCACTCTACGACGTCGCTATAGAAGCCGGCTTGTACCGCAAGGCAGTACACTGTATGATATACCTAACCTATACCCTGTGACATTCTCCCCCTCCATATTGATTTCGTCCTCGAATTCTCAGGAGTACAACAATCACTTGAAATGAGACTTAAGTTCAAATGCACATGTGGGTCATTTACGGTGGGTGCCATTTGTCACAAGGGAGGAAAAAGTCGTGACCCAACCGGGACTCGAACCCAGGGCCTCTCGCTTACCGTGCGAGCACTCTGCAAACTGAGCTACCGAGCTACTTGGTCGTCCTTTGATATTTTCTCCCTGCTTAATTAGATTAGTCCCCGAATCTACCTGGTACCACGGTGACATCTACATCCCACCAACGACACCAATACTAATAAGCAAACTCGACGAATTTATGTCCCCCGCCTTGGAGACTAGGTCTCCACTGTATATACACTTAATGTTTGAGCTGGAAAAGCAGCTAAGTTAAAAATGTGAAAAAAGTGATAAAAAAAATTAATGTGAGGATTATATCCAAACCACATGCATATCTTCAGACCATGATCAAAACACCTGTAAAGTTTCAAAGGAATCAGCGTAAAACTGTAGGAGGAGTTGCGCACACAAGGTACCCACTATCTAGTCACTATGATATAAAAACGCCTAAAAATGACTAAGTTCAACTTGTGGAAAAAGTAACAAAAAATAATGTGAGGATTATATCCAAACCACATGCATATCTTGATACCATGACCAAAATACACGTGAAGTGTCAAAGGAATCGGCATAAAACTGTAGGAGGAGTTGCGCACACAAGGTACCCACTATCTAGTCGCTATGATTGTAAAAACGCCTAAAAATGACAAAGTTCAACTTGTGGAAAAAGTAATAAAAAATAATGTGAGGATTATATCCAAACGCATGCATATCTTCAGACCATGACCAAAAC
Organism: Ctena decussata; assembly: GCA_963989385.1. Taxonomy (NCBI): domain Eukaryota; kingdom Metazoa; phylum Mollusca; class Bivalvia; order Lucinida; family Lucinidae; genus Ctena; species Ctena decussata. The sequence continues at coordinate 88,297,375 of OZ022502.1, forward strand.
ACCAGTGAAGTTTCAAAGGCATCGGCATAAAACTGTTGGAGGAGTTGCGCACACAAGGTACCCACTATCTATAGTAAAAAGGCATAAAAATGACTAAGTTCAACTTGTGGAAAAATTGACAAAAATTATCTCAGGATTATATCCAAACCACATGCATATCTTCAGACCATGACAAAAACAGCTGTAAAGTTTCAAAAGAATCGGCATAAAACTGTAGGAGAATTTGCGCACACAAAGTACCTACTACTTTAGGGGAACGGAAGGACGGAAAGACGGAAAGCCGAAAACTATGTCCCTCCGCTTTTCTTCGAAAAGGCGGGGGACAATACAGATCAAACGTACTACATGTAGTTTTAAGACGATAGCTATATGAAAAGTTCTTCTTTGGAAGACTAAGACAGTATAACTGATTAGTTTGTTGTAACAGTTTCCATTTTTGTGATTCTTCTGAAATGTGTTTTTCAAAACATTTTATAGTTGCTTGAATTGTTCCTTGACAATTTGTTGTTTTTGTCGAGACTAGGTTGTTTGGCACCTATCTAAGCTGATCACGTAGTATCTTGTAAACTGTCGTCTCGTGTTCAGTTCCACTCCCATTGGTTGTCGTGTATGGAATGTGGTCAGCTTCTGAGCGCTTACAGATATTACAGTAGACATGGATATATCCTAAATGAACAGTGTTTGAACAGCGACACGCAAAAAAGTGCTTAACGCATATTCGAACAGCAAAGGCTCACTTCAGCCTGCGCATCCGCGCAGTCCCATCAGAGAATTTATGTTTGCACACATCAAGTATGGACCCAAAGAAATCTAAAAACACAAATCGAAGGTTGTTGTTAAACTGCACGGATTCACAGACTGGTTTGAGTCAGAACTGTTCGCAAATCCGTTAAGCCCCGTTCTTTGCTCACAACGCGGCTAATTTCATAATTGTAAGCACAAATGCAGTTTCTGTGATCTGTCTAATGTCGATATTTGATCTAGATGCATAGTTAAGCCGCGACACGACAAAACCAAAAATGTGGTTGTGCGCCCAGCGCAGACTCAGATCAGCCTGGGCATCTGCCCAGTCTGATCAGAGTCTTCGCTGTCCGCATGAAGGTAGCTTAGACCCTTAGCTACCCTTTAAGCGCTTAACGAAGATTCTGATCAGACTGGGCGGATACCCAGGCTGATCTGAGTCGGCGCTGGGCGCACAACCACATTGTTGGTTTTCTCGTGTCGCGGCTCAATTTAAAATGCTTTTCACACACCTTTGAATAAAAGTAACCAAATGTACGACCTCGACGTAGCATTCCGTCGATGTGAAATCGGGCCAAACGTATTCAGGCGTCCTTTTTTATAGTGTATAGACAGCCCAAACAAACACACACAGAGAACACAATCATTTGAACGTTAACACAACAACCTCGTCTCCATACAGTCGTGACTTTGGGGCGAAAGTGAAACGACAATACCTGGGCGGTGCTTATCATAAATTATGTATTGCACAAAACGGCGCTTATCTGGTAATAACCTGCGTTTTCTTTCACCATAAGGTGGCATTTTCGTCGGCAGTGATAAACCATATAAATCTGTTTATCACTAATGCATCATTGCAGATATATTTGGCACCTCAGTTGGGGGCTGTCCTATATCCACCATTATATGTGTAAACAATGCTGTGTTATTGATAAACGTCACGTTATAGTCTACACTGTTCAATCCGTCCTTCTGGAACCGCTTTCTCACTGTCTTTAGTAAGTATTGTCTGAAATACAAACATCTAGATGGTATACAGCATATAAACAATGTTCTATTGACGTCGATCGCCGATGATACGACGTTTTTTTCCGACGTTCTAGGCTCATTACGTCGAAACAACGTCATATAAGCGTCGACGTAACACCATGGCATGGATAATTTTAAAATTTCGTGCCCTCTGGGTAGTGTTTTCTTTCACTTTATAAAAAATTTGACGTAAAATAAATTATTTTTTTTTAACCCATCCATGATATTTCTTCAAAATATCAAAAAAATGTTTCCCCACGGCGGGCACACAACTATGAAACAATATTGAATCATCGTCGGTTCACAGTCATGACGTTTAATCAGTTTTATATTTATTTTTTGATGTCTAAAAGTCTCGGAACTCGCTGAATTTAAATTCATTAAATCCGCCAACAAAATATGAGTCCATAGCATTTTAAGTTGAAACTTTTTGTTTCCTGTGATGATTTACACCTTCGTGCGGTCCAAACAGCTAACTACATGCTTTAAACCATTTTAGAAGCTGAGGGCGAGAGTTGGGTCCAGTAAAACTAATTTAAGCACCACCCCACCCCCAGCCCCAGTTATCTGAGACCGACAATTCCCAGGGAATACTTCTGTTGTGGTTCCTCAATGTTACTTCTCCTTACGTCCGCTTGTCTGTAGTCTTCCCGTAATATGGTCGCCTGTGTAGCTGCCCACTTTCCTTTCCGTTTTGTTTTATAATTTCAAACAGAAGATAGGTAAAAAAATAGATGTTACTGTTATTGAGCCGCGACACGAGAAAACCAACAAAGTGGTTGTGCGCCCAACCCAGACTCAGATCAGCCGGGGCATCCACCCAGTCTCATCAGAGTCTTCGCTGTCCGCATGGAGGTAACTTAGACCATTGGCCACCCTTTAAGCGCTTAGCAAAGAGTCTGATCGGACTGGGCTGATCTGAGTCTCTGCTGGGTTTGTTTTCTCGTGTCGCGACTCATTTATTCTTGTTGTCCCTGTCGGTGCTGCGTAAGTGGTGTTTTCAATAAGGGTAGCTGAATGACCACCTGTCTGAGGAATAGCTGTTCATTCGGGTTACCTTGTGTGTCTGTCGGGAATTGTTGGCAATGGTTCCGAGGGCTGGAAATGGGATCTGACTGTTTTAGTACCCGACCATTGCTTTTTTTTTTATTTTGTGATTTTTTTGTGAGTCGTGTATAAATTAGAGTCCTAAGTATATGAGCAGGTAACAAAATCACTGTTTCAGTGTTGTTTCTTTGCTGCGTGCCTGCTAGTAGAGGAATATCTGAGACCATGGACACGGTGCATAACCATATCGGACGCTATCTGTGAAAATCTGCGTTACTTGACTCTATCTGTGAGTGCTACGGACTCTATTTGTTACTTGCCATGGACGCTTCGGCGATTCAGTCGAAGAAAAAGGGACAAAACGTGTAAGTACTGGGTTTCATGGTTTCCACGGAACACATACCTTATTTTTCCTAATAGTTCCGTCGATATTATTCAGCTAGCGCTGTTCAGTGTTTGTCATCAGTGAAATAAAATGCAGCGTGATAGTGCAGGAGCGTACATGGCCAATGAAAACAAGGAAAAACTCAGTGTTTTTATTTGTAGGTAATGAATTTTGTCCTTAATTTACAAAGATAATCATGTTCTTGATAATTTACACATGTCGTTAGGTGCATAAATAAAATCTTTACGTTAATATCAATGTTTAAAGGACACCACCCATTATTTTCAATGTTCCGGATTCTATTTGTGTCTCCGAAATAATGTAAATTTATGCCAACGGACAGTGCTATCTCCATTTATGGGTTTCTTTGACCTTATATCGTGCATATAGTTACGCCGCCAACCTATATAAACCGCAACTCTAGGTGTCTACCACCGTTTGTACGTATAACTATTCTATTCTATCCCATAACCTTACTAGGTCGTTGATGCACCACAGATGACTTCGAAACAATCCCTTTCCATCTTGTCCCGTCTTCAGCTGCCCTAGCCGAGCTGGAAAAATCCACTTTCCATTCCTGTCCACTCCCTGATATTGTCTTTCCACCTCCTCCTCCGTCCACCCCCTCCCCTTTCACTGTGCCCTGAAGAATTATCTTTGATAAACCAGAGGACCTTGAGACGTGGCCAAACCACCCTAGCCCCCGCCTCCCGACCAGCGTCAGGAGCCCATCATATTCTCCAATTGCTGCTTGGGTCTTCCTGCGAACCTCCTCATTGGTTATATCGTCCTTGTACGAAATGTTCAATAACCTTGGGTAGCATCTCATTTCAAAGGCATGCGTTCTTTTCTCTAACTCTGCTGTCAAGGCCCACGATTCACAGGCATACAGAAATATGGAAATGACAAGGGAGCGCATAAGTCTCATCTTTGATCCAAGAGACATGCCGCTATCTCCAAACTGGTTGTAGCTTGGTAAGAGCTGAAGTGGCTTGTGCAATCCTTCAGAGAACCTCCTGTTTTGAGCCATCATCTGAGACAACTGACCCAAGGCATTTGAAGCTGCTTACAGTACCCAGCTTCTGTCCTTTTACCTTGATCTCCCTCTGGATGCCATCTGCGCTGTTCGTCATCAGTTTGGTCCTCTCAGCACTAATCTCCATCTTACACCTTGTGCAGGTTTAGTCGAGACTTTCAACTAGAGCCTCTAGTTGTTCCTGCTCTTCCTCAGCTAGAACGTCTATGTCATCGGCAAACCGCAGATTGGCAATGTCTCTGCCGCCCGTCATCGGCAAACCGCAGATTGGCAATGTCTCTGCCGCCCATGCCAACACCCCCCCCCCCCCCCCCCCCCCCCCGCCACATTCTTCCAGAGTATCAGACATGATCCGTTCGAGAAAAATGTTGAAGAGGGTGGGTGACAGAAGACATCCTTGTCTTACTCCAACTATTGTTCTGAACCATTCTCCTGTGCATCTATTGATCAGGACTGCACTTGTAGCCTTGTCGTACAGCTGCTCAATGGTGCGAACTAAACCTGCACCGACATTGCACCTCCGCATGGTGGCCCATAAGGCTGCATGCCATACCCTGTCACAGGCTTTTTTGAAATCAATGAAGACACGGCACAGATTCTGCTGATGTTGGAGATACTTTTCACACAGGACTCAAAGGCTGAAGATCTGTTCCGTGGTGCTCCTTCCCGCTCGGAACCCAGCCTGTTCCTCAGCGATTATCTCTTCGGCTTGTGGTTTAAGCCTGTTCAAGATGACTTTCAGCATGACTTATAACTGCAACTGCAAAAAATATGTATACGCGCGTATTGAAACGTTGATTCATTTCTTCGGCTTTGAGGTGACCAAAACCCTCTGAAAAGTTTAAAAATGTGTGCAAGAAGCGGAATCAATAAATCATGGACGATATCTAAATAGAAATCTGCTTCGTGTTGATACCATTTTCGAATCACTAGACAAATGTAGGCCCATGCTTCTGAAGCACAGACAGTTTCCGATGATACTGGCAGATTTAGTCCTGTGTGAAGCACGACTAGCCGCTGATAGAGTCTTGTACCAGGCGCATATGGCATCCGGTGCAATTGTAAAAGGTAAAAAAATCCGATTTTCTTCAAAAAGGAGATATTCTTCAACTCAGAGTCTTACAAAATTTTAAATTCATTCATTAGGGTCAAACTTATCCAAACGATCTGTTTTCTTTCCATTGCGTTCGCAACTGATCGGCGTTCAAAGTGGACAAACTTTTCAAAATTGTCAAATCTTGACCTTCATTCCAGCTTGTAGACTCGAAAGTAAATACGAATTAGGCATAACAGCTATAGATACTGGAAGACACGGATGTCTGATGTTCCGTGCACCTTATGGCCCATAAGAAAATGTGTTGTTTACAATTACATTAGAGTTTATTAACACCCACCCTTACCTCGTTTTCCATTTTGGGACGGATAGAATCCTAAACTAACGCAAATAGACTCCGAAATACACAGATAGAGTCCAGTTTTCACAGATAGCGTCCGATATGGCTATGCACCGTGATGAACAGCAATAAACGTATTCATGAGGGTAATCATCTGATGGTAATGTGCACAATCCGTGGTGAATGTAGAATAATCAGTTTCTGGTGCCAGAAGGAATGTATGGAAAAGAAATTGGTCATTTCTTGTAGAATGATGCATATTTTTATCAAACTACACCAGGTGGTTAAGAGTTATGAGCAATTTCACTCACTGACTACAGCGGAAGGACAAACAGACTGATGGACTTGCACAGCAATTAAAGTACACACCAGTGGGTCGTGCAATACTGTTTAGACTTTCGTCACCGTTTTGCATGCCGGTGGCTGGACATTGTTAAAATACATGAGTATACAAATTTGAACCATATTTACCACGGCCTTCAAGAGTTATGAGCATTTTCACTACTTGACCGTAAATTTTCAACTTGTGCTCAGCAAAGCCTCGTCCATCAAAAAAGACGGTTATGAATGCGAGTCGTTAGATAATGTTGACATGTATAAGTATGCAAAATGTTATCAAAATATATAATGTGGTTCATGAGTTATACGCCTTTTCGCTAACTGATAACGGACGGACGGACGGACTCACACAGTGATTATAGGGCGAACCTGCGGGTTGTGCAATAAGAAGTTTTGCATACCAGTGGCTGGGCAATGTTAAATTACATTAGTATACAAAATTTGAAGCAAATATACCAAACGGTCCAAGAGTTATGAGCATTTTCAATAAAAGAGCTCAACTGGCCAAATTGATGCTCGGTGAAGCCTCGTCACTGTTTTGCATGCCGGTGGCTTGGCTATGTTACAATACATAAGCATACAAAATTTGAACCATATTTACCACGGTGTTCAAGAGTTATGAGCAAGAGTTATGAGCATTTTCAATAAAAGAGCTCGACCGGCCAAATTGATGCTCGGTGAAGCCTCGTCACTGTTTTTCTTACCAGTGGCTGGGCAATGTTAAATTACATAAGTATACAAAATTTGAAGCAAATATACCTAGTGCTCCAGGAGTTATGAGCATTTTCAATAAAAGAGCTCGACCGTCCAAATTGATGCTCGGTGAAGCCTTGTCACTGTTTTGCAAACCAGTGGCTGGACAATGTTAAATTACCTAACTATACAAAATTTGAAGCAATTTTACAAAGCGGTCCAAGAGTTATGAGCATTTTCAATAAAAGAGCTTGACCGGCCAAATTGATGCTCGGTGAAGCCTCGTCACTGTTTTGCATACCAGTGGCTGGGCAATGTTAAATTACCTAAGTATACAAAATTTGAAGCAAATATACCAAGCGGTCCAAGAGTTATGAGCATTTTCCATAAAAGAACTCGACCGGCCAAATTGATGCTCGGTGAAGCCTCGTCACTGTTTTTCTTACCAGTGGCTGGGCAATGTTAAATTACATAAGTAGACAAAAGGTGAAGCCTCGTCACTGTTTTGCATGCCGGTGGCTGGACTATGTTAAAATACCTAAGCATAAAATTTTGAACCATATTTACCACGGTGTTCAAGAGTTATGAGCATTTTCAGTAGTTGGCCGTAAATTTTCAACTTGTGCTCAGCAAAGCTTCGGCCTTCAAATAATGTTGTTATGCATGCGAGTCGTTAGACAATGTTGACATGTATAAGTATGCAAAATTTTATCAAAATATCCCATGCGGTTCAAGAGTTATAAGCGTTTTCGCTAACTGATAACGGTTTTCGCTAACTGATAACGGACGGACGGATGGACGGACTCACACAGTGATTATAGTGCAAACCTGCGGGTTGTGCAATAACGACAGTTTCGGTTTATATTATGTTCTGAAATGTTAGATCTCATGGAAGCAAGGAATACACCAAAGAATAAAATAGCAGACATGGTCTATTTGTGTTTGCTTTTAACCAACACCAGCCACATCCCCAATAGCACCGGTTTAAACAGAACTCTATAGTCAAAAAAGAAAATACAACCTATGTTCAGTTTTGAGACCTTATCAATGATTGTGATCCAAGGTACTGACCAGGGGTGTTAATAGATGGAGGAAATTGCGGCTGACAGCTTGGAAGGAAATGTTTTGTACAGGTAAGAACAATCGTTTTAAAGACTGTACATTTCAAAAGAATATGTGCACAAGCTCCTAATTAGAACTGTCTTTGTAACCTTTTTGTTTTTTGCAAATTTTATAGAGCGTATTCAGTTCTTGAAAACATACCTCCACTTGGCAGGGGCTAGCTCTCTCTGAGTATGTTGGATCATCTTGTATCTACCTATATAAGCCGCTGGACGGGTTACCTTTAATCCAACTGTGGCCATACTGAAACATTAAACAGATGAATTATTTATTTTCTTTCTTTCTACATACTGCTACATCCTCTCTTGAAGATTATGAGCAGGTATATCTCTCCTTGCACAAGGGGCCTCCAGTCGACGTCCCGATTCAAAAGACGGCACACTTTTTCTAATGCCTGCAAATTACATCAATAAAGCATGTTCAGACACCGAGATTCTAATGCCACCGCCCGTGTTCGAACTCAAGACCTTTAGCATAAAAGGCAAGTGCGCTAACCACTGAGCTACCACGCTTCTTGTAGATATACTTCCTCGTATTTCATTGTAATAAAGGGCAATAAATTGTACAGTTTATTATAAAATCGTGGAAGATATACTGTACTCTTTCTTTGTGTTCGGTTCTATTTTCACACCTGGTTAACTATGTTTTAAAGGCTGTTACGAAACGAGAAAGAGCTGTTACGAAACGAAAAAAGTCATATTTCCCAAACGACCTGGTCACCGTGGCTAAACAAATTTGACTCTTTTTCGTTTCGTAACAGCTCTGTATATACATAGTTAGCCAGGGGTGGTTTTGATGTTTTTTCGTTAAGCTGAGAGTGTCTGTTCACGAAAATGTGCTGTTCTGTTTCGTCTGTGTTCCTCATTTACACTTCTCTCCGTTTCTTCGGTGGGTTTTTGCTTTCTGACAGTTGGCCGTCCTCAGTATTTTCGTCTATACTAGTACTATTCGTATTCCTTGTTCACTACATAATTATAAAAGTGTATGGGTATACCATGTTTTCATACCATTTTAACAAAGGGGAAAATTTTTCATGACTTCCTGTTTTCTTTCCTGGACGACATTACCCAGTGGGCACATGATGTTGAAATGACGTCGGACTGATGTCGATGCGACGTAATGACGTCGCATCGACGTCAATACGACGTCATTTCGACGTTGTGTGCCCGCTGGGTACCCTGCCACAATAGGGTCTAGTCTTGAAGGAAAGAATTTATTTCTAGGAGAGCAAGAACTGTCCTTTAGGAATTTTTCCCCAACTGACAATGGAGGCAAATGAAAAGGCACATTTGTTTCCCTTGAACGTGTACCCATTCATCTCATGCCCGGATCCAGAGCACCATGTACTGGTGGGGCTCTGCTCTGGATAACTGGTGGGGCTCTGAGGTGCCGAGATGTGTGTGTGGGGGGGGGGGGGGGGGACGGAGGATGCATGAAAAAATATGACATAATTTTTAGGGATTTGATGAGAAATTTCGATAATGTCTTTTTTGCCCTGAAGTCTGAAATATATGTTGTGACATCTCATTAGAATCGCCTCGCCGAGGCGATTCTAATGTGATGTCACAACATATATTTTAATCTAACCACACAGATAAATTATCACAAACTGTCATCAGATACTCCTTATTATCTGGTGGCCTACACATCATACACACCACAGAGACCCAGCTGGCGGGGCTGAAGCCCCAAAGCCCACCCTTTGGATCCGGGGCTGCATCTTAAAATGGTTTAAATTAAGATAAACAATTCCATTGATTCTGTGACAATCTGAGAAAAAAAACAGAGTGAGATGTTAATTTACTGTACTGTCAATGGAAAAGTACCTCACCGTAAGTACATATCATCATCCTCAGCACCCCAGCCCCAATATAAGTTTGAGTATCCATTGACCATCTGGAAGTGTTCTCTTCGTATACTAAATACCCCGCCTACTAGCTGGAGATATGGAAGCCTGAAACGATACAATGAAAATTGCTCTTATACAGTATGGACTAAACAATTTAAATATCATTAGTTCACTTTATTAATGTTTTATCAAGCTCCCGGTATTGTTTGGCGCAATTTATCGAAAAACTTTGGCTGGTAGAAGATTTTTAAAAAAATAAAACTACCCCTAATTGGTTAAAGCTAGATCTGCTTTAAAATCGCAGACTCCGAATTCTGTGAATACTTCCTAATAATCGGTTTCCTTGAAAATTACCACTCTCTCCACATTCACACAGGTAGGCAAATAACTAAATGGACATGAAAGTAATCATAATAAATAAATAAATATCTGTGAGGCAGCTGTCGTCCGTTATTTCGTAGAAAATACCATTTGAAAAAGTTACTACCCGTCTTCTCTTCACATTCCAAACAGACCACTTTGCCTATAGGTGTTTACAATGTTTAGACACGGCACGAGGGCGGGGAGCTGAAAAGAACAAATAGTGGGCAGTGTACATGACGGAGAAAAACAACAAGGACCTTTTTTATTTTAAAAACACAAATGAGCCGCGACACGACAAAACCAACAATGTGGTTGTTCACCCAGTGATGACTCAGATCAGCCTTGGCATCCGCCTAGTTTAATCAGACGTTTCATTTAGTGTTCAAAGGGTAGCTAAGGGTCTCAGCTACCTCCATGCGGACAGCGAAGACTCTGATCAGACAGGGCGGATGCCCAGGCTGATCTGAGTCTGCGCTGGGCGCACAACCACATTGTTGGTTTTGTCACGTCGCGGCTCAAATATGGTATTTCTGCCTACTTATGCTTAATAATTTAAGGAAATATTTTCGTAGACTTCAAATTCACAGTGATCTCTCATAATAATGCATAAATGTATAATGTCCTATAGATGACTATGGGGCTACATGGGGCTGAAAACATCTATCACAAAGAATGCAAATTTGTACTGATACCCCAAAGGGCTTTGAAAAAATCCATAATGTCTGTGGTACTAGATAAAGACGATTACAAATCCGCCAATGAGTGAATTCCACCAACTGTCGGACCTCATCAAATACACTTTGTGCTAATGTTATTTTGAAGTCATTTATCAAAGAAATAGCCTGACATTATCGTTGTCGGAAAGATATCCAAGTTTAAAGACTGTCTGGTTCTGTTGAGATAATATGTCTTTCCTGCAAACAGTTTGTTTACAAACTGTCAAAGGATGGCGTTCTTTTGTAACCCATTAACGCCTAGCGCCCTATTAATAGGATTTTCGCAAACAGTGCAGACCCAGATCAGACGCCACATGGGTATATGTTATTAATTATACGAAATTAATACTGTTTAAACCAAACAAAATAGAATTGATAACATAAATTTAACGAGACTCCCTCAACTGACAAATTGACTTGTACATTTCATAAGGACAGAATAGTCCACTTGGCATAAATGGGTTAAGCAAATGTGCCTACAGTGCCAAACGCTAATTAACAAACACATGTATACAACTTACTTACTGTTACCTTAATTACTGTCTGGACATCATTTTGAATACTACTAGTACAAAGATAAAATAGTTAGAATCATGGCCCTAAGGTTATAAAACTTTTTTCATGCTCGACTCAGCTGAGCATGAAATTTTACCTGCTAATAAATAGCAAATTACTGATAATTACAGTTGTTTTCTTGCTCAGTTTCGCTGAGTATGAAATTTTCTCTGCTTATGAATATGAAAATGCCAATATTAGTTGGTATTTCATATTTATCAGCAGAGAAAATGAAAATGCTAATATAAGCTGGCATTTTCATATTTGTCAGCAGAGAAAATTTCATGCTCAGCTGAGTTGAGCACGAAAATAGGTTTTATAACATAGGGGCCTGGTCTTTTCCCACCAACCAATTTGGCTATTTGATGACACTGATTAATATTTGCCAAGCCAGTCCGTGTATATAGAGTTTAGCTACCGCTGTATGCCAATAACAAATAATTATGCTTATTTTGGTTCTGTATGTAAGGTCACTGCTTTTATCAAGAGTATTGAGAATGGATGTTTTAGGACTATTCAGGGAAACACAAAAGGAGCTGTCAGTTTGACAAATTGGCATTCATTACGTTTATCAGGCTTTGACTTAGCGATCCAAATTGTTTCTGCTGATAGAAAAGCTATATTTAAGATCCGGTAATGTTGAGCTCACGATGCACAAATAACAGTGATGGTTAACTCATTCTTCCGTGGAAAAAAAAAACACACAAAAAACAGTATATTTTTGATTTGATCAAATATTTTCTTATGGATAGACACGCATGAAAAGCAAACAATATATATTAATTTATCATATGACGTCGCATTTATTCAGTGGCTAAGGTCGTGTCATAAAAATCATGACCACACGTGTAATAACATTTTGCCTAGTACACGTGACGTCACTGACAACGTCCATGTCAACAATGCGTTTTCTTACTGAAATATTGTTCAGTTTGAAGGCGTTAAAATCCCATTTTAAAGGGTCATATGATAAACAGAATCTTACACTCGTGGTCATTTCATATGAAATAAACACTCGTGGAAAATCCTCTATCTATGGCATCTCTAAAATTTAACCAGCGTCTACGTACATGTGTTACAGCTAAATGATGAATGGATTCATATAGATCTTTAGAGCAATCATCAGCTTTTCAGAACATTATCCATACGTGGGTGCCTCATCTTTGGACTCAGTTAGATATCCAGAAAGTCGTTTATTGCATTCTTTCTTCTCTACCAATATAGTGAGAATTCAATAAATAATGTGTCAGTCATGCTTAAAACAAATGAGCCGCGACACGAGAAAACCAACAATGTGGTTGTGCACCCAGCCCAGACTCAGATTAGCCTGGGCATCCGCCCTGTCTGACCAGAGTCTTCGCTAAGTGCTTAAAGGGTAGCTAAGGATCTAAACTACCTCCATGCGGACAGCGAAGGCTCTGATCAGACTGGGCGGATGCCCAGGCTGATCTGAGTCTGCGCTGGGCGCACAACCACATTGTTGGTTTTCTCGTGTCGCGGCTCAAATGTATTATTCAGCAACTTTATTAACTCCGAAACGTTAAGCGACGACAGCTTGGCATAATCGTCTGGAAGTTTCCTCAGATATTAAACACGCCGTTCAAGAATGGCGGATACAAGAGAAGCAACTAAAATAGTCTATAGTTCGAGGGGTCGGAATTCCGAATAGATATACGACAATTTGACTTTTTTTTTTTTTTTTTTTTGTTAATGTCTTTCTTTCTGGGCGAATGCTTTCTCTTGTATCCACATACTAACCTGGCACTTGATGTGCTTGTATTTTGCTTTCTTATTACTCATATTATCTTGTCAAAGAACATACCCAAAACTTATTCAAGCTATCGGATGGGCTCATTTTTGTCTAACAACTCAGTTCACGCTCAGTAAAAATGCACGATTTGATGGCCTTAGTCGAGAGCGTAGTAATGCTTTCAAATACCTGACTTTCATTTTCACTGACATTCCACTCGTACAGAGATATGGCGGATGTATTTTAATAGGCAGCAACTTTGTTTTGAGGTCCATGTCTATGAGTGAGTGAGTGAGTGAACTCGGGTTTAACGTCCCACCAACAACGAGGTCATATGGAGACGGGACCTCGGTTTAAAGTCTCATCCGAAAGACCGGAGAAGCGGGGGATCGAACCTGCGACCCCTGGATTGGTAGTCTGGAGTGTTATCCACTACGCTACAGCCGCTCCTCCCATGTCTATGAACCAAAATATCTCGGAATTGTCAATGTTCATATGACTTACAGGTTCGGACTTATGATTTGGGTACTTTGACCACTTTAACTTATTTCCCACCGGGCACACAATGTTGATTCAATGTTGATTTAACGTTGTGAGTCTGCTGGGGTATCATCAGTAACTGGATAGTCATCAGTAACTCGAGTTGAGAGATAGCTAGGATTGAATAGAAACCCAACAAAGTTGCGTTTACGCCACACGAAGGCTCATTTCATCCTAGGGATGCGCCTAGTCTGATCAGAGTCTTTACTGTCGGCATGGCGGTAGCTTAGTCTCTTATTTACCCTTTAAGTGTACAGCAAAGTTTCTGAACAGACTGGGCGGTTGCATCTTCGCTGGGCGCACATGCCATTTTGTTGGTTTTGTTGTGTCGCGGCTCATATTAAGTAAAACAGAGTTGTGTTTGATAAAGTGCCATTGTCAGAGATAAATTCTACTATTTCGGAACTGCACACAGTTTTCCCAAGTAAACGTTGGTGCGAAGTACAGAATGATGTATCTAGAATACGGTTAGAAGCACAAGACTGCTTCTCAATCCCTAAACTCTTTGGCCATCAAAGAGATACGAGATTTGTATGTGTATCAATAAAGTTCTGTTCCGTTCTGTTCTGATACAGCAAGCTATTGTTTACCTGTTCATATCAGTTGAATATTCTACCTAAAGCACTGGCTGTGAAATGTTTAATGATTTTTTTTTTCCAAAGCTAATAGAGAAAGAGGTTGGTTGCTTCGTAATCACAAACTGCAACCTGTTAACCATTTACGAATATTTATGAACAGTTGCAGTACTACGGAGCCCGGGAGGGGACATAGCAATACATATACTTATTTCGTTCCCACGAAATGCATTTCGTTCCCACGCATTACTTTTTCGTTCCCTCAATTTAACATTTCATTCCCTCAAAATAACATTCCGTTCCCACGCTTTACATTTTCGTTCCTTCAGATTAATGTTTCGTTCCCTCAAAGTAATATTCCATTCCCACGCTTTACGTTTTCGTTCTCTCAAAATAGCATTTCGTTCCCTCAAAATAATATTCCGTTCCCCCGCTTTACTATTTCGTTCCCTCAAAATAATATTCCGTTCCCCCGCTTTACTATTTCGTTCCCTCAAAATAGTATTGTGTTTCCTCAAAATAATATTCCGTTCCCACGCTTTACAATTTCGCTCGCTCAAAATAATATTTTGTTCCCTCAAAATGACATTTCGTTCCCACGCATTACTACGTCTTTCTCTCAATTTACCCATTTCGTTCTCTCAAAATAATATTCCATTCCCACGCATTACTAGTTCTTTTCCACGCGATAATATTAAATTTCCTAACAATAATATTTCGTACACTCAAATTAACATTTCGTTCCTATGAAATAGCTTTTCGTTTTCTCGCAAAAATATTCGGTGATGATAAAAGCAAACCAGTGTATTTTAGCAGCCAGACTCCCAGGCCAAATGTTATATTCTAAATGGTACAAGTCTTAATGGGACTCCGTTTGTTCTGAAGGCCAACCATATTTTTTTTATTTTATTATTATTTTATTTTCATCATTATCATTATTATTATTATTATTGTTATTTTATTTATGTTTAACTGGAGCCAGTCTAGTACTTTCAGTCATCCCAATCTCTGTGCTCCCTCTAATTTTGGGCCAACTCCTAATGAAACGAATTTGCCTCCATTGAAGCAAATGCTCTCCCTCTAAAGCATGCCTGCCAGAAAAGGCACTTCCACCCGGGGAAGCAAGAAGGAAGTCTTAAGAGTTGTCTCCCTGTGGAAACCTGGCAAAAATATGAAGGGGCACCCACACACCACATTTTACCATAGCTATATAATGTAGCAATAAAATATGCTTAAACTAAATGATAGGTTTTTATGCCAGCTGTCAAGATTAATCCCTGGTGTATTTCCGGACCCTGAATTTAGCTGGCTTACCAAGTCCATAAATTATAAAAGCTGAATGAGTACTCCTTCAAGGGAAGCAATTCAGCCAACCAGTCTCTGTAAATCCAAAAATGGGGCCAATTCTTAAAGGAAAGAATTTGCTCCCCTTGGAGCAAATTCCTCCCTCCAGGGCAGACCCCCCTCGAAATGGTCACACCGCCAAAGGAAACAAACAAGAAGTCACAAAAGCAGAATGCCATTCACTGTAAGCAACTCAGACATCACCATCACTGCGCCCCTCCAGCCCAGGGCCACCTCCCAAATGTAACTGATGAGGACAAAATTGTGGCCCTACTGATCACGAACCCAGAGCCCCTCGTAAACCATGCAAGTACTCCGCCAACTGATAGTCGACACCGCCGAGTGAGCACGCGATGTTGGGACAAAGTTGACCCAACGTTCAGAAACGCCAATGATGTTTGTCCAACGTTGGGCGGACGTTGTACCAGCGTCGAATTTTCACCAGGAATAAAGCAGCGAAAGTTTTTCTATATAGCGATGCTATGTTTTCTCAGTATCTTATTTTTGCATTGTTTATTAAATATGCAGTTCGATTGTCATGTTCAAATTTTTAATATAATGTTGACCAAATTGATTATCATTATTAAAGGCCCTTATTCAAATCAGAGCTCTTTGCAACGCCCATTGTACCGATAAAGCTAAAAATAGATGTAGTATTATTGCGAGGCCTCGTAATTGTAAATCGTGGGAACGAAATATTAATTCGAGTGAACGGAATAATAATTTGTAGGCTCAAAATACTACAGTGATAGAACGAAATATTATTGCGAGGTTACAAAATACCATTTTAAGGACACGAATTTATTTTACAAGAAAAAGAAATATTAGTACGTGCAAACGAAGTAGTGATGCGTGGAAACGAAATGGTATTTTGGAGGATCCAAATATTATTTTGAGGGAACGAATTATTATTTTGAAGGAACGAAAAAGTAATGCGTGGGAACAGAATATTATTTTGAGGGAAGAAAAAGTAAAGCGAAGGAACGGAATATTATTTTGAGGGAACGAAATGCTATTTTGAGGAAACGAAAAAGTAAAGCGTGGGAACGGAATATTATTTCGAAGAAACGAAAGACTGAACTGAGGGAATGAAAAAAGAAATGCATGGAAACGAAAAAGTAAAGTGTGGGAACGGAATTTTATTTTGAGGGAACGAAATACTAAAATGAGCGAACGAAAAAGCAATGCGTGGGAACGAAATGCATTTCGTGGGAACGAAATCAGTATATGTATTGCAATGTCCCCTCCCGGGCTCCGTACAGTACAATCTGTTGTGAGAAATATTTCACAATTCAACAAAGACAGGAAGAAAAATGAACAAGCACTACGAAGAACAAGAAGTATTCATGTTTCGCAACCCAACGATATCTCACATGAATGTCAGCATGTTAACCATTAACCAAAAGTTATCATTCTATCTGGAACTATTAATGTGAAATCTTTTTACATATATACTCAAAAGCAAAAATAACGCATATTTTTCTTTTTGGTGTGTTTCTGTCAAAATAAAAATCTGCTGAAATTGGAAAAACAGAGAAGATATCATCAATGCATGGAGTACACTTCGTTGCAAACTTTTTGAAATTTTGTTTTATTCATGCATAACGAAAGCTCAAACCCTCAAGGGGTCAATCTCAAAATTCACAAATACTGATCAGTTAACTCAGTGTCTTCAACTGAGTTGTGCCTAGCTCCAAAACTGATGCCCTCTTTATCTAGGACGCTACAATGTCTCAGAAACATTATCAAGAATTTTCAGCATTGGTTACTCGCTACAAACAAAGTTATGCCCCTTTATGCTAATCCCGTAAAGTAGGCAAGTTTTGAGATAGCAAAACAAAATTTTGTGTATTTTTCAGCAATCCGAATTGGAAATGGATTCCAATTCGGGTTTAATTAAAGGGTAAGTGGTCACGATCAAACGGAGTTTGTAACAAATGGGAGTAACTCTGTACGTCCTTTCAATAATGCTAACACAGATTGAACTTTTGGGCGCTGGATCCTTGAAATCACTAATCAAAACTGAATGAAAATCATACAGCATTTTTTTCATAAAGGGCAGTCTACGGTAAGCGAATCGGAAGACAAGATTTTTTTCCAGGAAACATTTTTATCGGCTTTTAAATTTCGTAACTTAAACCGGAAGTGAGCAAAATACGTGCTCATTTCAAACCAAAATTTGTTTTAAACGTGTCCTTTACCCTTAGCCTTACTCATTTTGAGTCCAAAATTACCAGATGATGATTCAGACGATTTTCAAAAACTTCGAAAAACTTTGGAAAAATGCAGATTTTTGCATGTGCGATTTAACTGTATAAGAATAAAATTTTTAAAATTTTTATACCGTTTTCTAATTGGTTACATAATGCTGAACTTACGTGCAGCAAAATCGAATTGATAATATATTTTTTGCCACTGTGAGCCAGAATTTTGTGATTTTTGTCTTTTTGACAAAAATCTTCATATCTTTTTCGAAAACTTGCACTGTGACAAGAAAATGCTGCAGAACTGATGGCCACGTATAGGCAAATCCCAGTACTACATTATAGGTAAAATATCATTACATTTAATGAGGCAAAACAAGACACTAAAATATATGCGTTTCTTTTGCTGTTGAGTATATTTACTGGAAGCCTTGAGAGAAATGATAAGGAAGAAACACAAAGTACGAATATACAGGATAGAAATACATGTAGTTGTGTAAGTGGTGTTTTTAATCAACCTTACCGCGAATGCCCATATCGCTCCGCCAGTTACGTTTGTCCGAGTATATTTAACAAAAGAAACTTTTGTCACAAAAACACACGTGCATTTGTTTGTCCTAGGTATTTATCTCATTTGACTGGTCAATGCATATTTTGACTGACAAGTGGCGACAGGTCAATTGGGCTAACTCAATGACCATCTATCGGGGAAAGAACTATTCATTCGGTTTATAGCGTGTGTGTCTTTCAAGAGCTGTTTGTCAACTTATGTATATACTTCTTTCCTTTTGGTTTTGATGTCTGATTGCATGATTCCTGAGGTCGTATTTATAAAAGCGTCTAAGTCGTTGCTATGCTGTTGCTAAGGCTTAATTTCAATAAAGGAGATTTCCTACAGCAATGAAATTAGCTCTGGAGAAACAGTCTTTTTCCGACTGTTCCTCCAAAGCAAACGTCATAGTTGTAGGGAATCTCCTTCAAAGAAGATTTAACCTTAGCAACAGCATAGCAACCACTAAAGTTGTTTTATAAATACGACCCCTGCATGATCATTGCCTATCCATGTGCCTATCGTTTCACTCTTCAAGTTTCATCATATGTTCAGAAAGTATCAATCTGTTAGAAAGAAAAAAAAGGAACAACTAGCTAAGACTGGTTTTACAGGTCACGACACATCAAGCCAATGTCAACATGTATACCAAAGTGTGAATACTAGTTTAAAATGGATATAAATACCTTTGTGACATAATTTAGATATGGAGGGAATCTCGAATAATGGAATCGCTTAATTACGGACGTGGGTAATTTATTATACCCCATGATTTCATAGCGGGAGCATAATTATTATACAAATTTTCGGCACAACCCTAAAAGACAAGTGCCAATACCTTGTAACAAACGCGTCCCTTTTTCGCCTGATATTTGACAAATTTAAAACAAAATTTCATAATGAAAGTAAATGTTAACGAGTTACAATCAAACATGTTTTTATTTCGCTGAAAAAGATAAGTTTTAAAATAACTGCAATTGATTTGTCTTCTCCAAATAGCCCCTTGTTTGATTTTATATTTGTAGTAAAGCGCTAAACTGGATAATTAAGTTTGCATCTTTACAGTTAATAAGTCATTTTCCAAAACGACTCAAGTTTACATACTCCAAAATTAAAATGAAAACTCCTAGCTCTAAGCATTATAGTTCTTCCCCATCTCAACGTTCGAATGTCAAGTAAGTAGAAATATAAAGTCATGCCTGAATCTGATGACCGATTATTCCAGCTTTTTGATATTTCCAAGAAAGGCTATGACAAAGCTGATTAAAATTTATTGTCAAGAACGGCCATATAAGACATTCTAGTTCTTGTCAATGACGCTAGTTAACGCTGAATGTCAGAAGCGTTGCTGAAAACTAATACCAAACAGATAGGTTGCCGAGTTCTTTTTTATATATAAGACAGTTTAAGAAATACTTCAGGTTGGACAGACCAGTAAAACGAAAGAAAGGAGTATTCACTTCCCGAGAAAAGATTTAGGAAACAGGAGCTGTCGGTGAGACAAATACTGGTATCAAAGTTCAAGTACACAAACCAAAATTATGATCGATTGCATGTTCTTTCCTGTCTTGAAAACAGGTAATTCTTTTACATGACTGATACAAATTTCTTTCATTAAAACTTTATCACTTCTATAATTGTTTCATATGCAGGTTTGAACTTTTTCGGCCGACGGCTGAAATTGCATCTAAACTTCGATGAGTAGGTTTTGCTTCAGTGTTGTTTCGTGAATTTTACTCGAATGCACACCTGGTTAATTATATTTTCAAGGACGTTACGAAAAGAAAAAGAGCTGTTACGAAACGAAAAAAGTCACAGTTACCAAACGACCTAAAGACAAGGTCGTTTGGTAACTATGACTCTTTTTCGTTTCGCAAAATTACCAAACGACATAAAGACCAGGTTGTTTGGTAACTATGACTTTTTTCGTTTCGTAACAGCTCTTTTTCGTTTTGTAACAGCCGAGTCGTTTGGCAACTATGACTGTTTTTCGTTTCGTAACAGCTCTTTTTTCGTTTCGTAGCAACCCTTGTATATACATAGTTTACCAGGGGTGAATGGATCGATGCAGCATTATTATAAGCAAACGAAGTTACGTAAACGCTCCACTGCAGTTTGACGGCAGTAAAATTGCAATTTTCTGTAAGTAATTGGTTATTATCTTTCAGTAAATGCCGTTCCAAGAAAATATTTGATAAATGCTGCATAATCATCAATATCGCAACAAAAAACAGTTAACTTTTCAATGGAAATGAAAGAAGAGAAAATGGAAAGAGCTTTTTTTTCTTTTTTAACGGAAAAGTTTCATGGACGCTCAAAGCAGCATGTTAGAACAATGGACTAAAGATGATTTAAAATGGCCATGCAATTAGATCTATAGTCCTTGATTTTTATGTTGACAAAAGATATTATTCAAGATGAGGGCACAATAATTATATACCACCAGGGTACAGTCAAATACATTTTAACTGTGTTCGTAAACCCTTACGATGAACCAAAATTTGTGTCTATGTTAAAAGTTTAATATGACAAAATTGCTGCTTCCAAAATAATGTAGAGTTGCTGTGATCTATAACATCAGGGTATCACAACGGACACATCATGGCGAAAATGTTGTTCACTTGCTTAAAATTTGTCTTCGATGTGAATCGTTTTCAGACCTGTTCCATATGCATTCCTAATTTTTAATGCTGAAGGGTATACTTTCAAGGTAAGTAAATCTGCTATTTTTATTTTTCCTCCTTTCTAAAAGGGAGTTAGCTCATAATTGAGCCACGACATGAGAAAACCAACAAAGTGGTTGTGCGCCCAGCGCAGACTCAGATCAGCCTGGGCATCCGCCCAGTCTGATCAGAGTCTTCCCTCTCCGCAAGGAGGTAGCTTAGATCCTTGGCTACCTTTAAACGCTTAGCAAAGACTCAGATCGGACTGAGCGAATGTCCAGGCTGATCTGAGTCTGCGCTGGGCGCATAACCACATTGTTGGTTTTCTCGTGTCGCGGCTTATATTCCTTTAGGAATGAATTCTTTCTTTTAACAGCTGATCCCCTTCGGAAGGATTACATCGTTCCAGAAAGCAAAAGCAAAACGAAAATCACAAAAAAATGTTTTCTTTTGTAAAAATTGCGGGATTGGGATATAAGCCCTTTTATTGTTTTAATTTTCAAACTAAGCATCCTTTGTTATGCAGTATAAGATTCTTTTCAGCCTGCCGCCAAGTTTCATTGTTGGCTGAAAGACTAATTTAATCGCTTAATATACAATACGCACGTCAACAGAGGAGTTTCTGGGGTCTGTTAATTTGGTCGTCTGTCAATTCCGATAGGACTGGTTTAATAACTGAAGAAGTTTCTGAACAATTAAACCGAAATGCCTTCATCTTATGGTTCTAACTTAAACACTGTTGCTGAAAAAGACATTTGTTTTAAGCTAGATTGACACATTATTTCAGCACCTAGGGTAGCAACCAAATCAATAAGCTTGTTCGTGGAGTTTTTGGCATATATAAAACTGGTGACTTATCATTTATTTATTTATTTTCTAGCTCGCCTACCATCCTCGTAATTTCAAATAACTTCGACCCTGGAATCTTGGACAACCAAATTTCAGACTGCTGACTTGATAAGCATACACAATGAAATCTTAACGTTTCCAAAATATTACAGAAACGTAGATTATGGTGAATGGGTACATTTTCGGGGTACGTCGAAACAGTGATTTCATAGTCAAGGAAAGAGCGCTGTTTAATGGGCTTCATTTTATAAAATGATGACGTGAGTTATAGACTTTATCTTTGCTAGAACTAAGCTATAATGGAATTCTTCAGCCGGTTCGAGATTATTTTCCATCCGCCATGAATGAACTATTTACTGTAACATACAGCAGCGGTGGTGGTCTAGTAGTTTATGCGCTTGGCTACCAATTCAGAGGTCACAGGTTCAATCTTCCGCTTTTCCTGTCTTTAAACCAATGCCCCGTCTCCATATGACCTTCATGTTGGCATGAAGTTAAACCCTATTTCACTCATTCCCCGTTATATACGTAGTCAACGAAGATACATAGAAGTTACTCATAAATAAAAGTTTCTGGACTTTAAACACGTAAAGCAAACAAGTACAAACAAGAGGGCCATGAGGCCCTGGATCGCTCACCTAAGCAATTGGCAAGTTGTCTTTTTCTTATCATGTCTGAAATTGTCAAAATATGAGTCTTGGGTCAAAAGTCAAAGAATGACCACGACCACTAAAATGTACTCCTAAATCTTCATGTACTCATTAAGACAACCATATATACCATTTTTAGGCCTAAATCTTCAAAACTTTCTATGAAATCTTATGTTCTAGCTTTTTCCCATATTTGACCATGCTGCAGAAAAAGTCAAGGTAAACCCAAGGTCATCATTTGAACAGTCTTGGTGGTACTCTAGTACTCCATGCTACTTTCCAAGTTTCAAGGCCATAGGTGTACTGGCTCTGGAGAAGAAAAATATTAAAGATTTACAC
Source organism: Ctena decussata (assembly GCA_963989385.1). Lineage (NCBI taxonomy): Eukaryota > Metazoa > Mollusca > Bivalvia > Lucinida > Lucinidae > Ctena > Ctena decussata. Next base: position 88,320,108 of record OZ022502.1, read on the forward strand.
CATAGATGGTAATGGCAGCCATGTTGGTCATGTGACCTGGACCATTTGAACAAATTTTTATTCAATCAACCCCTGGGGTCTCTATATGAAATGTGTTTACAATTGGCCCTTTGGGTTTTGAGGAAATGTTTGAAAATGTCAAAATATGAGCGATCTGGATCAAAGGTCAAGAAATGACCTTGAACTCTAGTACTCATAATTCTTCAAGACCTCATTAAGACAACTGTATATACCAATTTTTAGGCCAAAATCTTCACAACTTTCCATGAAATCTTATGTTCAAACATTTTCCCATATTTGACCTGGCCGAATAAAAGGTCAAGGTCAACCCAAGGTCATAATTTGAATAATTTTGATAGTACTCAAATGACCAATGCTACATACCAAGTCTCAAGGCCATCGGTCAATTGGTTCTGGAGAGGAAGATTTTTAAAGGTTTTTACCGTATATGGGCGTGGCGGTTGGTCATGTGACCTGGACCATTAAGGATTTTTTTTATTCCCTCAACCCCTGGAGGCTCTATATGAAATTTGGTCACAATTGGCATAGTGGTTTTTGAGGAGATTGTTTGAAAATGTCAAAATATGAGAGTTCTGGGCCAAAGGTCAAAGAATGACCTTGACCTCTTGTACTCATAAATCGTCATGTACTCATTAAGATGACTGTATATACCAATTTTTAGGCCAAAATCTTCAGAACTTTCCATGAAATCTAATGTTGTAGCATTTTGCCATATTTGACCTTGCCGTAAAAAAGGTCAAGGTCAACCCAGAGTCATAATTTGTACAATCTTGATTACACTTGAGAACCCAATGCTACATACCGAGTTTCAAGGCCAGCGGTCAACTGGTTCTGGAGAAGAAGATTTTTAAAGGTTTTTACCATATATGGGCGTGGTGGCCATGTTGGTCATGTGACCTGGACCATATGAATAAATTTTCGTTCCCCCAACCCCTGAAGGCTCTATATGAAATTTGGTTTCAATTGGCCCAGTGGTTTTTGAGGGGATTGTTAGAACTTGTCAACATATGAGAGTTCTGGGTCGAAGGTCAAAGAATGACCTTGACCTCTTGTACTCATAAATCTTCATGTACTCATCAAGCTGACTCTATATACCAATTTTTAGCCCAAAATCTTCAACAGTTTCCAAGATATCTTATGTTGTAGCATTTTGCCATATAAAAGCATAAGGAAGCAAATTCGACCTAACCGTAGAAAAGGTCAAGGTCAACCCAAGGTCATAATTTGAACAATCTTGGTAGTACTCGCGTACCCGATGCTACATACCAAGTTTCAAGGCCATCAGCCTATTGGTTCTGGAGAAGAAGATTTTTTAAGGTTTTTACCATATATGGGAATGGCGGCCATGTTGGTCATGTGACCAAGACTGTTTGAATAATTTTTTGTTCCTAAAGTCCCAGGAGGCTCTGTATGAAATTTGGTTACAATCGGCCTAGCGGTTTCAGAGGAGAAGTCATTTGAAATTGTGGACGGACGACAACAGACAATTGAATAGAATAGAACTAAGCCTGTCCATACTAAAAGCTCCCCCGGAGCCTTTGGCTCAGGTGAGCTAAAAAAAGTTTGACTGACATATAAGATAACCTACGTTGTCTGTAAAGCGATATCGATTATCACAACCTATTTGGAATCCCTCAAGACCGACCTGTCATTTTAGAGCTTACAAACCAATTATTCAAAAGTTCGGCATTTCCTCTTTATCAGATAATTCTCCCTAGTTGGAAAAACTTAAAATATATCGCGTTATGTTCCCGGCATTCATCCTAAAATGCCTAAATCAAGATTAAAAGGAACAAGCTGACCAGAACTTGGAGTGTTTGTTATACCGTATGATCATTTTTTGACAAACAGGCGAATTTTATAATTAAATCATTTAGATTTTCAGATAAACCACGTCATAGGTCAATGTGTCCCAATACTTAGTAAGAGCACCGTAGAATAATTTCCTAGAAACACGAGACATGGTATCGATATGTTGTTTAATTAAAGAACTAAATAAATTCTCAGTGGGCTAACATTGTTAGTTCTCTGAGTACTGGAATAAACTTCCCCGAATGTACTCAAATACCTTATACAATTTGGGCTGTATCCATCTGAGTGACTGGGTTGTATCGAGTACTGGTACATTAAATACACACGTTATAAACATGTGTCATTGAAAAGTAAAAAAAAAGGAACTTTGCGAATCTTGAAACTATTAAACTGTTAATATTCATGGTAATTTATGACAAATAAGAACTTGCAATAATTCATTGACTTATTTTGTCTTAAAACTTTTCTTATAATCCTGGAGCAGTTGTGTGTGTGTGTGTGTGTATGTGTATGTGTATGTGTGTACGTGTCTTATGGAAAACGGGTTCACTAAAGCAACAGAACGTTGATGTCGATCTGTAAAGCTTCATCGCTTTACCAGTCTGAACCTTCTAAACGACACAAAGTCTTTACTCTAGTCTCAGCCACGAAGAATAAAAATGTTTCACAGAGGGCTATGCGTCCTAAATATGAGCCACGTCATGTGACTTCCACAATGTGGTACTGGTGACAAGCAAAGGCTCTGATCGGACTGCACATAAGTGCAGTCTGATCATAGGTGCTTCGCTTGTCACATCAGCCATCTATGGAAGTGACCAAAGCCATGAGCCAACAGTGAGGTGGCTGGTTTCTCTTCAAAAAATAAGAAGGATTATTTTAATATCACTTTACAAAAATGCCACATTCTTGGAAGTCACATGACGCGGTTCATATGTAATCCTCACGTGACAAAGACTTTATAGTTAGGATAATAATAATCATTATAATAACTATTATTATTTGCAACTTGCTTTGAACTCGTTTCCTATTTTTTTATTCTAACACAGTGCGCCTATACACGACCGCTTATCTCCGTCAGCACAACACCGTGTTGTGTATAGGAAAATGTGCAGGAGATTTCCGGTGCTTTGAACTCGTTTTCTATTTTTTTATTCTAACACAGTGCGCCTATACACGGCCGCTTATCTCCGTCACCACAACACCGTGTTGTGTATAGGAAAATGTGCAGGAGATTTCCTGCACCGCCACCTATCGCCTTCAGCACCACCGATCTCCTGGATCACGAATTCCACAACAACTTTCATTGTCTGGGCTGAAGGAAGTTAGCAAATTCTGTTTAGGCTCGTAACTGGTACTTATATGAGAGACCTTTAATATACAGGTGATAGATGAAAACATAAATACTCGGCGACTACAGGAATGCAAATATGAAATGTTTGCATGTCAACAAAACGGCCACCTCCATGACCTCGCTCCGGGAAAAAATGGAAATCTGTTGTATAACTGAGAATCTGGCTTCGATCAAGACTCGTATTCATAGAAAAACGATTGAAGGGTAGCATGACATTTTCCTTTTCTTTTGTTTTACGCTGGAAAAGAATATATCCCTTTTAAACCGAGACACCTACCTTTCGTGACCTTTATTTTCGAATCGCCTGCAGAACCACCGGAAATCTCCTGCACATTTTCCTATACACAACACGGTGTTGTGCTGACGGAGATAAGCGGCCGTGCTATAGAAGAAATGGAAAGTTTCCATGTTTTATTCTGCAACAAGTCAATGTTTTGGGGCGTGTTAGTCTAATTGCTGATGTCACTGGAAATTACTGGCGTATCTTGTGACGTTTCGAGACGGTGTAACGTCTCCTTTTCTTTCTAAAATTGCCATAAAAACGTTATTTGTCTGTAATACATCTGTGAATGTTGGCGGGAGCATGAACGTGCTGGCAGGACGGTCTGGAGAATTTGAATGAAAAGAATACTTTGTCAGCGTTTTAAGTGTTAGAATCGAACTAGTTTTTTAGTGTTAGAATCGAAATCGGACAATTGTAAGTAGATAGATCACTCGCGTTCCGCGCTCATGATATGATCTGCTTTACAACTGACCTCCAAACAGTGAATTACTAGATCTACTTAACAATTCACTGCTAGAGCTGATCTATTTCTTAAACATACAGACGGTGTCTGATAGTGAGGCATGCAACTTGTATGTCGTCTTGAGGCTCGAAACTTACGATGTAACCTTTACAATCAGCCGCTCTGCCTATTATGGCTTCCGCGCCACAGATTGACTGGTCGGAGTAATTAATAAGACTAATCAGAACCTTAAATCACAATAAGCTATATTCTTTTGAAATACGGCCGAGACGTTGATGCTGATACGATTTCTCATGAAAAATAAGCAATGATGGGTGCAATGATGCGACATACACCACAGGCAAACTTAAAGTAAATTTGGAATTCTGGACTTGAAAATCAGCATGAAATAAATTCCGAAGAAAAATCCCATGAAAGCAAGGAAAACATCAGAGTCATGAAAAATGTAAATGAAATAAAATATTGAATAAAGCATTGGTTCTAATTTGGATATTTATCACTGTCTGGCACGTTTGTAAATGAATGGTCATAAACCAAGCTTGTTTGAATTCCAAGATATCGAGTGTGTCAAGCTATCACAGGAAATGGCAATAATAGTAATGCACTGTATTTCAATTAATATAAAGAACGTTGCCTTCAGGTTACTACCTTTTCTAGCAACGGCGAAAATGGTATTATATTGTCTAAAAGAAGGTCTTAACTCAGCCTAAAATTCACTCTCAAATATTTGTCTTTAGGTAATGAGGCAAGCATTTCATAATATGAAAAGTAAGCAGAGATTGAATATCGCCCCGTTTTGCTAACCTAAACATTCTTAACAGAGAATTTAATTATTTAGAATAAATTATAGGGTTGAGACAATCACTTTTTTCCATTGTAAGAATTTCAGATAGCATCTCACTTATAATTCGAGAGGAGCATGGCATACCATGCTCCTCTCGAAGTATAAGTGAGATGACGTCATATATTAGTTACCATAGCAACTATGGAATAACCAACTGTTGGTTTAAACAATATTTATTCATATAAGCAGCAATCACAATAATATATACATACAATAAGCAAATAGGATCTGAACAAACTGTTGTGCTTAGTACCGTCACAGAATGACGTCTCGATTAGGTCACTTAGACAGCAATATGAGGTCTAAATTGCTATGGCAACAGATATATGACGTCATTGGTTCCGGAGCATGGCAGGCAATATATGCCTAGCTCCGCCAATTTTTCAATGATATTAAAAAATGAAATTCTTTCAATAGAATTTTCAGATTTTCTCAAACAAATTATTATTCTCAAGTGATTTAATTCCGTGTTTCTAACCAAGTACGTGAGAGGGCAAGAATCAGGAACCGAGACAACAGACTTCAGGGGCCGTATTCAAAAAACGACTTAAGTGGTTGTGATGCTGTTGCTTAGGCTAAATTTCATTGAAGGAGATTCCCTACAACTATGAACTTTGCTCTGGAGGAACAGTCTTACAAAGACTGTTCCTCCAGACCAAATATCATAGTTGTAGGGAATCTCCTTTATTGATATTTAGCTTTAGCAACCGCATAGCAACGACTTAAGTGGCTTTATGAATACGGCCCCTGCCATCCAAATAGACACCAAATGGGAAAGGACACCAATAAAGACGGCACACAAAGTAAAACAAGACAAGCGAAAAGAAAAAAAGAAATCAGCATCTTTCCCAGTTGATGGCCGACAGGCTATCCTAAATGATATACAAAACTAATATACAAAGATTAATAGAAAGCCAACAAACAATGATAATGATACTTAACCACTACTGGCTGGAGACCAGTGGCGCCCGTATACCCGCGGCGGCCATATTCTAATTGCTCGCGCAGTTTAATATTTATTGCCTAACAGCTTTGCAAATAATCCAAATAGAAACGTATACAAAAAGGGTCCGCACAAACAGCATCTTAGGAGGCAAACGATAAATAACTAACTCCAGGTACCCCCATATCAACATTATTATTTTTCCTGAGGACTATGACACTTGACCCTCGCATATTGGGATCACTTGGATTTGCATACCAAATGCAACCATACTGCAAAAATGTGATACAGACCACAGTCGCAGAACGACAAATAATTATTTATAGTTAAAATTAACGAGAAGTTCTTGGAAAATGCATCATTCAGCGCATAATAACCGTGATGACCGCCACTGGTACAGTAGGATACGTGTTTTGCTACTCGTTTGTGACTTATTTCAAGGACCTGACCTAGGTACATGTTACAGTCTATTTTAAAAATAAATCGGCATAAGAACGACATTTCCCCCTTTGTATATTTAATTAGAACATATACTTACAAAATGCTTTACTTAGGTAACAGAGTAAAACAAAAGTGTTAAGATGGCCGCCACTGGTCGGACGCCAGTATAACAGCATGACGTTCCTTACAGCATGAAAAAAATGGAGTTAAGGCGCTCTCCAGTTCTCATATTACTGTTCTATCTCATGTTATCGTTCATGGGCTAATCCAGTAAATGACGGAAATAACCTGCAAGATTGTGTTCACGCAGCAATTATCAATCAAGAATTCCTCACCTTATTTTAGAAGTTTGCGTTTTACCATTTCCCCTATCATTTTCATTTACCGGTTTTACTTACACTTTTAGTTTACCTTGGTGTGTATAAATAGTATAAGGTTTTATTTCCGTTTCATTTTCAACCTAATGAAGACTCTTCTGGCTATATAATACAATGTACTAAATGAGACTCAGAATTGTCTATCTACGTTCCCTATGGCTTCTAATATGTCTGTCTGTAATGATACTGTTATTACTGATATCTGCCCTGACAAGAAAGACAGTGTCACAGCAAAGATTCAGATAAGCTTGCACATTAACTCAGCCTGATAACAGTCTCTGAATTTCACCATTTCAGTTCATTACGATCCGGAGATCGATGACTCAGACCAGCCTGTGCATTGACAATGCACAGGCTGGTCTAAGTCTTCTCTCTTTGTATATATATCGCATGGCATCTTTCTTGAGCTGGTGGTCATTAAACTTATGCAGACACGTACACACTTCTGGCAGCAATGTTACAAAAATTATAACCGAAAGGTTAATAATCGTCATAAGCATTAAAACCAGAAAATGTGTTTATTTAACACTATGCCCCCAACCGTATGCTTGCCTCCAAAAAGGTTCATCCCATAATGTATAAGTCAGAAAGGGGTATAACGCACAGGGTCACCAAAGGGTAATTAAATTCTTACTTTTAAGCGAACAAATTAAATTTTTTAATCATGGTAGAATTTCATTAAATTCTCAGCTTTTCAATTGACTGCATCTGTAAAGCAGCCTTTGAGAACATTCTGTAAAACATTACAAACGAACATCTTCAACAACTTTCTATATAGAATATCAGCACGTTTAAGGGACAATCTATTAATTAGACCATTAGATATCATTCTGGTGATTCTGAGCTGTAACCATAGGAGCCGCGACACGACAAAACCAACAAAGTGGTTGTGCGTCCAGCACAGAATCAGATCAGCCTGGGCATTCGACAGTGTGATCAGAGTCTTCGCTGTCCACATGGAGGTAGCTTAGACCTTAGCAACCCTAGGGGCACGTAACAAAGAGTCTGATCAAACTGGGCGGATGCCCACGTTGATCTGAATCTGCGCTGGGCGCACAACCACTTTGTTGGTTTGCTCGTGACGCAGTTCAATAACGATGGCAAGAGAACCTTTCTCATTACTTTTCATGATTCGTACCAAATTTAATAACATCAAAACAATTCGATTCATATGACGAATGTTCATCTTTTAACCTAATCAGACCCAGAGGTTATAAAACTTGAGTACATTCTCAAACTCAAAATAAAGCACACTGATTGGCTGCTTCCGAGCCTGTGCTCGGAAGCAGCCGATCAGTGTGCTTTATTTTGACTTTGAGATTATTCTCAAGTTTTATAATCTCCAACCCAGGCTGAGTCTTTAGTACAAAGTAACTGGCTGGAAAACTTAAAAGTTCTGTCGCGAGACAGAAAGCAGCTGAGACAGCACCTCTTGGCTATTAGTTTAGGTTTATTTTAGCTTTTAATGTCGAAATAAGACTTTCATTTAGGAAAGTTATACTGATTTAGATGCAAGAATCCTTATAAACACGGCTGAATAAATAACGGCGAAACTAAGCAAATTCTCATATCAGATGCTACTATAACACATGAAAAACTTTAGTATAGCTGTTAACCCTTTTGACTGGTAGACTTGCCCATGTGCCGTGATGGGCCCGTTTCTAGTGTTAGCTTTTTTGATGGATGCTCTATTTTGCACGGACAGAAATTACTGTAAGCAAACCGTGGTATTTCAATTCTCATATCGACGTTGCCCCCGCACCTCAGCGGAACGAATCCATAGCCGCAGTAACGGGGCGCCGAGCGTCCGTCCATTAAAAGCAAACCGTGTATACATAAGTAAGATTATATACTGAAGGGATTTAAAAATTTCCACTTCTAATTACTGATTGATGATCGTCTGAACTAGGTCTGTTTGTTTGCATATGTCCGCAAAACGGGTTTCCAGTCTTCAAAGGTCACTATTCAAAATACAAATGAGCCGCGACACGAGAAAACCAACAATGTGGTTGTGCGCCCAGCGCAGACTCAGATCAGCCTGGGTTTCCGCCCAGTCCGGTCAGACTCTTCGCTTAAGGCTTGAAGGGTAGCTAAAGGTCTAAGCTGCCTCCATGCGGACAGTGAAGCTCTGATCAGACTGGGCGGATGCTCAGGCTGATCTGAGTCTGCACTGGCCGCACAACCACATTGTTGGTTTTGTCGTGTCGCGGCTCAAATTTGTTGCGACTGTAAAACTGTGATCGTAATTTCCGACAGCTTCAAACACAGTTCTAGAAATTTGTAAGCTTTAACATCAGAACAAAATATGCCGCTAGGGGATTTTTTGTTAGATTTAATTCTGACAGTCACAACTTATTCAAAGGCAGTAAAATAACGTTTTCTTTCAACGGCTCGGGAAAATAATAGAACAGAGAGCCTGATACATGCCTAATTATTATTTATTTCATATTTTCCTCAGTATCTCTTCATAAGACATATATTGCGGAGTATCATTATATTTTTTTCATTGACGCATTCTAAAATTATATGCCACAACATATAGTATATGTACAAATAGAAATACAAAGACACTATTTCGTCTCCAATATTTTGGATTAAAAGAAGCTCTCATGTGACTCTTTTTGCCGTCGTTGTTGCTCAGCCAATAACTCTTAATCAAGCAGACGACAGTTGCAAAAGAATTCATTTCTGGAATATTAAAGAGGCAGTTTGGTATATTTTCAGACAGGAAGTGTACTGAGAACTTGAACAAGCTGCCGCCACTGGATTACAAAGCAAATTGCTTAAACTAGTATATATCATATTGTTATTATTATAACAGGAATTTTTATTTATCTATTTATTTATTTATTTATCTAATTAATTATTATTAGTAATAAATATGTTCCAGGATAAAAAAGATTCTTTTGAAAAAAAATGCACTTATCTTGGTCAGTTTTTATCATAGCTATTTCAATGGTAAAGTTGCCTACAAATGATTTCGTGAATGTTCTATTAAGTTCAACTGTACAAATGTTTTGAGCAGTTAGGTTTTTTTCACACCGTAATGAACAGGTTTCAACTATCTATTGTTGTTGTTTTAACAGGAATTATCATTTATTTATTCATTTATTTATTTATTAGTAGTAATGAATATGTTCCAGGATAAAAAGATTCTTTTGAAAAAATGCACTAATCTTGGTCAGTTTTTGTCCATTTTTTTTACTTTTTTACATGGGAGTAAATGTATTTAAGTAAGAGCCACAAAATTGTTATTGTTTACCCCTATGCAATCATAGCTATTTCAATGGTAAAGTTGCCTACAAATGATTGCGTGAATGTTCTATTCAGTTCAACTGTACAGATGTTTTGAGCAGTTAGTTTTTTCCACACTGTAATGAACAGGTTTCAAATATCTGTATACAATTACAGCAAAAGTGGACAGGGCTTGTGGCCATTACATCAAACATTAACACTCCACTTTTCATTTCACTATATTTTTTTCTATAGCATTTAATAGAAATAAGCATGATCACACGGGTTATCCAGAGACAACGGACGCGACAAAAGACAACCAACACGGTTCGGTTTGATGACGTCATAGGACCACCTGAGGTAAGTAAACAGCGATTTTTAACCTTGAACATGAATACTTTTTAAAGTTATTTGGCAGAGTGAAAGCAGGCTAATGTTGGTACCAACCGATGAAGTTTCACGGAAATTTGTTCATTTAAATGATTAAATTAGAGATAAACCACATAACGTTTCATTTCGTTCAATTTCACCTACCCCTTTCTATTTCGGCTGTAGTTGTTGACTATGTAAGACATCTTATTTCTTTCTTTTTTTTTCTTATGTAGATATAGTGTATTGTCTAGGGCTGATTCTGATTCATTGCAAGCATTCGTCTGAAAAATTATTGTCGATTGTTCAAATCCATGGAACACTTGAGTTTCTTCCTGCAAACAACATACCACGGTTCATGTTACAACTGAACACGGTTCGTCAGCATACTTCGGGAACATCGAACGCAGTTTGTAAAATATCAAGTCCTTGGAAAAAAATCGATGTTACCCTAACGATTTCGTTAAAAATGCATTATTTGCGATGCAGATATTCGTGATATCCAGCACACACCTAACAGACACCCATTAAATGGTATGAACATGATCCAAGTTCAGCAGTGTGAGTGGTTGTTGGTGGTAAGAGTTATTCAACTGAGCACCCAATAGCGCTGAGGCTGCTGAACTCGCCTCTGTCGGGTATAAACTACTGAGTGACATTTGGCATAAGCAATTTGGCTCAGTTACGCTTACAAAATCTGAATAGATGGATTGGTTGGAGTAAATTTGAGAACCATAACATTATTACAGCATTTTCAAGTTATAGAATCAAACCTGGGGTGCAAATTTGCATCCGGGGTATATTTTGTCCATGTAAACGGTGTTTTTAAGTAGAATCAGTCATCTTGGAGGTGTACTTTGTCCATCTAAAACAGGTTTTAAGCAAAACCGGGGGTGCCAATTTGCACGATGCAAATACACGCCCAGGTGTATTCTGTCGATCTAAACACGGCTTACGACGTTTTCCAGCTAGTTGTGACATATTTGTTTTGTTTTTTTTGATCACACAGATGCACATATGCTGAAACTGTGTGAGGGCTGGCTCTATACTAAGTGTAGGGTTGTTTGACATGTGTACGAACGATGACGGCCATTCTTGACTGCTTCCTACCGTAAACGCGGTTCCATTGCGCACAGCCTTTTATTATCACCCTTTCATCGTCCTGATATGACTGAAATACTGTTGAAAAGGATATGAAAACGCAAATTATCCATCCATCTATCTTGACTGCTAGACTTTGCACGTTCGCCTTAGTCATCGAACTTCATATATGCGATTATATTTTAGGTGCGACATGACAAATCGTGTTTATACCCTATGCGAATAACGAAGACACAAATTGGCCTGTGCACCCGCAAAGTCTTAGCATCTTTATTGTTCACTGCATTGATAGAACTAAGTCACCAGAAGGGTCATGCCAAATAGCTAGCCTCAAACCAGCATGAGTAATTCTATTCTGGCTTGTGTCTACGCTGGTCGGAACTCCTGAAGACGCCATTTCTCATGAACCGGCTCATTTGTTTTCACTATGATCCGTTGGTTTGTGTGACTGTTTGGATAAGATGGGGTTGGTTTTGTAGGTTCGATAAGGTTTCTCAGAAATTCAAATGAACGGTCTGGGAATAAGGCTTACATGCAACTTACATCAAATAAGTTCCTTGTGAAGTTTATGCATAGATATTCAAACGTTCTTGCAAAGTAAAGCGTTCGCAGTCTCACCCCCGGTTAACTATGTATACATATATATACAAATGCTGTTACGAAACGAAAAAAGAACTGTTACGAAATGATGACCAGGTCGTTTGGTAAATATATCTTTTTTTCGTTTCGTAACAGCTCCTTTTCGTTTGGTAAAATCCATGAAAACATAGTTAACCAGGTGTGAGTGTATGTACTTAAGTTTGGGGTTAAGACCCACTTGAGATGGGACGCCGTTCCCAAAATATTACAGAAGAAATGGATCGAACATGTGACCCTTATATTGCTATTTGCTAGGTGATTGCACGGTGAATGAGCTCACGACTTCTTCAGCTTGGAGAGCGCTGGTGAGTGTAACGTTTTAATGCCTTGCAACAATATTTATATGTATCACAACGTCTTTCACCTGTGTGTGGCAGAGAACTTAATGTTTTTTTCTTAGACTGATATTAGTACTGCATTTCTCATTTGTATAAAATAGCAAGTGCAGGAATAGTAGACAAGCGGTTTCGGTGAGATATTTCAATCACTTAAAGGCCCAATTGCTCTATCGGCATGAAAAATTTTATCGCGAGGTATTGCTGCAAGCTACTCGCCATAGTTTCGCCAGAGTAAATCAAGGCGATTAGCCAACTTTGAACCAATAAAACATCATCGAGTTTCATATAAAAAGGATTCGAAAATTGATTTGGGTCATTTTAGTTGCCAACCAAAATGACCTACTTTCGATTTCGTAAACAATGAAAAAATGGTAAAAATACAACGTACAGCAGTGGAGTCCCATTCACTATACCGCTTTTGATTATATTGCAACGCTCAACGGGAAACCAGAAAAGGAATCTGTATTTTGTAGAACGAATTTTCGTCTTCAAAAACACGTTCTCCATACTGTTTGCTATGTATATGGATCAAGCTATCCACATCACCCCTTATTTTATCACCAAACGTGAAGATTGAAGCACTTTTCATAACGATTTGCGTTTAGACGTTTTTACCACTTGTAGGACTATGGAGACTTTAAAAGATACGAGCGTATGTAGAGACCAGTTCAGATACAGCAGATTGTGTACATCAGATGAGACAATACGTAATGCCGCACGGATGGAGTAGTGCCCATCTGCAAGCATTAGCAAAATATGTTACTTGCAACAGTAAAAAATAGGAATGGAATGGGTAAGAGACAGTAGGGTATAGATTTTCTTTGGTTTAAAACTGCATTGGTTGTTTCTGGCGAACCGTGTTCATTGCATCAACCCTAAAATGTGAACCTTGGTAAGTTGTTGCCAGAAGAAAAGACAGTACCTAACTTCAAATGCTTATAATTTCATTCTACAAAGTAATTTATGATTTATTACAACTGGTATGTTTTCTGTAATTCCTGGTAACATTGAAATTGTCGGAATCCCCAAGTTTGTACATTTCGTAAACCGTTCACGGCCCTCTGAAATATTTTTTTCTTTTTTGCTTCGTCGCTGACATTTCAAAGTTTCTTGCCGCTTTGTTGGTTGTGCTAGAACCCTGGATTTCTCCATGACATGTAGAAAACTCCCCCTGTCTTAATGTGAAAACCAGAAATTTCGATTCAGTCTAATTAAGGAGAAAATAAGAAAAAGACGGCTACTCACGCATGTTTCCCACCTTACCTGTTGAACCGCGTTGGTTGTCTCCTGTCGCGTCCGTTGTCTCTGGATAACCCGTGTGATGATTGGGACAAGATAAAATTCTGGAAGTCTTGATCTAGTTATGTATAAACAGTACAATAAAATGGAAGGTTTGCTATCTTTTTTTAAATAATGAAAAAGATTTCTGAGAATTTTTTATGGTCAGCAAATGACTATACTGTTTACCCAACCCACCGTAAATTATTTTGCTCTTTTCATTTACAATCCTAATATTTCCTTATTCTTTGACAAGGTAATCAAATGCTTTTTGAGTTTCCATTATTTTCATTAAGGAAAAAATATCGACTTAAAATCCAAATCTGTATAGTATTTACCGTCAAAAACTGAAGAACCGGCTGTATATCTCTGAACTGTCATCTCTATGAAAAACATATAATTGATAGTCCGCTATGCAATTGTGGTCAGGTCGAAGACACTAAACATTATTTACTTCAGTGTAATGGATATGCAGATCTTAGAAGAGATATGCTTAACACTATATCTACTTTTTGTCCACCAACTATCAATACATTACTTTGGGGTAACTCTGAGCTTTCACGCGAATCAAATAAAGAAATTTTCTTAACTGTTCAGAAGTTTATATTGAAAACTAAGCGCTTTGAAATACAGTAAGTTAATCTTCATTCTATACTATATATAATTAGAATACATGGTGTGGTTAAATCGCAATATTACACAGGGCACAATTTTGAATCGACACTGAGCCGACGTTGATTCAACGTCACGACGTTGATCTAACGTCACGACGTTGAACCAGCGTTGACTCGGGGGTTATTAGGTCTTGCGTGCCTGCTGTGGCTGGTATTTTCAAATTGAATTGAATCCGTCATGTGTCTGTGCAAACCTTTAGCTTTTAAGCAATTAGAATGTTTTTGATTCTTATGTGTCTTTGCATTTCTTAAGAAGTGGTAATTGACGGCAAACTCAAAGTTTCATTCCCCGTGGAGCTCTCCTTTACACACATTTTGCTCTGTTTCACACTTGTTGTCCTTTTCACCGAATCTTTTCTATTTGCCTCTTCTAAATGACCCACCGGCCACACAACGTTGAGTAAGTATTGAATCGACGTTGGTTCAACGTCATTGAGGTTGGATAGGCGTTGATTTGAAGTTTATTGATCTTTGTGTTTCCGCCGTTGACTTTAATAACTTTACTGTTTTTACTGTCTAGTATCTTGTTCCCCAAATAGCCGGTTATATGTTACACTTTTGTTAGTCATCTTTGGTTAAAACTATATTGATTCTGTAGTCAATTGTTGAAAGTTTCAAAGTTCAAATTACTATATATTTGTTGACATGATCGATAGTAAAATAGGATACAGATTCACATAAGTCGAAAGACTTTCTTCTGAATCCTATTTGAACTGATTTCATTTATATATTATTGTAGTCACTCTATGTATGTTTCAGTTTCAAATAAAATATTGTTTAAACCAAAAACTGAATATTAGTACACCTAAAACAATTATAATATTTTTCCTAAAAACTTTATTGTTTCATTTTTCAGTGCGTAATGCATCATGGAAGAGCAAACAGTTTAGACTTTTATCAGACTGCTACAGGAGCTCGGACCTATAAGTCCCAATACTTAGACGTTTTACTGTTCTCATCTCTCGTATCTATTTTTGAGTGGAATGATTTCAGTTGACTTTAATTTCACGCATCCGAACACCGTATCGATTAATATCATTATTTCGAATGCCAGATCGAACAGTTATACCGAGATATCTATTTCTAAAGTTTGTATGAACTTTCTTAAAGACATTAGGTCTTGTGCTGGTAACTTTGTCAATCAAGTACCACTCTTACCGGCGCTTACAGGCTAGTGGTGAGGCGTGGGGGTGGGGGGAGTGCGGTACATAGTAATGCCGCCTAGTATACGACATTGCTGCAATACGAAGAGTCACAATAAAACAAACATCAAGGGCCAATAACTAGGGGTAATTACATGTTACGCACAATTATGTTTTTAAATATACCCCTTGAGGCCAAGAATAAGAGGTTAGCCCCAAAGACATTTCATGTAGCTGCGTCTGTTTGCAGCAACTATTGAAATTTTGTCCAATTTACAAAATTTCACCGGCACAGAATATGCAGGTGCGTGTTGAAATTTTGTCAAGTAGACAAAATTTCAATACGCACCTGCGAATTTGCGTAGGATGCAGTTACGCCCTTGGACATAAAAAGTCAGATCCGGGTATCGCTATTCTTTCATCTTTTAACTGCAAGTTGAACTTTCCATTAATTTTTTTTTGGATACTCAATTTACGAAACACATTAAAAACCAAAGTCCCGTTTACAGAGCTTGCGACCGCGGCGCGACCTCAAATTGGTTGGTTGGTTGGTTGGTTTGGGTTAAACGGCCCTTTGAGACAGTATTTCAGTCTACATCAGCCCGTCTCCCAGAAGGGGGAAGAAAGAAGAGAGAAATGACAGACGAGAAAATAAATGTCCATGCAACCCCCTTCCGCACTTCCTGCATTGCCATACTATTATCTAAATTAGTGGAAAGTTACCTAGCACCATCGCCCGACCCGACCACCCCTCAAAGAAAATTGACAATAGCATTTAGATGTTGCGTTGCAGAAGTCGTGATAAGGTTTGTTAAGGTCGCGACATGAACTTCGAGCACTCGCCGATCAAACTTAGTCGCAACCACTCTCTTGATCATGCACAGAGAGCAGCTGATTTTGATCGCAGACTGGTTTACGGTTTTTTGGAAGTCGCCGATCGTCTTATTTTAGTCGCCAGTTGCTTTAAACTGTCCGACGATAGGTTTCGTCTACAATTTAGCTCTGAAATTATACGACCTTGCTTCGAATCTATACCTCTATTTTTTCCACTTAAAATTGCATTTATACAGAAAATCACTCCTTAACCATGATACCCATTCCCCTATTCCACGCCTTCGGGTAAAATCATCGGTTCCATCGAGTTTTTTTGTAATTATTTGTAATTATCATTATTATCATCATTATTATTACATGTATTCAACAAAATTAGGATATTCGTAAACCTATTTATAAGCCGAGGACAAATGCGCACAAAGTACACTGGAAAAAAGCTGCATAAACAAAAACATTAATAGAAATCGTAAAGCAACTTCTCAATGAATAAGACTTTGATCAGCTTTTATTTCTGCTAATCAGTTTAGGTCATCGCTAAGCTTTTTCTCTCCGTTTAAATTCGTTGTTATTTATTCATCATGCAGTTCCGCCGCATTTAAGATCTTGCAAAGTTGCTTCGTGCATGATTAGCAATACTCAGACAGTTTGAAATTGTCGTCCTATTATTAGCATTTTAACAGATGAAAGTAACACATCTTCAAAACATTTTGCTTCAGCGTCTATTCAGTTTCCAGCATCAAAGTGTATCTCTGCTGGCATGATAAATGGGAATCATTTAATGACAGCTTTTTTACCTTGCGATTTACGTTATTCTATATTTTGACTAAGTATACTCGGGACAACCTTCGTTATTGTACCAATGTATGTATGTATACTTAAGGACATAAGTTCTGCACGGATGTTAATGTAACATCCGTAAAGAATTTTTGTCCTTAATTATATTTTCTGAAATAGAGTATACCTTCTGCATCTCTAGTACTTGACTTATTTGCAACAGCATCAATTTATGTATTGTTTCTTGCAACTGGGATAATATGGACTTGATCTTTTTAAAATGAGCTAACATTACGTCAGTCACAAAATTTCCATATTCGTCTTTTAAAGCCCCATCTGCATTAAAAACTAAAAGCATGATTTGACCTTAGACTAGAAGGATTAAATACCGCATTTGTACTTAATGCGCTTTCAGCTTTATTGGATGGAATTTACAAAATACCCAGGGGAAATTATTTTGAGAAAGATTTGTTACTATCTGTTTCGATTTCATTTTACAAAGAAGCGTCAAAGTATTTTGATATATCTGTAAGTATGCCGTCTGTAAAAATGATAAGCCTAGAAACTCAGAAATCTTCACACTGACATTTTTGCTTCTATCGGTATTCAAAATACGCAACAAGTTCAACACCACGAGCAGTTCTGAAGATGACTTCAAGTAATAACAAGGCAAGTCTGCTGATAGAAAATGAGCTTTCCTTCACCAAAAATAATTGGTCTGTCACATCTCACTATCACATTAGATTGAAAACACTTTTTCCGCAGAAAAAGAAGGGAAAAAGATAACATGTCAAATGATTTACATGGAATAACAAGATTGTGGTGGTAAAAAAATGAAACTAAATTTACCCCCAAAAAATGCCAACAACCGATTGTAAAACATGAACTTCGTGAAATATAAACGACAAACTGGAATAGCACATGGAAGATGGTGGGAAAATTTCTACCTTCGTGTTGACTTTAATTTAGGGCGAATCCACCCAAAAGGGAGGTCTACTCTTTAAGAGAAGAATTTGCTCCAACAGGAGCAAATTCTTTTCTTTAAGAGTTGACCTCCAATGAGAAGGGAGGCAAAAATGAAAATGTCAGAATTACTTCCCCTGAAAGTGTACCCAATTATCTTAATATTACCCACAAATAGGACAAAGGCAAAAAGTGCAGACCTAGATTAGACGCCCCAAAACGCGGCGTCTGATCAGAGTCAACAGTATTTGCATAAGACGAATAGGCATTACAAAATTATTAAAATTTATTAAAACTTAACCAGACACCCCTTAATTGAAAAAGGACTTATCAATTTGATAAGGATTGTAAAGTCCGTTGGCCATAAATGGGTTAAATTGTTGTTTGTTGCTATGTCTGTTTTTGATATATTGTTTGTGATGTTAGGCTAGCTCGGTGACCACCAACATGGGAAATGGCTGTTCACATGGCTGCCGCTGGTGATGTCTTTGGTGGTGACTAATTTTGAGTTGTCTTTTTCACATATGGTGTCTTGGATGGGATCTGGGATTTAATTGTGTCAGTTCCTGGGAATTTTCCTACTTACTTTTGCGATAACAGTATCGTATAGTCGAACAAAGAGTACATACAAGAGAGGAACTGTTTTCGAGCGATCAGAGGTACAAATATGGTCGATGTACCTGTTTTCGGGTTGCTTCAGAATTCGGGGTATTCATATAGATTATACCTCTTCTTTCGCCGAGGATGTCTACAGATGATTTCTTTTTGCAGATAGAAAGTTAAATTAGCATGTTTTATCAAACACTAATTGACGCATGAGAGCACGTTAGTTTTGACGTCATCCATGGCATCTTCGTTGGTGACCGTGGAAGCGGCCGTATTGGGAACACTGCAAAGTTTATGGAAAGTACCGATGAACATGCCACGGTGATTAATTCAATTATGAACTTTTTTTCTGATAACTGAAAGATCGTTTCTACATGCTAAAGAACTGCAGGTCTCCCGAAGGCAGTTGCTATCAGAAGCATCTGCAGCTTTTGCATTTTGAAGGCGAGTTCTTTAACGTACCCAGAAGAATGGGGCAGTTTCGGAGAGTAGATTTAGCTAAGCATCTGTTTGGATTTGATCAACTTCGTAAATATGGAGACATGCGGACCTGAAATGTAAGTTACATATTACTTAACACATATTTTATGTACACACAGACTATTATCAGTTTCTGATCTTTGTTGGTCACACAGTTTTTATGGTGCGAGCAAATGTTATAACCCCAAAAACTGGTGCAGCCATCATACGTGGAATTTAAGGTAAATAGGCACACTTTCATGTTTTCCCGTCATATTTTATAAAGAAACACCTTAAACTACTTCTTATTTATTCGCTTCTAATTAAGAACTATTTTAAAGGGAAGATTTTGCTCCTAGAGCAAATTGCTCTCCCAGAAAATATATCCATTCAACTTAAATCAACCGTTTATATGCATGCAATCTCTTTCTCAATTCTAATGCGTAGCAGAGTGCTCATTTTCCATAGCAGGAACTTTTCAATACCAATTTATGTTTCACTTTTGGTCGTTGAACAGTTAGATGAAGAGTATGCTGCACTGGGTCTTAATATTGTTAAAACTTAATTAAATTCACTACATAAGTAAAAACCTGTAATTTATTGGAAAGCATAATACCACCTGCACAACGTGTTACAGTGTATATATATGAGATCATAAAAAGGAAATGCGAAGAAATCACGCATTTTGATTTAAATTACGCTTGCATAAATGCTAATAAGGCCGCAAATATAGATGAAGACACGCCGCTTAAGACAACGGAAGACACATACAAGCCACAACATGTGATCACTGAGATAAAATCATAGTTACAAAGAGGAACTGCAACAGGAACCGACATTTAATTTACTTTATGCTTTATGCATAGGCAGGCTAAGCAGCCCCTTTACACTCTTGATACTGAAGCATACACGAACGATCTGATGCCCCAAAAAACTAAGCAACAAATGCATGTACCTGTACGTTTGAAGACAATTCTGACTTGCATTTTGGACATATATCTCTACCGGCACTACAAAATTTAAGTTCAACCTATAAATAAAGTTTCATAATAATGATTTAAATAAGGACTGGTTCGCCACAAAGTTATTAAATCAGTGTGTGTTTTTTTCAACAACGCACTGATTTGGACCATAACGTACGCACTGAGACTGGTTGCTGTGTTTTAAAGTCGCGTGGTCTATAGGGTTTGATAATTTACATAACGAATTGACATAAATTTATCTATCATCCAACACGCAGATCTTTACTATAGCAAGTGAGCAGGGGTTCACGTATACCACCGGCCAGCGCCAGCGCCTATTAAAACACACACTTACTACAAAACTTTAAAGTAAATGTTAGCAAACAGACAGACAGACAAACAATCTACAAATAACAAACCCAATGAAAGGCCTATAGGCAAAAACTAAAAGCTTCCGTTAAAGATTTGAACTCAGCAGCACAACATACAAATTTAACTCAAAATTTCAACATAAATTTTACATAAATTCTATGTCTGTGTCCTTGATCTGAAGTCAACAGTAGCGTCCACATGATGTCAACTAATTAGTTTCAACCTAGATTTAAACCTGGTATTATAGCAAAAGGTTCCATTCAAGTATATTGAAAATATAAGTAAAATATATAACTTAACAAAAAAAAGCAAATTATGACCGTGTATACAAATTTCTAAGTCTGTGACCTAGACCTTAGGTCAGTAGCAGCATTCAGACGATGCAAACTAATATTAATCTATCCTGTACTAACAACTAAGCACATATGAATATGTTTCCGTAAAGACTTTCAGAAAAACAGAGCAAAAGAAGAAACTGAACACAAAACTTGAACACAGCTATTGTGCAAATTTCAAAGTCTGTGGCCTTACCTTAGGTCAGCAGCAGCATCTAGATGATGTAAATTAATCAGTGTTTATCCTCTGCTAAAACACCAAGCATCTATGAACAAGTTCCGATTAACAAAAGCAAAAGAAAAAAACTTAACGCAAAACTTTAATGCAAATGTTAACTTACTTACGGATGAACGGACGAACGAACTAACGAACAGACGGACGAACGGACGGACGGACGGACGGACGGACGGAAAGACGAAAACTATATACCCCTCGACATGGGCTTTAGAAAAATGTAGCATGTACAACTGAATATCCTTGTCAACCGCTTCATGCCAATGAGCCAGGTATTTGTCATAGATTTTCTTTGAATGTCATGTTTCCTGCCTACTTGCAATGAATGAGGAAAGAATCATGTCCAATATTTACAATTGTTAACATTGGCTAATATCCAGGAACAATGTTGACTCCACCACATTACAGCGGCGAACGAGATTAGTGTGCAAATGTGGAATACCCCACCACCAAATCGGTCCCGTAAGATTGATATAATGTTGGAAAGGCCGTCAAACCCAAAATTATCCATGAACTCACCTTTGGTTGGCGTCCGGCTGATTGACAGATTCTTCTCCAGAAGCATGGGAACAACAACAACATTCAAAAGAGCAGTAAAGCCCCCAGCCATCCATCTTAACCGTCTAGAAATAGCAAGACAGACACTGTGGGTGCAAACCAACATGTATCGGCTGACAAACAGTATTACTAACCAAGGAAAGAAAATTCCAAAATGTATCCGGGTATATTGTGACGTCGTCAGTAGCAACCTCACGCACCGATTCTCTTTGATGGAAAATCGAATTATGAAAGGGTTCTCAATTCAAGTTAATGGTAATAGACATCGAAAAAATGATATAAAAACACATAATCAATTTAGAGTATTATCGCAAATATATCAGTAAAAAGTAACAGTCTGTCAAATTGGTTTTGAAGATCTCCCATAAATTCTAAGCAACCACTTAGTTTGGAGTATGGTTGAAAAAAGCAATGATTAAACGCTATGACAATTAAAGTTCGGGAATGGGAATTCTTCGATTCCACAGAAATGACAGATAATTAAGTTTCAGAATGGATTCCTCGAGAAAATTATTCGTCATAGTATTCGACTGAGATCAGGGGCCATATTCATAAAACGACTTAAGTGATTGCTATTCTGTTGCTAAGGCTAAATTGTTTGAAGGAGATTCCCTACAACAATGAAATTTGCTCTGGAGGAACAGTCTTTGTAAGACTGTTCCTCCAGACCAAATTTCATAGTTGTAGGGAATCTCCTTCAAAGAAATTTAGCCTTAGCAACAGCATAGCAACCACTTAAGTCGTTTTAAGAATACGGCCCAAATGCCTTCAAGTTGTATCATTTGACTTGAAACAGAAGTTCATCTCTCAAAAAAAAAATAAAAGATAAAACACGGTCATTTTGTAATGTTTGTTGATATGAATCTAAACCAGGTCTCTGGACTACAATCATTCCTCAAGGTCATCTTAACTTTAAGCGAGGTAATTTCTTGTCATGAAAACTAGCCATTTATTAGTATTTTTCGAACAGGTTTTGTGTTTAATTCATTGAGTACATCGCAAACGGGGTCACAAGCTAAAATTTCATAATTGTTATCAGCATGCAAGTATAAAACACGACCTTGAAATTTCAGACCTTTACTAGACCGTAATGCGGTATGATTGTATTCTGGGCCCAGAAGAAAATGTTTATGAATACAGAAAAATGCTATCTCGAAATACATTGTAAAGCAAACTGAAAACTTCTCTCCTCCTCAGAAGTAAGAAATATAGTTTAACCTATAATCCTAACTTGATTGGACACTTTTGTACGCCTAACTTCTCTTTTTTGACTCAACTCTTACTTCACTGTTTTGACTCAACTTTCGTTATGTCGATTGTTTGACATTTGTAGCATTAACATAATCTTTGAAGTACTCATTTATTTCTGTTTCTGCGAAGTGGATCTCGGTTTTACAGTGCGACTATACCAATATGGGTCATTCACTTAAAATTGGTAGATGTAGATAGAAGATGAGCCGCAACGCGAGAAAACCAACAATGTGGTTGTGCGCCCAGCGCAGACTCAGATCAGCCTGGGCATCCGCCCAGTCTGATCAGAGTCTTCGCTGTCCGCATGGATGTAGCTTATACCCTTAGCTACCCTTTGAGCACTTAGCGAAGAGTGTGGTCAAATTGTGCGGATGTCCAGGCTGATCTGAGTCTACGCTGGGCGCACAACCACATTGTTGGTTTTCTCGTGTCGCGGCTCAGATCATCATTCTTTTTCAATCAGAGTGTATTGGTCCGTTTGACTAAGAAGTCATTGTCTTTTGTTATGATCTCTTTTAGGTTGTTTCGCTGTATGATTTAGACAGCTGAATGATGGTAATACGAGTATCAGCAACAGACAGAGCAGCTATTGTATATACAACATTACTTAAGCTGGATTGATTTGTCACATATGGAATGAATAATGTTCACTGCAAAGAATACTTAAAGACATAATTCTTGTTTACTGAGTGTCATAATTATATTATGCTACAGTTCAGTGGCACTGCTATTAATACTCCATCTCAAATAAGTATTGACGTAACAGGGTCATAAAACTGTTATAGAGTGGCACCACCTTTTGGCTTACTGTGCGTATCCCTGTAAAACTTTTTATTACTAGCTAGTCTGAGCATGTATGACAATAACATACTAAGAATCAAAGTGACGATTCTTCAGAAGCCCATTTTTAAGGGGTTTGATCATGCGTAGCGTGGTCTATCCTAATATTTTGGGACCTGATACATCGATTCTAGTAATAAATATTTGTCAATGACACAGGTATTCAGGCAAGCAATTACATTTGTATTTTCTTTCTACAAAGTGCCAGTCTCTTGTGTCTTAAACGGTTCCCATTCTGATTTAGTATACGGAAGTCACGTGACCTATATTATCTCAAGAAAGTCAAGGCAAATACTTCTTTTACATTGGACCTGAGATTTTCATCTAGGGTTATCCGTTTCTGAGGGTCAGGCTTTTAACCTATTTCGAGAGCGAAGTTTTAACGGATGAGTTGTTATAAAGATTTAACTTGAATGAACATTTTAGGCTATATTAAACAAGAAATTTTTAACTTTGCAAACTATAGAGTTTCTTTGACAGCCTTAATCAGCAGGGAAGTTAAATATCGTAGTAGCGGGACGGACACATTTGACAACCTATCGGGATCGGCTGGAATCAAGACCATCCAACCAGATAAGTTTGTCCTATAAAGGAGGAAATCGAATATCTGATGAGCTGACAGTTCTCATCGGCAATAAGGAGCGGCGGTAGTATTGTGGATACCACGCTGGACTACCAATGCAAGGGTTGCAAGATCGATCCCCTACTTCTTTCGGATGAGACTTTAAACCGAGGTCCCGTCTCCGCATGACCTAGTTGTTGGTGGGAAGTTAAACCCGAGTTCACTCCCTCTCACATCGGCAAAGGCGGTTGTTGGGCTTTACACGCGGAAATGGTAAAAAGGACAGATCTTTCAGATGCCCGTTATCGTAGGGTCGCCCTTACCTGGATGATAGCGAGATTCTAGCAACATGAACCAACAAATCTAACAATGTCATATGACCTACATTACGTCTGGAAACTTGCGGCATACATCTCGTATAATTCTATCAAAATATCAGCAGATTCAGTCCATTCAGTCTATTTTTAAAGAAATTAGGAATTTTTATGTTGAAATAGGCAAATAATTCGCAATTATAAGAAATTTGTGTTTCCTTTGTTTAGAGATTGGTTTTGGAAGAGAATTGAAAAATGGCATAAATCTGCTTCGTAAGACTTTTGTAGGATTAGAAAAAGGAAAGAAAAAAACATTACAACTTTCCAAACACAAGAGCATACGAATTATGCTAATTCACTCTTGCTCCATACAATGGCAAGTTGGCTGTAAGGGTGTGATGATAATAAATGGAGACAGTTCTCTAGCATAAACTCTCTTCTCTACCAAACATCAACTTGAGATTAGAAATACGATAATATCATTTAACAATACTTAGAAATGTGTTTCCATCAAAGTCCTGTTCAGTTAGATATGACAGAATAATTATTTTGCTGTAACAGAGCTGACATTCTATTGATGATATAAGCCGTGAGATGATAGAACATGTCTTAAAGCAAGTTCGACAAGCGCGTGTCAAGTCTAACATGTACAGTAAACACTGCGCATTGCGCATAATCAAAGCTATCCTTATGTAGGTAGTCGTGTTATAGCCCAGTGACCATACAACGTTTGAAACAAAACTGAGTTAATGCCCGCAACGTTGAAACTACGCTGGCTTTATGTTGCTTTTCGTCAGAACATTGAATCAACCGTTGACTGATTCAATTCTATTTCAACGATGTCAGCCTTTATGGAGGGCGCGTTTTCTCAATGTGTGGCTCTAAATATTCTGGTAGGGGATGTTGTTTGCAATCACTGAGCCGAGAGATTCCGGGAGTAATTACAAAACAGCATCGATTTCTACCAACTGATTAAGAAAACTCCTATTCTGATACAGAAACAAATTTGACAGCACCAAAATTAATCTGATAAAACAGTACAGCATAATTAGAACACAAAACGGCATCAACAACACTGTTGTTTTTGTAAGCATAATTATTCAATTATAAGACGGGATTTTCCCTTCCTAAACAATCTCAAAAATATGTATTTTTGTGACTGTTTTGGAAGAGAACAATCTCTCTTGTAGCTATATTACTTAAGAATGATATACATATTTGGGGTGATTCTAGGAGGGGGATTCTCAGTATTATAATCTGCCACAGGTAAACGCAGTTGCCATGGATGCAATACAAAGCGGTTGCAGGTGCAAAATTGTATCAGTCAAATTGATAACGTAGATGTATACACAACAATATTAGAATTCTAATCGATATAAATGTCTAAAAGTTGATTTTCTCTTCTAAAAACCATGAAAATATCAACATTTCAGCTCCCAAAAATCTTGTTGCTATGGCAACAGTAGTTGTCTGATTATTTCCTATCTCGTACAATATGTTACAGCATTAATAGATTTTTACGTGCTACCTTCTTCGACTGTTTTAAAAGGTTGATTATTTAGTGAGTCTGAATGCTTCTTTTAAGGTTATTTGGGTGGGATAACATCATTCTGGATTTTCAAAAATTCTAGTCCTATGTGATTGATTGTGTGTTTATATAGCCTACATTAAAAGAAACAACAACTGAATGCATTTCTGACAATATATGAGACCTGGTAAAAAGGTTTTATATCTTCACAAAGATCAGATATTGTTGATTTCACAATTAAGCTGTAATTATTGGATTATATCTCTCATACTAAATGGTGAATTGTCTTCATATTGGTTCCAAATGAAGTGCTTTAAGATGTACGTTTTATCATGGATACTCTAATAAAATAATTTGTGCCTATATCTGGTGTACATTTTCCGAATTCAAACCGGTTGTTTATTGCTTATAACTGAATGTACCTGATATTTAGTGGGTCTTTGATAAGGGGTGTCTTTATTATCATATTTTCAAAGAGCGCCAATCGTGTCCTGTAGTGACAATTTCAGATTAGCATGTGGGTAAAATAAACCAAATATGCTCGCGACGCGGCTTATTTATACATCAAATTAAACTCGATTTTTATAATGCACCAAACCCTTCATATCATATCACGGGAAAAATAATTAGAGAGAGAGAGAGAGAGAGAGAGAGAGAGAGAGAGAGAGAGAGAGAGATACATTGTTTGTTTTATTTATATCAGGCTATTAATTTATAACTAAACAACCATTACTCCATTGCTGTTTCGATACAAGGTCAAAATACTGATCTTCAGTACTTTCGATTTATTATCATTTCATTCATTTTCATTTATTAGTTACTTTTTTTTTCATTCGTATTTTAAGAGAAACAGTCAGTTCCAGAGTGAGTCAATATATGTCCAGACCGAGTAACTAAATGAATTAAGTACTCAAATGTTTAAACTAATCAAATAACTCTCTTTTTCGTGTGACAGGCGATTACCACAGTGTTTGCAACGGTTTTAGTGGTTGCCACTGTCTTTTGCAAGCCAACCGATCCACGTGATCAATCAATGACGTCACTCCGGGGATTCCCCTTATCGCCTGTTTTGGCAGCAATTATCAGTTAACTGATGTAATTTTGTGAATATTTGCAGTACAATTAAAATCTCAACGAGTTCCTTCAAAAGCAGAGAATACATACAGAAGTAGGAACATGGGCCAGACTACGTAGTTTCGGCTAATAAAGCCTCGTCAGTGACCCTGACAATATCTGATGACGAAACCAGCAAAAAGCATAATGTAATTTCTTAATTTTAATTGGGCAGTCGATTCAAAGACTGATTAATTTCAAAAGTATCCAAATAATAGAAAAGACGATGGTCTAGAATAATAATCTAAATCGATCTCAAATTTTTAGATTTCTAAGAATCTATCCTCTGATCTCAAAGAATGTAAATAAAATATAATCTGCACTATGGATGATGTACGGGGAGACGTTTTACGGCCGCCACACGGCACAACACCAGCTGCAGTGAGGTAAAATTAAAATCTCAACGAGTTCCTTCAAAAGCAGAGAATACATACAGAAGTAGGAACATGGGCCAGACTACGTAGTTTCGGCTAATAAAGCCTCGTCAGTAACCCTGACAATATCTGATGACGAAACCAGAAAAAAGCATAATGTAATTTCTTAATTTTAATTGGGCAGTTGATTCAAAGACTGATTAATTTCAAAAGTATCCAAATAATAGAAAAGACGATGGTCTAGAATAATAATCTAAATCGATCTCAAATTTTTTAGATTTCTCAGAATCTATCCTCTGATCTCAAAGGATGTAAATAAAATATAATCTGCACTATGGATGATGTACGGGGAGACGTTTTACGGCCGCCACACGGCACAACACCAGCTGCAGTGAGGTAAAATTAAAATCTCAACGAGTTCCTTCAAAAGCAGAGAATACATACAGAAGTAGGAACATGGGCCAGACTACGTAGTTTCGGCTAATAAAGCCTCGTTAGTGACCCTGACAATATCTGATGACGAAACCAGAAAAAAGCATAATGTAATTTCTTAATTTTAATTGGGCAGTCGATTCAAAGACTGATTAATTTCAAAAGTATCCAGTTAATAGAAAATACGATGGTCTAGAATAATAATCTAAATCGATCTCAAATTTTTAGATTTCTCAGAATCTATCCTCTGATCTCAAAGGATGTAAATAAAATATAATCTGCACTATGGATGATGTACGGGGAGACGTTTTACGGCCGCCACACGGCACAACACCAGCTGCAGTGAGGTAAAATTAAAATCTCAACGAGTTCCTTCAAAAGCAGAGAATACATACAGAAGTAGGAACATGGGCCAGACTACGTAGTTTCGGCTAATAAAGCCTCGTCAGTGACCCTGACAATATCTGATGACGAAACCAGAAAAAAGCATAATGTAATTTCTTAATTTTAATTGGGCAGTCGATTCAAAGAAATGAGAAATCTTAAATAAAGCTTTATATATCTTCAGAATTGAGTTTCTCTAGTTTTGGTTACATACATTACTGATAAAGTTATTGTAGCTCTTGCATTGTTCATAGAATTTGCAAGAAATGGCTCAAAAAGTGAACATAGATGAATGGTCCTTCTTTTTTTTATTTCACCTGTAATATAATACAAAACAGTTATGCAAATTATGAAGGAAATCTATTGTTATACAGAAAACTATTGTTTGGAAAAAAATAACGGCCATATGTCAGTAGCGACCTTAATTGATCCACGTGAAATACGATCGTATGGACAGAAACTACCTTATTCACTCAGCTATAGAACGAAGTTTTCTTCCACTCTAGAATGACCCAAATTATCTGAACTTCCAAAATAGTCCCAAAAACCTAGATCCGTTCCTTTCCAAAACAACCAAAAATCTAGATCCGTCTTATAAGACGGATTTAGATTTTTGGGGTTGTTTTGAAAATAAGACGGATCTAGATTTTTGGGGTTGTTTTGAAAAGGCAAAATCTCAGTCTTGTTAATCGAAGAAATACGATAGGTGATAAAGCTAGTCCTGACTCTTACCTACCTGAAAGGCATGAAAAAGTTGGATGGGATTACTTACACGTATTCGAATTTATCAACAGCGGGTGACATGTGTCTTGGTTGAGCAGGACACGTGTACATGTTCCGTTGATCTTCCGGTATGAGGTCAACATCATGAAATATGAAACAGTCAAAGTCCGCCATCTTCCAAGCCTCCTTAAAAGCGGCGTTCATCAACCTTCCTTTGTTAAAAGTGCCATTTCCGTACTGAAAGAGATATAGACACTACACTGTAAGAAATTAGCGTCAATTAGCCGTAAAGGCTGTATAAAGTTTTCGCGTGAAATTGAACCATACATCATTTTTTATGTACAGTAACACTTTGACTAGCAATAAACATATAACTTGTGAAGTTTACTCAAAATTTGTTGGAGCACTGCTATTTGGTATTTGGTGTAACATTCTGTAAAATTAGTTATATTTCAGATCAATTGGTGTTTGCAATAGTACACCAGCGTATTTAAGTCTTACTACAGGGTAACAATTTGGGCGGTGTAATTGTGGACATATAGATGTAATATTTCTTCGAATCAGGGGTAACATTTGGTTATGTTCAGATTGATTGATTGATTGTTTTGGGTTTAACGACCCTTTGAGACAGTATTTCAGTCTATATCGGGCCGTCTCCCAGAGAGAGAGAAAGAGGAGAAATGATAGACGAGAGAAAAATGTCAAAACAACCCCCACCCGCACCTACTGCAAGCACAGTTGGTCCTTGCCCTACAATATTCTAAATCAGTAGGACGTCCCGGCACTGGAAGTTACACACAGCACCATCGCACCACTCGACCACCCCCGGCTATGTTCAGTGTAAAAGATAATTAAACCTTTATGGTATTATCTTTCCAGCTTATCGGTGTTTTGTTTCACTTATACTGCTGTGTTGTAAGGTAAAGGTTTCCACCCGAATCATGTAACAAGTTGTATCAGATACTTTACATGTACGACAATTGTTTTTTGAGCCGCGACACGAGAAACCCAACAACTGAAATTGTTTGTGCGCCTAGCGCAAAGTCAGATCAGCCTGGGTATCCACCCAATCTGATCAGACTTAGAGGCTATAGCTAGGGGTCTAAGCTACCTCCATGCGGACAGCGAAGATTCTGATCAGACTGGGTGAATGCCCAGGCTGATCTGAGTCTTCGCTTGGTGCACAACCACATTGTTGGTTTTGTCGTGCCGCGGCTCATATTATTTTCCATTCATGTCGTATAGCTCAGAACGGCATAAATATCATTCAAAATCAATATTGATAAGAGGTCTGTGTAGTTCAAACTTTATTCCTTTGTATATATTTCATGAAATTACAGAACATTCCAATACAATTTAATTGGAAGATCAATACAATACAAATAGGATTTAGAAGGAAGTCTTAGACTTATGTTTATCTGTATCCCATTTTGCAATAACATTGGCTTTGAAACAACAGGTGATTTGAACTAACTTCTAGTAACAAAACTTTTCTGCTCTATCAAAAGATACAAACAGAAAGGAAATGAAATATGTAGATATACATTTGCACGCCTGTTGCACAGAATATCCTGACTAGACATCATGCAGGTAAGACTATCCTATGATCATACAAAGTTTTTTTTTATTTTCATATCTTGACAGAAAATCTTGTCATTATATTGTGCGCCCCGCAGTAAATAGCACATGCATAACGTCACATCAGACAGCTGTGTTTCTATGACTAAACATACGTGCGTTCATTTTATTAGATTAGCATAAACTTAGACTTATGTCTCCACGGGGAATGGAGATATCAAGTACTATAATTCGAAAAAAGGATAGTATAAGTTATAGAGTGGTTATTGTCGTCAAATCTCACTTATTCTTGTAACACGCGAGACATTCAGATATAATAAGAGTAGATAATGGTAAATAATGGTTATGTAGGGTTTATGTTCCATTCCATAAAAACTTTCCTCGTGTCCAAGTTTAGTTGTTGATTTGTTAAGCAGTGTTTTCCAGAGGAGATGGAATAGAGAGAAAAGTCTGGTGATTTTTAAATAGCGCGTGTATTTAAATGATTGCCCTAAGGTTAGTGCACTAGGAGATGACAGATTAAAATTTTTAGACCCTTTCCGTTCCGTTTTCATGGTAATTTAGTGTAGAATATGCAAACTATAGGTCGAAAAAGAAGTTAGTACCGATTTGTTCGGCCATTATGTTCAACAGCTGTCGCCATGAATCGACGTAACATGGACCAGTCAAGACGTCGCTTGACAACGTCGCTTCACATTATCAATCGCCGTTCATCGGTGAAAGAAGCTAGTTGCACTAAAAGGTCTACCTAAGGGAAGCCAGTGGCAAGTGTAAATATTTTGATATATACCTGCTCAACAACAAATATCCTAAAATTTATTTGTTGTCGTTGAAGAACTGGGATAAGAAAGTGGAGAAGAACCCTGAGATGACTCCAACGATCCCTGTATGGAATCACTATGGCAACGTGGTGCCTTGAGATACAAACTCGTGGTTGCCATACGCCTCCTGGTTGGATATCACCATAGCGAGCACGTTCAGTTTCTTCTTCGCTTATGTTGAGATCAACCTTAAGAGGCCCCTCTGAAAAGAAAGCTGATTTTAACCCATTGCATTCTGGGTATTTTTGTCGTCTGCTGAAATTGTCGTGTGCTTCAAAAATCAAGAATATTTTGACAATATTGGTCTAACTAACTCTTGTAGAAATGATGTCTAGACAGCAAACAGTTTGGATCTCAGATCAGGCCCCATATTTGTGGGGCCTGATCTGGATAAAACTGTTTGCCAAGATATCCCTAGAGGGGTATCCCGAAAGGAATTGGTAAAGACAGACAGTATTACACCTACTACCCAGCGGGTACACAACGTCGAAATGACGTCGATGCGATGTGATTGACGCATCGATTTCAATACGACGTCATTTCGACTTCATGTACCTGCTAGGTACATTTTTTTTCAGTCTGGGGACTTCTAGATTTCCATCACGCACATTTGTGATGGTTAACCATGCACTTTAAAATGAACTGAAATTATGGCTTACCATAACATAATTACTTAAATTTTTACCAAAAGATGTCACTACATGTCCGAAGGCTGATATGTGATGGAAAGCCATAATGTTAGTTTCTTCTGGTGTTATGGCTGACCATAATAATACAAAAAACCCTCAAGTACTTTCCGACTAAGAAACTGGTGCAAAACCTTGAGTAACTCATTTAATTAGCCTCTGTTGCGAAAAAGCAAGCATTGTAGACAATTTTAATCGTATCAGAATAGGAAATAATAGAAAGTAAAAAGGTACTTTTCTTGGAAATAAAACAACCCAAATACACAGTAATATTTACCTAATTTTGACCATAATTCTGTAGAATTAACCAAAATACAGATTGTTTATACTATGAATAATTAAGGACTGGACCCCAAATATCAATTTTACTACGCATAAAGTATCTACTGCAACAAACATCCTTCTAAAGGCAATGAAAATCTGTTTCTGTCAACTGTCAGATCAAACATTCCGTCGAAAAACTGATTTCTTTGATTCAATTATAACTGTATTAAACCCGCTCAGTAAAGGGCGCGGTAACTAGATTTGTAGCGTCATTCTGTGAACCGCTAGCTAGCAAAGTGACCGCCGCGGAAATCGTTATAATGTAGCTGACAGGTACCGTTATAAATAGATTTTGTGACAACGATCAACTGAGCCGCCGTCTGTGAAGAAAATACTTTGATCCTTTGTCTTTTTATTATTTTGAGATAACGGAACGTTTCTGAATCTCCTCCAACAACGAAATGTTGCAATAGTTGATTGACCCGTAGTAAGCGTAGACAGGCCATACTGAACGATGCAAGTGAGTTAAATTGCCATTTTAGTGAGTTGGACTACAACTGTAAGAGTTATGGCTGACCATCACAAATGTGCGCGATGGAAAACCGTAAGTCCCCCAGACTGTTTGGGGGGCAAATCTATTGAACCGAGATGTGGATAACCATCCAATGCACTGTCGCACGAGGCTGTAAGGCCAAGAACAATAGTGCATCGGTTCGTCCACAGAATTAAGGGGCGATAGGTTAGACAACTGCCTACAGGAGACATGAAATAGTACTTTTAACCCATTGCATCCTGGTTATTTTTGTCGTCTGCTGAAATTGTCGTCTGCATTAAAAATCAAGCATATTTTGACAATATTGGTCCAACTAATCTTGTAGAAATGATGTCTAGGCAGCAAACAGTTTTGCTCTATGTCATTTACCTGCTGATATTTGGCCATCAATCTTGTAAAATTTAGCGACATTAGGCCTATTCCATGTCTTTATCCGGCCGTAGCGGTTCCGGTGGCTCGTTGCGGAAGGCCTACCCTTTACCCTCGCGAGCTAATAAGTTTGCGTCGGAAAGTGAATGTTGGTGGACGGTTAAGGTGGTGGGGGTGCCTGTTGACTTCCGAAATCTGCTCACCACCTATTTTATCAAACTTTTGCGAGACCGACGCGCAACAGACATAGTTATGTCGCCCCCGCCTCCCACTCCCCCTTCCCCCAACAACGATGAGGGGGAAACATACTGGTTTCAGTGCGGGTTCCGGGCATCGGTGTCAGCGTCGTTGTGACCGTTTCTTGTACCCATGATATCTCTTGAACCAATGGATGGAATTTCACCAAACTTGCAATGATACATTCTAAGGACAAGTGTAAGAGCTGATTGAATTTTGGTGACCTTGATTTCATTTTCAAGGTCACATGAGGAATTAGGTGACAGTTTCTTGTACCCAAGGTATCTCTTGAATCAATGGATGGAATTTCACCGAACTTGCACGGATACATGCAAGACAAGTTTAAGAGCTGGTTAGATTTTTTGATCTGGACCTCGTTTTCAAGGTCACAGGAGGACTAAGATATGAGAAAATTTCACACACACAAAATGTTACAATTTTGGTCTTTGGCTTGATTTTTACTTTACTTGCATAGACTTTCAATAGTTAGTTATGTTTTGGTGACCTTGACCTTATTTTCAAGATCAAAAGCCAACTAACATTTTTTTTCTTCTGAAAATAAGTTACATCTTGAACCAATGGTCGGATAATTATCAGACTTGCATTAATATATCACTCTGACAGGTATAAAACATGTTTAGTATTTGGTGACTTTGACCCATTTTCAAGGTCACAGTATTGTATGTCGGATATATTCAGAACCAGCGGATGGATATTCTCCAAACTTATTATATTTTTATTTATACTAAATATATTTTCCCATCAAACTTGCATTGTAACAGGTTTAAGACATGTTTAGTTTTGGTGGCTTTAGCCCATTTTTAAGGTCATAGTCTTGTATGTAGGATACGTTTTGAACAAGAGCATGAAGTTTCTCTAAACTTTTAAAAATAGATATATCATTGAGACTAAGAATATATTTCTTGAGCCAGTGGTGGAATGTAATCAGACTTTTATGGATATATAATTCAGACAAGCAAAGGAGATGATGCGATTTTGGTGAGCTTGACTCCAAGGTCACAGATGGATTTTAAATGCTCTTGTATATATTGATATATTTGGGCCAAACATGATACGTAGCTTATATCAACATAGCAAAGTTTTTTTGATAATGAAATGAGTGGGTAGGAATGCACTGCTGTGGCATTAGAGCGTCTGGGGAAGGGGGTTGTAGGGGGGACATCTGTTTTTCTCTGAAAAATATTTCTAGCTTATTCAGTGTATTGTTTCAAGTTGATGTATTATGATCATAGCAAATGCATAACGTTTAAACATATGAGCGCGGTCTCTCAGCGCTGCCTGATGAAGCCACGTGAGGAAACCAGGGGCCGTATTTATAAAAGGACGTAAGTCGTTGCTATGCTGTTGCTAAGGTTTAATTTCTTTGAAGGAGATTCCCTATAACTAAAAAATTTGCTCAGGAGGAACAGTCTGAAAAGATAAGAGCTGAAAAGACTGTTCCTCCTGAGCAAAGTTCATAGTTGTAGGGAATCTCCTTCATAGTAATTAAGCCTTAGCAACAGCATAGCAACGACTTAAGTCGATTTATAAATACGGCCCCAGGTTTTGATTATGGAACCGGCCAGGTGATTTTCCTCGGAATCTCCAGTTTACGCCTATCTCTGCTAAACGGTCAGCTCGACAAAAATTAAATATGTTTGAAAGGGCCATAAAACCCATATAAAAATATCATTTTCATGCACTTAACGTGCCGACGTTGCAGTTTATTCGTAAAGAAAGAAAAAAAAATCGGCGTTTTTGGATGTGTCTTTACTAAGCTAGTTTAAATAAGAAAATTTTCGAGATTCTCAAAAACTTACCTACTCGACGTTGAACTGTTTCATGATCACAAAATGGTAACACACTTCCTGTTGTTTTGTTTAAAGTATTCGCGAAATTATAAGTAACATTGTGTTTCTTGGTAAACGTAACGTTGTGTTTCTTGGTAAAAGTAACGTTGTGTTTCTTGGTATAAGTAACATTGTGTTTCTTGGTATAATTTAAAGAAGAAAACTTGAATTGTTTTAAGAGAACCGTTTCATGATTAAAATTGACCGCTAAAACTACAACTGAAACACATACTGACAGACCAAATAAGCATTTCCTGGCCGTTTTAACTCCAAACGTTTTAGTTTCCATTACCATAACCTTTGTCTATGAGTAATTTTCGTGATATACATGTATTAAAGCCGGAACAAACCCTTAATCCACTTGAAACGGTAATGGCCCTAATCACTGGAACAGATGCGGTGACAGCTGTTACCGTATTTGCTCGGTAGCATTTCCAAAATTACCGTAAATATGTAAATCATTCTTGCTCGGATCTAGATCTTTGGGATTGTTTTGGAAGGCAAAATCCGTGTTATAACTGAAAAAATATGGTAAGAAAAAATGTGAAAGCATAAATAGGACTGCGTCTTGCTAAAGGGCAGTCTTTTTATGGCCTGCACCGTTGCCACTCAACTTGATCAGAGTCCACACTGTTTGCTATTTCATCATTTTTACGCATAACTGTATTGTAAATTCAAACTTCGTTCCATTTTAGATTATTTACGGTAATTATTTTAGGTGTCCCAATCTTTTAGATTTTTACGGTCGTAAAAAGAAAACGTTTAAAGTTCTATGGTGATTTAAAGTGACTTGCTAAGATCTCTAAACAGTTACGACGGTAATTAAATATCACAGTATCCGAACGCACTGTACCATCTCCTCCGGTTTCATAGCGTTGAATCGAGAGTACAGAATTCGCTTATAACCAGTAGCCGGAAATCATTATATTTTGAGCTTTTATCCGGAATCTACTGCGTCATTTATAGTTATTTAGCTTCGAAAATGTAAAGGGGTAAGTTTAATATAATTTTCTCTTCGGTCTTTTACTTTATTGCCCTGTACAATGAAAAACTCCTTGCCGTCGCAGATTTTTTTTCAGAACAGCTTAATTTAACACGAGATTGTGTCGTGCAAAACTTAGCTATCATTCTTTTATCAAAACTAATAAACTGTAGATTGATAACGCCTTCCGTTTATTCTAAAGATTTTTTATAAAACATGTAAGAAAATGCTCAAAATGGTCTAAGAATCATGCCAAAGGCGATTTGAAAACTGTACCAATTACTACCCACCCATACACGACATTGTACAGGGTAATAAAGTAAAAGACCGAAGAGTAAATTATATTAAACTTACCTCTTTACATTTTCGAAGCTGAATAGCTATAAATGACGCAGCAGATTCCGGATAAAATCTCAAAACATAATGATTTCCGACTACTGGTTATAAGCGAACGTTTGTACTCTCGATGAAAACCGGAAGAGATTGTACATGTAGTTCGGATACTGTGAATATGCTAAGTGTGCGCCTGGCGCTTTACCAAAATCTCAGAGTAGATTATGTTTTTTTTTTTTTTTTTTTTTTTTCATGTTTTTGTTTTTTCAATTTTAATATTGCGACTGGCAAACTTTGAGCAGTTTGCAAGAGTCAGTATTACGACTTTTTATGGATTTAAAGAGAAGTGCGCATGTCCTGAACAAACTGTGCAGTTTGTATATGCTTTTAGGCATGTTTTCTTACAACGCTTTCTATGCAGTTTATTGCATAATATAAAATATGGAAATTTATTTGGTACTCTCAAAACGATATTTATATGTTTTACAGCCCCGAAAGATTAAAAAGGTAGAAATGTAAAGATTTCCCGTAGCCTTGTGGCCGTAAGGGTAGAGGGAACTAGAGGCTCGTTGTATCTTGGGCACACTGTGAAAGGCGGAGCCCATCTCTCTCCGCTGCATTATCCTTCTCTGATTCGAAAAAGGTACCCATTTACTGTAGAGTTGGCAGAGAGTTTTGACAAACCAGGTGGATTAAAGCGGACGAATTATTCCCACCAAGTCACGACTCAGCTGGGCTTTAAGAGCCATTCTCTGTAACCATTTAAAAAGTCGCGCCATACATAGTCATCGATTTTGCTCAAACTTCCCTTATTTACTCTTTGTGACACCAAAACAAGAAAGCCGTGTCAATTTAATTCCTACATGTGCCCGTTGCGATGGCAACGACTGTTGAACATTTTGTCAGAAATTGAGGTAAAAATTGTACTAAAATAGACATAATTTCTAACAAATTTATGTATAAAAAAAAACAAAAAAAACAAATGACATGCTCTGAATGCTTCTCATATGTAAATGTCTTGTTCACCTTGAGTTGATATCAAAATTTTGAATTATATTTGGAATGCTTGTAATGTCATTAGGCTTGGGCAAAGTGGGTGGGGGTAGTGATATATTGCGAAAGGCTATTTTAAGGCAGATTTAAGGTTTTAAGGTAGAATCCTTGCTGTCATGCCGGAATATTGGTGCAGCTTCATTTAACAAAGCAACATTGCAAGAATAAGTTTCTGGGAAAACATGCATGGGAAAGTATAGTTCCTGAAGCGTTACCATAGCAACAATATGTGGACTGTCGCAAAACCCCAAAATGTAGGGTAATGATACTTATAATGTCAACTCATCATATTTTATAAATATATGTGTTCCCATTTTTTAAATACTCTTGATAATCAATTGATCTTTTATAAAATATCTATATATAGCTAGTTTCTCTGATCAAGGTCAAGGTCCCAGAAGCACGAAAAGATGTTAAAATGCATTTTTTCCTTATATTTTTGTGTTTTCTAGCAAGAAAATATTGCAGCATTGTCTTTGTACTTGGACTTTATTTAGTGAATGACAACAACTTTCAAATACACATAAAGCTTGCTTTCCTTAGTAACTGCCAAGGTCAAGGTCAAGGTCACAACAACACGACACGACAAAACCAACAATGTGGTTGTGCGCCCAGCGCAGACTCAGATCAGCCTGGGCATCTGCCCAGTCTGATCAGATACTTCGCTAAGCACTTAAAGGGTAGCTAAGGTTCAACGCTATCTCTATGAGGACAGCGAAGAGTCTGATCAGACTGGGCGGACGCCCGGGTTGATCTGAGTCTGCGCTGGGCGCACAACCACATTGTTGGTTTTGTCATGTCGCGGCTCATATATATAATGTCTTTGTACTTGGTCTTTATTTAGTATATAACAATAGCTTTCAAATGTGCATATAGCTTGTTACCTCCAGTAACCTCCAAGGTCAAGGTCACAAAAACAAGAAAAAAATGCTTAAATGCACCTTTTGTTCATAAAGCACATACAGCTGGTTTCCTCCACTAACCTCTAAGGTCAAGGTCACAAAAACAAGAAAAATGCTAAAACTGCACATTTTTCTCACATTTTATGTTCTTTGTCAACAATAAATAGAGCAAATGTCTTTGGACTTGGCCTTTATTTAGTATGTTACAATAGCTTTCAAATGCACGTACAGCTTGTTTCTTCCAGTAACCTAAAAGGTCAATGTCAATGTCACATAACAAGAAAAATGCTTAAAATGCACCTTTTGTTCATATTTTGTGTTCCGTATCAGCAGTAAATACAGAAAGTGTAATTGTACTTTGTCTTTATTTTGAATATTACAATAGCTTTTAAATACATATATATAGTTTGTTTCCTCCAGAAACCCCCAAGGTCAAGGTCACAAAAACAAGAAACATGCTAAAAATGCACCTTTTGTTCATATTTTGTGTTCAGTATCAACATTAAATGCAGAAAATGTATTTGTACTTGGTCTTTATTTGGTATATAACAATAGCTTTCAAATGCAAATTTAGCTTTTTTCCTCCAGAAACCAAGGTCAAGGTCAAGGTCACAAAAACAAAAAAATGCTTAAATGTACCCAGACAGAGTCATTAACACTACCAATAAAACTCTTCATAAAAACTTTCATAAAATGTCGGTTGTGAGAGAGGCTGCCTATAATAACCCTGGTTCGGCCGCAGCTAAACTATGCTGCAACCATTTGGGACCCTCACAATAAGGACAATACAGCTCAAGCTGAGAAAGTCCGAAGGCAAACTGCTCGTTGAACTACCTGTAACTTTGACAGGAGGGCCAGCGTTGTAAACAACATGGTCGCAGTGCCCCTTCTCCCATTATGTAATGTCTAAAGCGCGGCCATTCTATGATTTATCTACAACTTCATACAAGAAAGGATAGAAAGACAATGACTGAAATGCAATCATCGAACCAAGCACATTGACCCAAAGGTTTCAACGTGTGAAGCTGGTATATCCAGTACTTTTCGCGCTCACGACGCTTATACGTGGATGAGTCATTTAGCAGGTCAGACGGGAGGATGTGTACGATTTGGAATGTTTTCTGCTGAAAGACAGGGTAGTTAAAAGTGTATGAACACCAGTGTGTCTCTATATACCCGAGTGTTTCGGGTGTGTTCTGTCATCCCGTATCTGGATATCCCTTGTGTCTTAACAAACTGTTGCTTGCAATAAGCGCAAGTGATGTAAGCAGACCAGATGCCATCTCATTTGATGGTTATTCGACTGTGCCACGTCTTTTTGGGTGTTTTGGGCGTAGAAGCGTTAGGCGAGCTGATAAGTCTTATTTAGCTCTGATTGGCTGTTTCAATCACAATGATAATTGATGCAGAATCTTCTGTGGTCACTGACATGCAGCTACTGTTAGTTGTGCTGGTCAAGCTTCTGTTGTGTTCAGGGTTTCTGGGCGTTGACTACTGGGATAGAGCAGAACGGGCCAGAGGTGTTAAATAAAGAAAAGAATGACTGGATAGCCTGGGCTATGCCGCTTCCCTCTTAGGGCTCCTGTACTGTGCTCTTGGAAAACGCTCGTACCCGAGCTTGTTTTCGTCCTGGAGTGGACTCTTCAGGGGTATCCTGTATAATGTGGATTCTGTGATGTGAATCCAATGTGATGTGACAGCAGCACGACGCGCCTTATATAGTAGTCTCGAGAAACGTCTCCAAATTCAATATGGGAAAGACCACTGGGAGAAAAGTAGACCCATATTCAGCAGCGGAAGAGATGAGAAACAGTGGTAAATTCCAAAGGGAAGAGTTTCTGTCAGGCCGACATATCTTATCATTTTTTGACACGTTTATGCGAAGTGAGAAAAAAAAAAGCAACACCTGCTCACACAGAAGCCGTGAAACAGGAAGAAACCAAAGAAGAAATAAAAAGAGAGATAAAAAATCTACTTAAAAAGAAGAGAAATACAAAGAGAAGACGGAAGTGACTATTTTACATTCCAACTTCCAAGATAATGTCCGGGTTGTGTTTGATGCATTCATCCTAGCAGCTTTTCTACCTCACATTGTTAGCTCACCTGAGCCAAAGGCTCATAAGGTGAGCTTAGTATAGGCATGGTTCATCGTCTGTCCGTTCACAGGAGCCCCGGTAGCTCGGTTTTGATCCTTGCTTGAGGAAAGAAGCTTTTCAAACTTAAACGAGGTTCCACTGCACACAGCCATTCATTATGAAACTCCCATCGTCTGATATAACTGAAATACTGATGAAAAGGACGTAAAATTGCATGTCATCCATCCATCCAACTGCTCACGTTTTCAAACAAATACATCTCCAAAGCCAGTATGCAAATTTAGACAAAATTTCATGTGTAGCATTGCTGAGATGAGGGATTGTCTGTATTTGGTTTTGGGGCAGATCGGTCTAAAACTGTGGTTGCCATGGCAACCGAAAGGTCCCATAGACTTATAACTGGGAAAATGTTGTCCCTGGCAAAGCACCTTTATTTTATATCGGATCTGTTTTAAAACTTGCAGGTATCCAGGACAGGCATAATGTCTCGTATAAGTTGAAATTTCGGCCAGCTCGAAATATTCACATCGGAGTTACTTGCCCTTGAGTGCAGATTTCTCATTTTGATTCGTTGTCTGTCATAGCAACTGAAAACATAAAATGCGGATTTCAACTTTTATAGCTTATCACTCAGGTGAGGGTTGTGGCCCATGGGCCTCTACTTAGCATTTTTTATTATTTCTATGACCTTGTCCAGGAGGAAACAAGCTATGTGTATTTGAAAGCTATTGTAATATACTAAGTAAAGGTCAAGTACAAACAAGGAAAATCTTTTTTAAAAAAGATAACCGGGGCAGATTAAATGGAAGTGTGTTTTGTAATATGACTCTAGGTAAAGAGTTGACAATAATTTTCATGAATATGACTTAAGTGGCAGCCGCAACCGTAATTTTGACACTGGATGGCGACAATAACCTATCTCAAGATTGAGCTGTCCAATTTGGAATTCCAAAATGTACCACGGTCAATCTTGAGATTGACCTGATTCCAAAACAGTTACCAACATGATGCAATGTTTGTTTGTGTGTATTCAAGCAAAAGTAGAAATCGAAAGTGGATCTACACTGGAAAAAGAAAATTTTGAATATCTGTGTCTGTTTTCGATAAAAATTTCATTGTATTTACATTCCAGACAAGAGAAACATTTTGAATTAACAACAGTATACAACGGGGAAAAAAACGAAGATTAAATATTCATTGGCCTTTGATATCATTGACTAAATTTTGACATACGCGTTATTTGACCAATGAAATCTTGAGAAATGTGGAACAAAAATATAATTAAACGCGGCTGGGCCGCGAAAAACATTTCTGCGAAACATTGTTGAAATACAACACAAATTATGAGGCAAAATTAGTGTAATTTACTGAACAATGCGCAGTACAAAGATCACGGGGGTAATACCAATTTGGCTACCTGTGCTTTCGACCGAGTCAGTCAATTACCATACATGCAAAAAGTGGCTGTCGACCGAGACAATCGACAGCAGTATCAGCTTGGTCGACAGCCATTAACAATAGTACCATTTACCGTTATTGGTAATGCTTACAATCGTATTCTCGGTCGAAAGCCACTCTGTATAGTACAGACTCGGTCGAAAGCATAGGTAGCCAAATTGGTATTACCCCGTGAAGACATTGCGGCAGCAGTATATTGTAGAAGTAGAACATACGGTATTAATCTTAGTTAACGCCCTAGGGGGTTGTTTTTTACTTAAGGGGGGAGGGCGTACTAAAGAGCCTAAAGAGTAGCAAACTAGCAACTGCCAAATTACCTCTCATAAACACAATAAGGTAACTGGGTATACTTTTAGAGGAAGCAACTCTACATTTTTTGCCACCCTTCTCAGTAGGGGGTAAACTCTTAAAGAGAAGTATTTGCACCGGTCTTTACGAGCAAATTCTTTCCTTTAAGAGTAAACACCATTTGAAAGGAGCTACCTCATCCAGAGAAGCAAACCGGAATTCATGCAAGTTAATATGAAATTATTTTCAGAAAAGAGGCAGGGGGCGTTTATTAGAGCAGGGGCGTTTATTAGGATTTATACGGTATGCTCACCAACGAAACAAACTCGACACTTTTTCATGAAATACATGTACAAACTCTAGTGATTAATAATTGGTGTGCATGTGTTTGAAAGCGTTTGCGAGATACTAGATAAATGCCAAGTAAAAAAGACGTTGCATGAATACGTTGTTGATATGAGAAAAATATGCACTTATAGCATTTTTTCTTGTTTCTGTGACCTTGACCTCAGCCTTAGGGGCCACTGGAAGTAAGTTGGTTGTTGAAAAGCTTTTGTTATATATTAAATAAAGACCAACTACAAAGACATTGCTGCAATGTATTGTTGATATAGGACACAAAATACCGAAACTCTGTGCAGTTTAGCATTGTTTCTTGTTTTCGTGACCTTGGCCTTGACCTTAGAGTTTATTGAAGGAAACTAGCTGTATGTGTATTTGAAAGCTATTGTAATATAGTAGATAAAGACTAGGTACAAAGACATTTGGGCAATACATTATTGATACAGAACATAAAAAATGAGAAAAAATGTGACTTTTAGCATTTTTTCTTCTTTCTCTGACCTTGACCTTGACATTGACCTTAGAGGCTAATGAAGAAAAGTTGTTTGTTTAACAGCTTTTGTAGTATATTAAATATATTAAATAAATGCCAACTGCAGAATATTGTTGATATAGGACACAAAATATTGCAAATATGTGCATTTTTAGCATTTTTTCTTGTTTTATGACCATGACCTTGACCTTGGAGGTTCCTGTATAAAACGAGCTATATGTGTATTTTGAAAGCTATTGTAGATTGCTAGATTAAGACCAGGTAAAACGACATTGCTGCAATATGTTGTTGATACAGAACACAAAAAAATGATAAAATAATATGCACTTTTAGCACCGTTCTTGTTTCTTTGACCTTGACCTTGAACTCGGATGCTACTGGAGGAAAGTTGGTTGTTTGAAAGCTTTTATTATATATTAAATAAATTTATGTGACCTTGACCATGACCTTGGAGCTTCCTGAGTAAACCCAACTATATGTGTATTTGAAGGTTTCTGTAATTTGTCAGATAATGACCAGGTTTAAAGACATTGCTGCATGCAATATAAGGTTGATACAGAACACATAGTATGCGAAAAATTGTGCATTTCTGTGACCTTGACCTTGTCCTTGATAAGAGAAACCAACAAAATGATCATAGTTTATAAAAGACTAATTTATTGTCAAATGCGTTTCAAAATTAAGAAACAAATATGATCATGAACTATGACGATTTGACATTGTAAGTATCATACCCCTAAAAATTTGCTTTTTGCAACGGTCCACTTATTGTTGCTATGGTAACGCGTAAGGAACTATACTTTCCCAGGCATGTTTTTCCAGAAACATATTTGCAGAACACTGTTTTGTAGGAGGATGGTGCACACATATGTTGACGAGGCTGCATGAACTCCAGAAATATCCTTAAAGATGTGTGAAATTGGACTTTTGCCGTATATGCCCCCCCCTCCCCCCCCCCCCCCCCCCCCCACACACACACACACCACACACACCCACTTTGTTTGAGCCTGACGACAACAGAGGTTTTCCAAATATATTTTTAATTTCTTTTTTTCGGTTAGTGTGAACAAGTTATTTGTAGGTGGAATGAAATTAGAGCTTGTCATGCATTT
Source organism: Ctena decussata (assembly GCA_963989385.1). Classification (NCBI taxonomy): domain Eukaryota; kingdom Metazoa; phylum Mollusca; class Bivalvia; order Lucinida; family Lucinidae; genus Ctena; species Ctena decussata. The sequence continues at coordinate 88,364,454 of OZ022502.1, forward strand.
GAAAGTTAATATATTTGTTGAAAAATTGCCCATTTTAGGACATTTTTAGCACACTTTGTCCCAAAATGTCAGCTGCTGTTGCCATGGCAACGAGCATGCTTTGGCATGAAACTGGTGTTGTTTTCTTGTTTTTGTGTCACAATAAGTACATGTAATATAGGAAAGTTTGAGCAAAATCGGTGACTATGCGTGCCACGGCCCTATGTAAAAATGCAGTCGTTACAGAGAATGGCTCTTAACACTTTAAGCACCAGTGACGAAAATAGCATAATTTGCAAACAGCGTAGATCCAGATGAGGCGGCTCTTGTCTTTTAATTCTCAATATGAAATGCCATGGACAAGGTAGTTTTTGAATTTTTGCAGACTTAAGTTTTGCTTTTTGGTGCTTAAAGAGTTAAGAGCATTTATGTCATTTTGAGTCGATGCGGAAATGGATGAGTGGAATGACACGAAATAACCCGTCGGTTAGATAAGGATCACTACCTGGACCGGAATCAAACTCACTGCCTCTTAATTATGACTTTCAACCACTCGACCAACACGACCCCGAACTTAAATGATGTAGTGAGGAAGGGTTTTATTTCCGTGTGATGGCTGGATGGATGACTTGCGATTTTACGTCCTTTCCAACAGTATTTCAGTCATAATGAAAGGCTATGTGCAATGGAACCAAGTTTACGATAGGAAAGATTCTCGCCTCAAGCGGGGCTCGAACCCGGTCCGCTAGATCAGTAGGCCAGCGCATAACCCACTGACCTACCGGGGCTCCATTTCCGTGTGAAGCAAAAGTACTCTACACATGTGATGGTCCGACTTTGATCAGTACAGTCACTCAACACTTTTCCAAAAATTATATTCTTCAGTATCTTCAGCGTGCCTTTGCAAATGCAGATAAGCCTTCAGTGCCCTAGATAAGAGGGAGTATTTGGTGATAATTAGAGATAATTTTTGTTAATTCTGGATAAAAACATATGTTGTGGCCCCTCATCTGAACCGTCTCGAAATAAAGAAAATTATCCCTCAATTATCATCAAATACCCCTCTTATCTAGAGCTCTGATTATTAAGCGCTTGCGTCGTAGTCAGAGTAGGCGTCAGCGTCCTTGTCGGCGTCCGTTATCAGGTTAGATAACGTATTAACCCTTTAAGCACCAAAAAGCAGACGACAAAATTTGCATCTGCAAAATTAAAAAAAAAAACGCCTTGTCCAAGATAGTTCATATTAAAAACACAAAGTCTAGAGTGCAAACAGTGTAGATCTTGATGAGGCGGCTCATCATGAGCCGCCTCATCAGGATCTACACTGTTTGCTTTTTTTTCTATTTTCGTCTCTGGTGCCTAAAGACTTAATGTTGTGCATCCCATGAAAAGGAGATAGTCAAACAGTGCAGAATCAGATCAGATGCGGGCAAAACGCGGTGTCTGATCAGGGTCTATACTATTTGTATAAGACAAATAGGTATCTCCCCTCAGCATTAAATAAAAATGATAACAAAAATAAAACCATGGACCCCATTCATTCCAAATGGACGCGTCCACTTGACAAGGATAGACGAGTCCACTTGGAATAAATGGGTTAACCAATGTTAGCAATTGTGTCTAACTCAATGTTTCCATTTTAGAAGAGTTTCATTGCCCAGGGAAGCAAAAATTTCCCAGCAGGCACACGAGGTTGAATCGACCTTGAATCAACCTTGATTCAACGTCATGACGTTGAATCAAGGCTGAATAAAGGTTGATTAAAACTTGTGTGCCCAGTGCGAAAATCACTAAATCCCCAGGGCATACGATGCTGAATCAACATTGAACCGGCGTTGATTCAATGTTGATTCAGCGTTGTGTGCCTGCTGGGAAGTTGTTTGCCTTTGCAAGAATCGATTTAGGGACAGACTTGAACAGTTAGCCTAAGGAATGCATTCTTAACTTTCAGTCCATTGTTAGCTTAGAGGTCGTGCAACCATCATCCTTCTTGGTCCTATACGAAATATCCCACTGGGCACATAGTTTTGAATCAATCTTGATTCAACCTTTTGAATCAACCTTGATTTAACCTTGATTCAACGTCACGAGGTTGATTCAAGGTCGATTCAAGGTTGTTTCAACCGTGTGTGCCTGCTGGGATAATGTTCAGATAAACATGTACCACATCGGCTAGCTAACCATGGTTGTCTTTAGCAGATGGAAGGCGCAACAAAAGTTTTCAAAACTTACCGAGATTAGTCGGTATCCGTGGACATTTATGACGTGATTTTGTCCGACCTTCCTTGTCCTTTCTGTCAGCCTTTTCCTCAATACGGTGCAGCTTATTAAACCTATCTGCCTGCTCTCGTTCTTCCACTTCCTGTTGCAGACCATAGAGTTCATCATCATCAGTCGGATTAATGTTACTGACAACTCGTGTGTTGCGTGATACTCCGGATGGTATATAGTTGAATATGTCTCTGTTTCCATGCTCCGCCATCCTCGTAACATATCTATTTTGAGCAATTCGATTTGATTGTCTTGCAAGCTTGCTGCTGTGATTTCTGATTGCTAGATTTTGTAAAAGTCGAGATTTTCTGTCATTGCTTTGGGAATAAATTTCATATACTTTTGCGTCTCCTGTATTTGAGACAGAAATTTCGGACTTTCCTTTTTCGACAATTGAAACAATTCGTTTAGCAAAAATAAGAGCTTGGAAAGAGTTCATATACTTTTCGGGCGGCAAAACGTCCCGTTTTAACATAAGAGCAATATTTCTTTCTAGTTCTCTAAGCATATTTCGAAGTTTCGTCAGATCTCTCTGCTTGGGGTCTTGATGGTTGTGGTGATGGACAACTAAAATCTGCGACAATGTTATCATTATTGTTACTATCAGTAAGATCAAGAACAGTGAACGTATAACGTCTTTGCGTTTAAACATTGTTTCAGCCACATCACGAAAACGCTTACATGTCCATCAACAAAACACTCTCTTTCCTTCAAACGCTCAGTCATGGTCATACAATGTAGTTTTGGTTCATCAGCAAGAGCATTTCCCAGTTCTTCGATTTTGTTTCTTTGACGGCTGCCTTGGGATCCTGAAAGTATAAATTTTCATGAGAAATTTGACCGATATTCCAAAATTATCACTTATACACAATAGCTTTGACACTAATAAATAAGAAAGGTTGGGCAAATGAATTAGAAACCTAGACCCAAGAAGCAGTAAAAAATGAGCCGCGACACGAGAAAACCAACAATGTGGTTGTCCGCCCAGCTCAGACTCAGATCAGCCTGGACATCTACCCAGCCTGACCAGACCCTTTGCTAAGTGCTTAAAGGATAGCTTAGAGTCTAAGCTACCTCCATGCGGACAGTGAAGACTCTGATCAGACTGGGCGGATGCCCAGGCTGATCTGAGTCTGCACAGGGCGCACAACCACATTGTTGGTTTTCACGTGTCGCGGCTCAAATATTCTGACACGGTGTGCCTGTAGAAGCAACGGAAATACTCATGTATTGTTCTGCGACAATTTACTGATTCGGAGCGCATGAGTCCAATAGCTGAAGTCATTCGCAATTAATGACGATTTTCGTGGCGTTTGCACATTCCCGGACATAAGATGATGTAACGTCTCGTTTTCATTGCAAAAACGTCAGAAACAAAAGTTCATTTACATGTACTTGTGTTACTTATGAGAATATTGTCGGGATCATGCGCGCGCAGACGAAAATGTTGGGAGAATTCGAAGAAAAAAAAACATTTAAGCATTTTTAGAGTTAGACTCGAATTGGTTTAGCTCTACCTGTGAGTTGTGATATCATCTACTTTACAACTGACTTCCAAGCACTAAATTTTTACTCAACAGGTCACTGCTAAAGCTGATCTATTTCTAAATTAATAACGAATAATATGTTCTTGCTACTGATGTGTTCATAAATTATGAAATGAAATCTCAGAGTCAAACAGGTTGGAGAATACGAAGAAAAAACATTTTAGCATTTTAAGAGTTAGAATCGAAATGGTTTAGCTATACCTGTGAATTGTGATATCATCTTCTTTACAACTGACCTCCAAGCAGTGAATTTTACTCAATAGGTCACTGCTAAAACTGATCTATTTCTTAATTAATAACAAATAATATGTTCTTGCTGTTGATGTGTTCATAACTTATGAAATGAAATTTCAGAGCCAAACAGAGGTTTGGCGCTTATAGAAGCATATGTTTACCTCCAACCGTTATCAAACTTTGTCCAAATGTGTTCAGTTATAAGTGCCGAACGCCCATTCACTGCAGTATCGCATGATACCACTCATCGTGTCTCTTTTGAATCCTTTCTTAGTATGGTTTAAATTTCGCCGTAAAATACAGTATTAATGACTTTTATAAAAACGTATTCATACCAAATTTACTAATGTAACGAAAAGTCCATGCATTTGTAAAATAGCTGGGTATTCTTAGGTTTTTATGGAAGGTGACACCAATGCATGTCGCTCGGAAGACAAGCATTATTATGCCAAGCCTCTTAATTGTCTATTTCTAATGTCATTCATATTATACTTAAGGAAAAAAGTTCTGCACGGATGTTAACATAACATCCGTGCAGAACTTTTGTCCTTAAGTATATATCAAATCCTTGAACGTGCATAAGAGGAACATATACTATATATATACTGAAGGGATTTAAAAACTTCCACCCTTTAATTTTGAATATTTCATTAACAAAGGCAGCTACATTCACCAAAATTTCACAACATGTATACTCTTTTATACCTGATTATTTCCATATCGCGAAATCGAAATCATTCATCCGAATCGGTCAGGAATAATCGCGTGCTCCTCGTATCTTAGCACAGTTTACACATAGATGAATCACTTCATGTGTACAGTTTTCTGTGGAAACATTTCTCATATTATTATTATTATTATTATTATTATATGATGTTAGGTTAAATTTTAAAAGTTTGACGTCGGTCTGTGGCTTTATTTGGCATACCGCGCCTAAATATCGAAAACAGGTGCAGATAGTTGGGCCAGTTAAATACTGAAATTTCAAAAAGTGACTTCGCGAGACAAATTATGAGTTAATTACAACAATTGACAATCTCAGATGACGTGCACAGTTTGCAGGAATCTCAAAAGACCGTCAGAACAGCAGCTTGTCGAGATTAAACAGCAGAAGATATGAGGTTAACTTACGTCGACGCCGTCTCCATAATAGGTTTCGCGGGACAGCATCGATTGCAATGATGATTGCCAACCAACTTGGAGGACATAACAATATTAAGACACCGAGAAACCGTCGAAAAGAGTGTTGCATAAGCTAACGACGTCATTGCCTTATGCGTTTCAGAGATGTAACGCTCTTTTACTGACGTCATCAAGTAAATGGTACAAAATTACGGAATCTTAAAATTTGATAAGTTTCAAACATTTTGTCATTAATCGTTAAACACTGTCACGAGGGAAAGGCTCATCATCCGGCAATAAAAAGGGGAAGTTTTTAAATCCTCTCAGTATATATACTGATGTAAATAAAGCTACCGCATTAATAAATCTAGAACTGTAATTAGAGTTCATTTCAAGTAATTATTTCGACTATTTTCTATGACATTTGGTCTCTCCAGGATTTTGTCGCAATTTCTCACTGATATCCGCACCAATAAAGCCTCATTAGCGTCTGTTAGTTTATTTCTCCATTAATCAGTATAAAGGAAAGCTGTCTATTTACTTTAATAGCTTTCAGGCTTTCTATTAAGACATTTTATAGGGACTATAGTTATATGTCTACTTTCGTCTCTGCTGTTCCTTGATATTTAGCTGATTATATGGGCATTCATCTTTAAAACTGCTGAACTCTCTCTCTCTCTCTCTCTCTCTCTCTCTCTCTCTTGCACTGATCTGCACTGTTGTATTGCTGAAGTTTTGGAGACAAGAGAGAAAATCTTTTAATAAAATTGGTGTTAATTATCAAAAATATGAGCCGCGACACGAGAAGACCAACAAAGTGTCATGTGCGCCCAGCGAAGACTCTGATCAGTCTGGGCGTCCGCCCAGTCTGATCAGAGTTTTCACTGTCGGCATTAAGGTAGCTTAGACCCTTAGCTATACTTTTAGCGCACAGTGAAGACTCTGATCAGGTTGATCTGCGTCTTCGCTGTGCACACATGCCACTTTGTTGGTTTTCACGTGTCGCGGCTCAATTATTTACGCTTATAACATTCTTGGGAATCAGGCTGGAGAAAGGGGTAAAGGGTGGTAAACGAGTGATAGCAATATTATCGCCGAACAACACTGGACTGTTTGTAATTTTCCGTGCATATTAGCCTACTACGATGTTCTGTAGCGAAAACAGGAAGCGCCATATCCGTTCAGTCTTACTAGAGTCTGAGAAGCTCGCTGTATAGACTCCTCAAGCTGCTTTATCTGAACATGCTTCAACTTAATATATTCTGACATTTGAAGGTTTTAGCCGAGCACACCTTGTTGTACCAAGGGTTGGCAATAAACCCGATCTTCCAAGTTTCGTTCGTGTATAAGTTCTTTGCTTCTAAACAACCTTTATAGACTTTACCTGACTTCGCTTAGGCTGGTATTAAGTGCCGTGTGGCGGCTGTTTAAAAATCTCTCCGTACTTCACCAAAGTTCGTGGTTTATTTTTATTCCTTTGGAACCATTCAGCCCATTCAGCCCATTTAGCCCAGTAACTTAGCCACCCCCTCGCCCTGCGCAAAATCCATACATCTTCAAATTTCTACAAGTACTCCTTTTATCCATTGGCTGTTGTGCAATGGAACAGACTACCTGAAAACATTGTTACACTGCCTACACTTGATCAGTTCAGTGTAGCAGTTCGGTCACTTGACCACCTAATGCCGTAAATATGACATACACTGTTTTTAACCTGTTTTTAACTCTCTCTTTTCACATTCTTTTAATCAACTAACACTTTCACACTTTATTTCCAGCCTTTTTTTTTTCTCACTGTCTTACTAATTTGCATTGGCGCGCATCCAGTCCTGCACGTAATCCTCGCGAGGGGGTGTTGCAGTATCAATAGATAGATAGATAGATAACTTTGAATGGCGAGAACAGATGAAGTTGGCGCTATGATGTCATGTGTAGCCTTGCAAACGTCATTGCTGAACATGAGCAGTATCTCAAAAAGACCGAAATTCTTATCAAAGTCCCGTTCTTGTGTGTGTGTATTTTATTTTGAAGGACAACCTTTGTAGATTTCATCACACTTTTCTCCTTCAGAACTTTCTGTCTCTGGCGAAGATGGTAAACTGATTGCATTTGCCATTCTTTTTACGTCAGTCGTTGCATAGGGTAGCTGGATACACCTACAAACGATGCAACTCTCGCCTAGTAATGAGTGTCCCCTTTCTGGCAAGGGTCTAGTCTTTCAGGAAAGAAATTGCTCTCAACTTAATTTCTTTAAGCGTAGCCTCCCTTGGCAAACGAGTTCATTTGAACCGCGACACAAGAAAACCAAAAAAGCGGTTGCACGTCCAACGCAGACTCAGATCAGCCTGGGCTTCCGCTACCTCCATGCGGACAGCGAAGACTCTGATCAGACTGGGCGGATGCCCAGGCTGATCTGAGTCTTTGCTGGACGCACATACCCCTTTTTGATTTTCTCGTGTCGCGGCTCAATTTTACTCTCCGCAACCAAATAAAGCGGGTGCATCAATACTCTTTACTGATTATCTCCAGCTTCTGTTCCTTTACGTTCAGAAGTTTCCGTTGTTCAAGAAGACTATGACAGATACTCGAATATGCAGGAAAAGATTGGAGATTGTCAGTTTTAATCAGAATTCCTCATTGCGTAAATTAGATTTGCCAGAAGACCGTCTTAAGAAACAGTACATCCATAGTAATTGGGATGCATGTTACCGCAATTACACTTAATGTTGAGACACTTTAACCGATTTCAATAATTATGTTTTGAAAGTAATCGTCCTAAAAGATAAACGTGTTGAAGCTTGTCCGGCGAGAGTTTCAGACGTGCTAGCGGTATTGTAAACAAAAGAACCCGTGACCGAGACCGAATCCATTGGTAAGACACTGACATCCCAATATTACGGGACGTTACGGTATAGTGGGAAGACTTTAGAAACTCTGATGTCAAAGTGATTGATAAACAGGGAAGTGTCACTATGAGCATCGCCATGTGAAAGGGGCACTTCAGGTTTCTATTCTATTCTATTCTATTCTATCCCATAACCTTACTAGGTCGTTGGGGCACCACAGATGACTTCCAAACAATCTCTTTCCATCTTGTCCTGTCTTCAGCCGCCCTAGTTGAGCTGGCAAAATACATTCCTGTCCACTCCTTGATATTGTCTTCCCACCTCTTTTTCTGTCTACCTCTTCTTCTTTTTCCTTTCACTGTGCCCTGAAGAACTGTCTTTGCTAATCCAGAAGACCTTGAGACATGGCCAAACCACACTTCAGGTTGTGCTAACATAAAAAATTCTGATAGACTGGTGTGCAGTCTGATTAGAATCCTGACTGTTCGCTAGACTGTCCTCAAGATTCACATAAGACCTGCGAATAGTCTGAACTCGGAACAGACCGTTGAAATCGAGTAATGCAAATTCATCCTACACAAATAATACAATATAACAGAAATTTAACTGTCTGGAAATTCTTCAATCAAGCATTAAATAATTCTAGTCTTTTTATAGGGAAGAGATACCGCACATAAATGTAAGGACTAAGCATCTCGCCAGACAGTAATTGAAGCAAAATGATGAGTTTGACACATCCATAGATATAGTAGATACAAGATATGGATGGGGCATTCCTATTATTTGGTCTCCGAGTTTTATGAGAGAAAATTAATGTTATCTGTGTTATGGAATGTGGATCTCTTTAAAGAGAAAATTATTGAAAGATTATCCTTTTTATTATTCCATTAGAAGTGCACCCCAACCCCTCCCCCACTGCTTTCCTACCCCATGTGAGAAGGGAAAGTACGGAACTACTTCCAGATGAGAGCGACCTCCCTTGGCGGTGTATCCAGATGCCTTAATCTTGATGGAAAGGTAGCCTAGTGTAAAGGAATGCTGAGAAGGTGGGACCAGGCCATGCAAACTAGATTCAGCTCCTGAAGCCTCAACAATGACCCTCATAGTGGATGAGAAGGCAATGTACAGAAACCGATACAATCGTTTTTCACTTCCAAATGAGTCACGACACGACACAACTAACAAAGTGGCATGTGCGCCCAGCGAAGACTCAGATCGGCCCGGGCAATCTCGCTCTTCGCTGTGCGCTTAAATTGTAGCATAGAGTCTAAGCTAGCTCCATGTGGACAGCGAAGACTCTGATCAGACTGGGCGGATTCCCAGGCTGACCCGAGTCTTTGCTGGGCGCGCATACCACTTTGTGGGTTTTGTCGTGTCGCGGCTCAAACAAGAAAGGCAAAATGACACAAAGCAAAACAACCCAAGCAAAAAACGAAAAGGTTAGCTCTTTCTAAGCAGGAGCCCTCGGGGCTACTCAAATAATATCAAAAAAATCAGAGTCTAGTAAAAATCCAACAAACAATGACAATAAAAATAAATCAGCATAGAATCATCACTTTGGAATGGTCTAAAGTACTGAGGGGTGGGGGGGGGGGGGGGGGGGGCTTAAATCGATTTGCGTGTACACAGCCCTCACCCTAGGTTATGCTTTGCTTTATAAACAATTAAGGAAGTTAAACCAAAACATCACGTGAAACGTTAAACACACAGGTCCTATCTTTTGACTTTGACCCATTCCATTCCGGATACCCTTTTAGGGGTATCTTGGCAAACAGTTTGGATCCAGATCAGGCCCCACAAACGTGGGGCCTGATCAGAGATCCAAACTGTTTGCTGCCTCAAGAGTTAGTTAGACCAATATTGTCAAAATATTCTTGATTTTTTTATGCAGACGACAATTTCAGGAGACGACAAAAAATACCCGTAATGCAATGGGTTAAAACACAAAACAAGACAGAAAGAAAAAAGGGCAGCTAATCAAGTGACCGCAGTGCTAGAATAACAGCAAACAGAAATAAACCACCGCAGAAGAATCGCCTTGGAACGATCAGTAATAAGTTATTGGCTGGGGAAGGGGATTTGAATCGATTTCACGTGGGCACAACCCTCGTTATGGGTTCTGCTGTGGTTCATGAACTTACTCGTTATTCCTCCGTTACTCGGTCCGTATGAGTGACGAGAATTGAAATGAGCCATGACACAAGAAAACCAACAAAGTGGTATATGAGCCCAGCGCAGACTCAGATTAGCCTGGGCATCCACCCAGTCTGATCAGAGTCTTTGCTGTCCGCATGGAGCTAGCTTAGACCCTTAGCGAAGAGTGTGATCAGACTGGGCGGATGCCCAGGCTGATCTGAGTCTGCGCTGGGCGCACAATCACTTTGTTGGTTTTCTCGTGTCACGGCTCAAATATCATCATCGGTCCGAGTGAAGGACTTCTAATCCATCAATGAAAACCGGTCAAAGCCGGAGGGACAATCGCAGTCATCTTTGGATCTTGAAGGAGTATTTTCTATAAAATATTGTGTTCAGAAATGTGTGTAAATGTATTTAAACTAAGCATACTTATGCTGGTATTTATTTTTAGTCTGTGCATAATAATTACTATTACCAGTACTTAATTATTAGCGTAATCATTAGAATAATTGTCGTATTTTGTTTGACATTGTTGTGTTCTGTGGGGGCGAGAGGCACGTTTTGCCTATACATGTATATCACGACTATAAGACGCACAACGGTACTAAGCTTATACGGATAGAATATAAAAATTGTAACCGCCTAAGAGCAATGACACATGCAGATACGCACAGACACAAAGACACACATACAAAGGAAGTCTGTAGACTAGACGGTTGAAGAAAAAATAACTTTTTATGCAATATATATGAAAACATCATAATAATAAAAGTTTAGATTCTTTAAGAGCAAAGAAAACATTCATAAGTAAGAAGTTGGGCCATACCGCGGTTTCGGCTATTCAAGCCTCATCAGTGACCCTTTAAATCTGGCACAAGGAGCCAAAGGAAAAAAACAGTAAATTTGCAGTTTTAACATGGCAGTCGTCTCAAAGACTGATATAAGTCGAAAAATACCAAAATATTTCAAATTTGTTTAGAAAATGAATCTAAACGTATGATCATTTCTAACTTCTCAGAATATATTCCATGATCTCAAAGGACAAAAAGGAAATTATAATCTGCACTATAGATGAGTGCGGGGAGACTTTTTACGGCCGCCACACGGCACAACATCCAGCTGCAGTGATAGTAAATAATAATAAAAGTTTAGATCCTTTAAGAGCAAAGAAAACATTCATAAGTAAGAAGTTGGGCCATACCGCGGTTTCGGCTATTCAAGCCTCATCAGTGACCCTTTAAATCTGGCACAAGGAGCCAGAGGAAAAAAAACAGTAAATTTGCAGTTTTAACATGGCAGTCGTCTCAAAGACTGATATAAGTCGAAAAATACCAAAATATTTCAAATTTGTTTAGAAAATGAATCTAAACGTATGATCATTTCTAACTTCTCAGAATATATTCCATGATCTCAAAGGACCAAAAGGAAAATATAATCTGCACTATAGATGAGTGCGGGGAGACTTTTTACGGCCGCCACACGGCATCATCCCTGCATTATCATCGAACCGCCTCTGGAGAGACATACAGACAGACAGACAGACAGACAAAGATGTACACAAACTATTTTCATATCCTTCTTATTCATATGTTCATGTTCTAGGCCCGAGGACGCCTTATGGCTATCGTCTGGGATATATTAATAACTGGCAGCTAACGGACTGGAAGAATACAAGTCTAGCATAATAATGCTGACATTTCTTTATTGTCTGTGAATAATAATAATCGAATTGTCATACACTTGAGTGAGGCATTTTATGTAAATTGTTAAGAAACTGACTTATATCAGGATAGTCTGTCAGTTGTAATGGCAAGATACCGACACACACTGAATCTCAATTGGAATAGCGCCATGGGAGATAGAGCTAAAATGCCCGGCGATTCTGAATTAGCAGTGATCCATGCAGTGTGATCTGGGTATAGTTTATTGATTGGGTAAGTTTAATGTGATCTATGAATTTAGCTGTGCGGAAACACATGATCTGACTCTTGCTGTTCGCTTGATATACCGTTGTTGCCGTATTATCGCCCATACTCCAATATTACGGTACTTTTTTCATGCCTTATTAATCACTCGGAAGTATCTTCCCAACACCTACCTTTCCGAGCCACACCCAAACTGTCACTCAAAAGTCACCTGATAATGTATAACTTGCCCGTGTAACGATAAGTTAGCACGTGACAATGTTCCACAAACAAATCGCACAGTTAGTGGAGGAATGCATACTTGTTTTTAAAGCAGGCGTGGTTTCGGAAAGGTGAACTGTACCATGTACTATGCATGAGAAGAGAGAAATCACCACTTTCTTGGTTATGATAGTGTGGAAACATTTGGTAATATAGCTTAATTTGTTTTTACTATTAAACACAACCACTAGTTGTGTTTTAAAGTAAAAGCAAATTTAGCAAAACTTGTGATTTTTTTAAAACCAATCACTGGATCAAAATTTCTGAAAAAAACACCCAAGAAGATTTCTAACATTTAACTGTGCGCTTACTGGAAAGATTCTTCGAAGCAATAATGTAAGCAAATCATGAAATTCTAATCTAAATGTACGCTAAATAGGACGTAAACGTTTTCCTTCGCGTGCTCTGTGAGTCTGGGCAATTGTTTCGTTTAAAACGACTGAGTTTTTTTTATACGCAAGTTGATATGAGTAAGCAATGTTCCGACATGCGTTAATGCCCCTTTCCAATTGCTACAACTCCTCTTCCCTGAAGCTGAAATGCACGAATGATAGAAATTTAACTGTCCTGTAAATTCTATTGTCAAGAATTAATGATTCTTGCCTTTTTATAGGAAAGAAATATCGTGCGTAGATGTAATAACCTGAATCATTTTACATTCCTATGTAACTACGAAACAACCCCAGACAGTAATTAAAGCTCAATTACGAGTTTGTCACATTCATAGTGAGATAATTGCTGGACTCATTATCGTATCTCTTCAGTTATAAGAAGGGGATTTTCCCTTTCACAACATTAGGAATTTCCCCTTGCAGAACAATCCAAAAGATCTAGATCCGTCTTATAAGACGGATCTAGATCTTTGTGATTGTTTTGGAAGAGAAAAGAGCATTTTATAGCTTAACTACACAAGACTAATTAACATATCTGCGGTAATTTTGGAAGGGTAAACATCCGTCTAATAACCGAATAAATAAGGTTACTGGACAAAGATAAACGTGCACTTTTACAGAAGGATCTGCACTTAAGCCTGTTCTGACAAGTGGACTTGCCCATCCTCATTATTAGGATGACTCCAGTTCTAGTTCTAGTGGTGCGTGGTGAATGTTTTCACTTTTGCAGTATTTTGCACAGAAATTCCTGTTAGCAAAAAACAATGTTGACCTTGATTTGACGCAGCGTTCTGTGGCGTATGAACAGGGTCTACGCTATTTGCATATATGCTTACGTCTATAAATGATTGACTGTAACTGACGGCTGGGCAAGGCGCTAACGATTCCTACTGCTCGCTGTAGTGGTCCTTCCTTGAAGATGTAAAAATAAACGGTGAAGTATCCACTTCAAGGTCAATACATTCAAACTCTTTTAGTATTTTTACGTACAGAATCAATTTTTGTGATTCTTCTTGCTTCTCTTGATGACGAAGACATTTTGTCTAGCACAGAATGTATTCCATCTGGAAGCAAATTTCTTTCCATATGAGGAAACCCCGACCAACATTTTTTGTGGGAATTACTTTTCCTGAAAGTGGTCCATTTACTACAAAAATATTTTTGTTTTTCCCTCAATGATGTTTTTCTTTGGTATGTAATGGGAGACAATGGATTATTGCCGTTAGCCAGTATAGGACAGTGTAAATATATTGCATGAGTATGCAACTGCGAAAGCAAATACAACTTTTGTTTTATTCTTAGATATTGTAATGATTAGTGTAAGTATACCCCAGACAGACAAATTACTTAAATGAAGGTATTACTGCATATTCTAGTTCTCTCTTGTATTCAGTTAAAAGCTCTAGTGAGATTTGTCATGAATATTCCCTTTTGTTTCATTGCATTTATGCATTTATTTATTGTTGTTGTGTGTTTGTTTCTTCGATACTGATGTTTCACTGACTGAGTCGAAAAGCCTCAATGCTAAACGAAGTTTTGTATATTAATTATTAAGCGCTTGTAAAATTAGTTTGAACCAAGTGATTTTTGGTGCAGTCCGTTCTGAGGCGATGGTGTGAGACGGCTTGTGGCCGCTCGGTATACAAGGCGTTTAATGTAATGTTGGTGCCTCCTTATTGTTATGTTTGATAAGCACTATGTAACAGTGTGAGCACCTCGTTGAGGTTGAGGTCTTTCGTATTTATACGTCTAATTAATTTACTCTCTTTTTTCCGTTAGTAGAAGTTGTGTTTGAAATTCTTCAGTTCGTGGCTGAATTCTCTGTGGTTTAAAATTAATTCTTCTTGGCCTGGTTTTAAAGCTTTTGAACGATTTTCAAAATAAATGGGACAGAAGGCTTTTAATGAGCGGTCATTTGATTTGAAGCACAGAAAACTGTCTCACAGAAAAAGTGAAATGCAATGAAACAGACCTCGGGCCGTATTCATAAAGCCACTTAAGTCGTTCCTATGCTGTTGCTAAGGCTAAATATCTATGAGGGAGATTCCCTATAACTATGAAATTTGCTCTGGAGGAACAGTCTTTGTAAGACTGTTCCTCCAGAGCAAATTTCATAGTTGTAGGGAATCTCCTTCAAAGAAATTTAGCCTTAGCAACAGCATAGCAACCACTGAAGTCGTTTTATGAATACGGCCCCTGAACTTTACAACAGATAGCGACGTAACGTTAATCGCCGTAAATTACGCCACTGTATAAAAGGATGGCCACGCGATTAATTTTAATATTCGACAAACATTTTATCACCCTTGCATCTCACTGGAGCTAAATACAAACAAAATTTTCAAGACTGAAAATTGAGTATATGACTATGGAAAAATAGGAAAAAAATGCCATCATGTAAGTCCCAAATATTTACTTATCTGACGCTAGGTATCAATAACAGAACTTACCCCAGACGTATTTCCATCATCACTTTTGTCATCTTTAATTCCTATCACTAAGTCTGTCGCGTGATTCTCTAAATTATCGTCCTAAAGATTTCATTAATACCGCAGAACAATTTCTTAGGAAAGCGAGTTTTTCTGTCAAAATCCAATAGATTTGCTGTTCGCTATATTCCACTAAAGCCTCTGGACAAGACTTCAAAGTCTTCTCGGAACGGTGCGATATAATTACCATGGAAACGATTTGTCTGTATTTGTCACGAGGAAAGGCTATGTTTGGTAATTGCAGCGGTATTTTAGGGTGACGATCTTGCCAGGATAGCGTCAATATCCAATATCTACAGGCGTAGGAGAATTTAGAATGTCAGGGGAATAGATCAAGTTTAATTCCGCACCAACTGCCTGCAAGAAAATTGTAAAATTTTTGGCAGACTGTTCAAATTTGCAACAATCTTGCCACAACCTGTTATTTTTCTTATTTCAGATACTTGTTGTGTGCTATGCACTCTCCTGTAAACGTAACAGTCTAATTAAATTTGTGTATTTACGACTGTTATTCGTAGCCTTACATGTTTGTTGCATGCTATAATTTGGACGGGACAGTCATAAGTTTGTGCGTTGTTTTTCTTTTTTGAAATTTTTGGTAGAAAATTAAATAATTATCTTTGAAAAACTACTATAGTCATACTTATAACATTTTGCATAGTCTGTGCAGTAAATTGGCAACCAACAAGCAAACGTCCGAGTTTCATGAAAATTCCATGAATTGTTGTAGTGCTTATTGTTGATTGTGTTTCATTATCATTGGAAAATAACCTTATTAACATTTTCTGGTAAAATAGTTTTAAAATCTTTTGAAACGAAGACTGACTTGTCATAGCCACACGAATCTCAGCGGATTTTGGTTTTCATTTGTTTGATTTTTTTTTTATTGTTGCAGGGTCTCGATGTATCAGACATCCCCTTCCTGACGCCCTTGCCTGTCGTCTTTCGCGGACCATGGGAGCTGCAGTGGCTCGGCTGGAGACGCCTGCAATTTCTGGTTTTCTGTCACTGGCGTCGCTTACTTGATTAACCAGGAGCCGTATTCATAAAACCACTTAAGTGGTTGCTATGCTGTTGCTAAGGCTAAATTACTTTGAAGGAGATTCCCTACAACTATGAAATTTGCTCTGGAGGAACAGTCTTACAAAGACTATTCCTCCAGACTAAATTTCATAGTTATAGGGAATCTCCTTTATAGATATTTAGCCTTAGCAACAGCATAGCAACGACTTAAGTGGCTTTATGAATACGGCCCCTGTTGTCTACGGATGCTACATCTTGGGGATTGTGTCAGTAAGTGCTGTTCGGAAATGGATGCCGGTATACCGAGAACTGTCCATCACCTTTTTGTTTCAAGCCTCATGATGCCGAACAGTGACCCTCGTGACAGATTTTTCTGTCCACACCTCACACCCATGAAAGATACTTATAAATCTCGGCCTGCAATCTCAACCTAGGCTCAGGAATGTATATCTTAAATGTCAATCATTGCTATGTGTACAGCCCAATCAATTACTTAATTTCAACAACGACGGGGAAATTGTTGACGGGCAGTGCGATGGTGCTGTGTATAGCTTCCAGTGCCTGGACGTCCTACTGATTTGGAACATTGTAGGGCAAGGGCCTACTATGCTTGCAGTAGGTGCGGGTGGGGTTGCTTGGACATTGTTCTCTCGTCTATCATTTCTCTTCTTTCTCCCTCTCTGGGAGACAGCCGGATATAGACTGAAATACTGTCTCAAAGGGCCGTTAAACCCAAATCAATCAATCAATCAATTCAACAATGACACTTGCTACCTGCCATGTAATTTGATGTGCATGGGGTCGAGGCCATGAAAATCTCAGGCTCGTTTTCAGATTATATATCTAATTCTCACCCATTGGACAAGAATATCCCTTTCTAGATGTGTCTGAGAATTTTCTATCCCGGCCTGCTATCTGAGCCTAGGCTCAAAAAGCTGTCTCTAAATGCCAATCATTGCTATACAGTACTGCCCAATTAATTACACACTTTAAATCAGCAAATCAACTGTTATAACCTGTCATGTAAATTGCATGCAGAATATGAAAATGACACCCAGTGATGTACAGGAAATGTCACAGTAAATTTCTGATTAGCTGTCAATCATGAAAATGCATGCACAAGGTGAAATTAACACACATGTCAATAATTTTTCTATCTCGAGATCCCGAGATAGATTTTTCTATCTCGGCCTGCTATCTCAGCCTAGGCTCTGAAATCTGTCTCAAAATGCCAATCATTGCTAAATAGTACAGCCCAATTAATTACACACTTAAATTCTACAAATCCACTTGCAGGTATATTGCATGCAAAATGAAAAAGACAGCCAGTGATGTGCATGAGGTGTCACTGTAGATTTTTGATTAACTGCCAGTCATGAAATATGCATGCACAAGGTGGAATTAACACACATGTCAGAATTATTAATAGAAAATGAGTTTGAGTTTATAGGAATGGCTTCAACAAGAAGTTAAGGTATTCAATGGATATTCTTTTCTGTAAAATAAAATGGGTGAGAAAAATAATCAATGATGGGGTTGAGGCCTGGACAAAGAAATCCCAGGCTCGTTTTTCAGATTATTTAAGTCTTATGCTCGGCAAGCCTCGCATAAGACTAAATAATCTAAAAACAAGCCTGAGATTTCCTCGTCTCGGCCTCAACCCCATCATAGATTCTATTATTCTAAAATCTCAGATAGTATTCTAAAATAAAGGATCTCTTCTGAAGTTCCATTAACACTGAAACATACAGAGCCTAACTAAGAGCTAAAATTATAACTGGTACAGAAAAAGATGCGTAGGCGTTACATTTTCATGGCAATGGCTAGTCTGTCTGAGAGAATTTTTCGCTTCATCACAAAACACCATTCGTGAAATGTAATCTAAAGGATTTTAAAGGGGCGTAAGTCTATAAGAATATTGTACAAGAGGTCATTCTCTGTACACTGCCCTCAATCAGTATAATATACGGTACGGACAAGATTCTGATTCGAAATGTTCTTGATGTATCGCCAGTATTTCGCGATGCCACCCAGAGGTGGACGTTTTTCGACCCAAATGAGTTTAGTGATGACTGAATATGGACAGGATTCCTTATGCCTCCGCCAAATGACAGTCAAAACGCCCAGCTACTTTTTCAGAAAGTTTAATATTTAATCCAGTATCAGTAAATGCATGACCTAGTTTGAAGGACTCTGAAGATGACTGCATTGTAAACCTTGCTTTAATTCTGCATTAACGTTCTTTAAAATCAAGAAATAAAGAAGTAAAATGCGGAAATAAATCAATGCTTTTATAAAATACAGCGTTTCCATGGTACTATTCCGTACTTTTACGGAACGGACCTGGCAACCGGTCGACAGATATGATACCGTAAAATCTACAGGATTTTAAGTACCAAATTTCAGCCAGTTACGTGCACGGCTGCATCTGGAAGTTGACTATAAAGTCTAACAGGCTTACTATAATAGTTCTCATTTCAGTCTGAATGTTTTTCAAAATAGAAAAATGAGTTTGTCAAAACCTTACGCTCCAACCTATGCTTGCCTCTCAAGAACGTTCATCCCTAAATTCCTAAAGTCAGAAAAGGCGCATTGCGCATCACTATATTTATGAAGTTACTCAGTCGGGATATACAGATTCTCACTCAAATGTTCTTCAGATCAACAAAAACTCTACTCTTCGAACTGAAAAGGACGGACAGACTCAGTGCCAGGAGTTGCATCTTATGGATACGGTCTGTTGAGCCTCCTGGGGAGCATTGTTATGAGAATTGGGAAAAAAATGCTCTTCAAATACATTCTGCCTAGGTCAGAAAGGGGCCATCACTCAACCAAATATCTACGAGCATAATTCAACCAAATACGTCCCCTTAACTTCTTTGAGGGTGGTTGTATAAAATCAAGAAATAAAATCAGACAGTTGGCACCTCATCTTAAGAACCATAATTGGAGATACTAGAATACGCGGAAATTGGCAGTTGAGAAAGTTTCTTTGGAACTAGATTCAAAGACAGATTGCTTTTGAGTCAGTAAGAAAAGCTCCTGTAGAAATATGTTTCATTACTGTTACAATACACTTTCAGCGCTTATTCGTTTTCGACAAAAAGCTTAAGAGCAACACACTGAAATTCTGTTTTAGTTCTGAGTGAAACATAAAAAAATACCACTTCTAGGCCTGTCTTTCAGTCAACATACTGAATTTTCATTCTTGTAATATGCACACTTTCATACAGCCGTAAAACCAGATAAAGTCCACACCCCGTCTTCATTACTGGCCGTTCCAAGGCAGTACTTCTGTTGGGGCTCCTCACTGTTAATACTTGTTCTTGTTTTCCATTTCAATACTACGTGAGCGGCAATGCTTGTTGATTGACCCCCAATCTGGTAAAAAGCTTTTCTTTCGGCTTACCGTGTGTGCCTTTCGTGAACTGTTGTCAATTCATGTATGGTTTTGAGGGCAGGATATGAGGTCGGCTTGTATCAGTTCCTGATCATTGCTGATCGTTTTACTTTAAATGTTTTAGGTTTACTGAAATATTTTCGAAACACCCAAATCAGCATTACAACTGACCTCATCAGTTCTCACAGTTAAAAACTGGAGCAAAAATTACTTGTCTTTTGATTTTTGACTACGTGAATTATATGTGTGTCTTGTATCCCTCTGCCATCTAGGAGTATGCAGGCTGACGCCGGTCGTTGGAGAGTTGCTAAGCATATGAAATGTAGAAGTGGAATTCAAGAGTTCACAGGTTATGAACAGACGTTCTATAAGTTAAGGCAACATGTTTACAATAATTCATCTGTTTTATTGGTTTTGAATATACATATACAAACATGAATATGATAAATCTCAAACAAACATAATGTTCAATAAACAGTTAAAACCAAGAAAATACAATCACTAGATCACAACTGTATCAATTGTACCTAATCAAAGATCCATCGCACGCACCCTTTTACTTTTACCTTTTCATCGACTGGATATGGCTAAATCATACTTTGAAGGGTCGGAAACTTCAGGTCATCCATCTATCTAGAGTAAGGGGACATGGCTTCGCACACTTTTATGACTTTTGCAGCATTGGCTGACAAAGCTTGTAACATAACGCCTGTTTCTTCATAATATTATATACCTTAACTCTCTCTGGAAATTAAGTACGAAAAAAATTGGTCTCAGACCCTGACGTCAAAAGTAGCACGTGCGGTAATATATAGTGCAGTTCTACGTGATATTTTGGGTATATGGGGACATGGCTTCGCACACCTCTTCTGGCAGGAAATAGAAGCATTCTAGATGTCTTTGAATATTAAGTCATATACCTTAGAACCAGTAAATGAAAACCATAAAACAACAGCCAATATGCTATTTTTATTTATAGTTTGCAGGGTAATAGTATAATGTCAATGTTCCTTCCATAAATGGAAAGACAAAAATCAGCGATTTTCATAATTTTATTTGATTTTAAAACACTGGTAAATAACCGACTGGCAATTTGTTGTTAAATCCACCACAGGTCGACTGTGTAATCTTACAGTGGACTTGCGACAAAATAGGATGACAACTAAAAATGATATGCGGACTTTTCGTATAAAAGTGAGGGATAAAATTCACACCCCGTAGCATGGAAAATCTTTGGTGTCCATACAACCGGCATAAGTTTTGATGATTGTGCACTTTGTATTCTGAAGAGAGCAAATGACAATTTCATTAACACTTCAGGAGCCAAATTTCGACAGTGTGCTATCAGTAATATTGCCTGTTCAAAAAATGTTAAACTTTCCCGACTTTGATCTGAATGTTTTATATATTTTGGCGCCAAAATGCACGTGATGCACTGCACGCGAAAGTTATGTCAAAAGCCTTCATTTAAACAACCTTGAAATATTTGCAGAACAAAATGATGTTCAGACAACTAATGACTGGCACATACTAAGAAATCCCGTAGGTGTGCGAAGCCATGCCCTGTGCGAAGCCATGTCCCCTTACTCTACTAAACATATGTATTATAGCAGTTAAGTCACTCAAACAATTTTATGTTAATGTACAATCAGAAAACTGAGGATTTACATGCAGGGATGGTTAGTATCATACAGCTGACTGACATGATTAAATGTGCTACACCTGGTCAAGAGTCAGAAAGTTCAATCAAAGAATATTACAAATATCAGCAAAGAATACAAACTTAACGCAAAACCATAACGCAAATGTTCAAGTCTGTGACCTTGACTTTAAGTCAGCAGCAGCATCCGGATGATGTCAGCTGATCTCTGAACCTAGAAGTAAACCTAGTAACATACTAAAGAATCCATAAAAGGATATTGGTAATGTAAGCAGGAAACTGTATTTGAGCCGCGACACGAGAAAACCAACAATGTGGTTGTGCGCCCAGCGCAGACTCAGATCAGCCTGGGCATCCCCAAGTCTGATCAGAGTCTTCGCTGTCCGCATGAAGGTAGCTTAGACCCTTAGCTACCATTTAAGTACTTAGGGAATACTCTGCTCAGACTAGGCGCATGCCCAGGCTGATCTGAGTCTGCGAAGGGCGAACAACCACATTGTTGGTTTTCTCGTGTCGCGGCTCATTTAGTGTCCTTCCAGAGATGTTAGGATATGCCAAATATTACAAGTTTACCACTTGTAGTTACCTAGAATTTAACATACACACAGTTGGTAAAGCTTTTATTCAAAGTGTAGTGAACCATGAAACACAGGTCAACATCAGACATAGTTTGCTGCATTTAGCTTTCCTTCCCCAGATGTCACAGTATACCAAGATTGAAGTCTGTATCTCATTTGGTTACTTATTAATCGAGCTAAACACAACAGCTGAACCTAAATTTTCTATGTTCAATGAACTGTAAAAAATTGGTCATGGCCCCATTTGCATCACTGCATCTAGGTTATCTACCCAAGGTATTATTGTAAAGCAGGTTTGAAGACTATAAGACTATCCCTTCTGAGTACTTAGAAACTGACCTACACTAAATGCAACTGGCGAACCAAACTTTTCTATGTTGATGCATGAAATATAGGACATGGTCCAATATGCATCACAGCATTCATCAGATTTTATCCTGATGTTCGTACGTAGCAAGTTTGAAGACTCTATGCCACTTAGAAACTGAGCTAACCGCAACAGGTGAATATACCGGTATTGCTAACGCGAACAAAAGCGCACAGACACGCGCAAGAAGGATATTACGTAAACACGCCTTTAATTCGCAATGGCGTGCTAAAAGGAATATAGTATTATATTTGACAAAATATGTGTAACCGAAAGTGTAGACATGAAATAGGAGATGACTATCATACAAGCATTGCGCTTACCGTCAGATCCTACATTGAAATGATTTGTATTTGTATATATGTATGTAGCTTAACTGAATAAAATACTGTTCAAACCAAATGAAATGGGCGAAGGCGAAGTTTTGCAGGACTGACATCTCAAAACGTATCCACATGATCAAGCCTCTGGAATGTCACTAACAAACAGAAAATATCACAATACTTTTCCTAAACTGTTTCACTCAGATAACTGCAGTTTGCCTAACCAATCCTATCAGACCTATGACACATTAACCTACATGTACAAAAACTAAGATGTCAATCGCAATGTTGAACAGAACAATTATTTCAAGCTCGATGCAAATCTAGCATACACAGTATGCAAAATATCTGGAACATGAAAGAGTAACTGTAGCCTTATATGCACTCGATGGGACCCAAAACCATTGGATAGACAATATGGCTTGGCTAGTACAGATTGTCTGCAAGTAGTAATACCAAATGACAACAATACGAGACCGTGTGTGCCGAAATATAAGTCTATATACTGACCCCAATCACACCATCATGATATAAAATAAAAGTCAATAATACAAGATGTAAAAGATTTGACAGCTGTAAATGTTACACAAAATGCAAAGAAACCCCTTCTTACAGTAAACTCGCTCTAGAATCAGACTTGCCACACAGCAAAATACTACTTCTTGACCGATATTTTATATTTTATAGCATTTATAGCATAAAAGAAAAACCTTTCGCCCATGTTACATATGAGGCATAGTTTCTAGTCTTTCTACACATACCATATGAAAGCCACTCCTGAATGGGCTTCTTTAAAGGCCTGCTTGAGAATTCTAACTGAATATGTTTGTAACATTTGATAAAATCTATGGAAACCAGCCCTTGTCAGATATTTGCAGAATTCAGTACTTAAAACAACAAAACCTATAATCAAACTAGAAATGTGTCCATAGGACACGGATGCCCCCGCCTAGTGCCTTCAGTAAGATTAAGTTACTGGCACTTGTAGGATAACTAGGTTCATAGAGGCAGACTTGTACAATATAAATGGCAAATCAAGAGACACGAAATGTCAAAACGACCTATGCAGGACTAAGTTATAGGCCGAACACAAAAATGTTTTCACTATAGCATATACATGAAGTTTACATGCGCAGTGTGACCTCCACCTTAAAGCTAGGGGTTTGTCATCATGATCATTTATGTAATGTAGTTTTGAATCCCACATGCAGGATAAAGTTATGGACAGGACATAAACATGTCTCACTGAAGCCTATGCATAAAGTTTAAGTGCAGACTATGACATTGACCTTTGACCTTTGAGCTATTAATATGATTCTTGCATGTGACACATCAACGTGTCATGATAATTATTTAAGCCAGATAATTTCGAAATCCAATCATGCAGGACAAAATTTCACTACAGCCTATGCACAAAGCTTCAGTGCTGGCTGTGACCTTGACCTTCAAGCTAGCAGCGTGGTTTTTGCACACTACACACCATCCTGTCATGACAATTATTTATGCCAAATAATATGCAGGACAAAGCTATGGACCAGACACGAACATATTTCATTATAGCCTATGCACAAAGTTAAAGTGTGGACTGTGACCTTGACCTTTAAGATAGTGACATGGTTCTTGCATGCGACACATTGTTTGGTCATGATGATTATTTGTGCCAAATAATTTTTAAATCCAACCATGCAGTCCAAAGTTATGGGTCGGACACGAACATATTTCATTATAGCCTATGTACAAAGTTTAAGTGCGGACTGTGACCTTGACCTCTGAGATAGCCACAAGTTCTTGCACGCGACACACACTCTTGTCACGATGATCATTTGTGCCAAATAATTTTTAAATCCCACCATGCAGTCTAAATTTATGGGTCGGACACGAACATATTTCATTATAGCATATGTACAAAGTTTAAGTGCGGACCTTGACCTTTGAGATAGCCACATGGTTCTTGCACGCGACACACCGTCTCGTCATAATGATCAGTTTTGCCAAAGAATTTTGGAATCCCACCATGCAATCCAAAGTTATGGATCGGACATGATTTCGGTAACACACAAACACACACACACACAGATAGGCATACACGGACAGGGTAAAATCTGTATGCCCTTCCGCCATTTCATGGCGGGGGCATAAATATTTGTATCACAGACAAGAAATGACACATGAACAAAAAGGAATCAGTAATTAATATACGTATGGAAGAAATTCCTTTACTATAACAGTTGCCGATTAATATCACAATTAAGAGCGTCTACTGAACTGGGTTCGAGGTTATAAAACTTGCGAATAATCTCAAACTCAAAATAATGCACACTGATTGGCTGCTTCCGAGCACATTCTCGGAAGCAGCCAATCAGTGTGCTATATTTTGAGTTTGAGAATGTCATAGAGTTTTATACCCTCTGGGCCTGGTTTTAGACAAGAAAACAATGCAAGGAAACACAAAAATTTTGTAATCCAAGTCAACTTAGATCAACTTAGCTTGCTACAACAATCAACTCATAACAGTCACATCAATCACTATGAACAAATTCTAAAATTAAACTTCATTCCCATTAAAAAGATTATCATTGACTAAACAAGGGCGTAGGAAGGGAATATTTTGATGAGATACAAATCATGTTTTATATCTCTAATACATCGAAGTCCAGGGGCACAGACTCTGAAATATTCCATATTACCATTCCTGTATGCAGTTTCATACTGAAAAAGTGTGTAAATTACACAAATTCAGTATGCAAATATGCAGCGACGGATTAGAATGTTTTCACTTTGATAAAATTTCAGTATGTACCTACGTATTTGCATATATGAAATGACGGCCTTGCTAAGTCATCAATAAATATATATATCAAAAATCCGACTGAAAACCTGTCACATGACTGTTTCAAGCTACAAACTGCACATGACAAGAGCCTCCTGTGCTAATGCACCGTTTGTTTGGAACATACCAACAATTGGATATTAGTATATAATTACTGAATACAAAAAATAGCCATCAGAGGAGATGGCAAATCCCCCGACCGAAGACCCCCATGGGCCTTGGTAAAAAGGGTGCACTTCAAAACACATATTAGTAATATATTGTCGTTCTTTTATGCTTCTGATTGACATTAACTATTAACAGATGCATGCTTATCTAACACTCAGACTAAAACAGTATGCCTGACTGCTAAAAAGAGGTAATATCTCAAACAGCCACCATATACACAAATGTATAGCATATGATACATTCAACTTTCAAAATGTGTGAATAACTTCTAAAGTACAAGCCCTACAAATCTAATTTTGAGCTCTCTAGTAAGTGAATTTGGACAAAGAATCTAAATCTGGGGAAAAAAAATTGTTTTTTTTTTTATTTGGGGGGGGGGGGGGGGGGGGGGGGGTGCGGGAGGGGTCACGGGAATGTGGAGGGGTAAGAGAGAGTTAGGAACACTGATAAGATATCACAGCATGATCATCAATATTCTAAAAGGTACAGGGTTATTCAAATTCTGGAGCTGGCCAGGGTTATACAGTTATGGAGCAGAGACTCAAACAGCAGCTCAAACTACCAAAGGGAAATAATTCACTGAGTCTAAAAGCAAGAGTTATCATTCATGTATGAGACAAATTGTCATGACCTGTTCTGCATATCTGTGAAGTATCATGAAAATATTTCAAAAGGTATTCAAGCTATGGAGCAGACACCTAAAATCATCAAAGGGAAATAACTCCAAAAGTAAGAAAGCAAGAGTTGTCATTCTTATTCGCGACACATCATCATGACCTGTTCTACATATCTGTGAAGTATCATGAAAATATTTTAAAAGGTATTTAAGTTATAGAGCGGACACGAAATCAGACCTAAAACCATCAAAGGGAAATAACTCAAAAAGTAAGAAAGCAGGAGTTGTCATTCTTGTTCACGACACATCGTCATGACCTGTTTCTACATATCTGTGAAGTATCATGAAAATATTCCAAAAGGTATTCAAGTTATAGAGCGGACACGAAATCATACCTAAAATGATCAAGGGGAAATAACTCAAAAAGTAAGAAAGCAAGAGTTGTCATTCTTTTTCGCGACACACCGTCATGACCTGTTCTACATATCTGTGAAGTATCATGAGAATATTCCAAAGGGTATTCTAGTTATAGAGCGGACACAAATCTTCCAAAAAATCACACCTAAAACTATCAAGGGGAAATAACTCAAAAAGTAAGAAAGCAAGAGTTGTCATCCTTGTTCGCGACACATCGTCATGACCTGTTCTACATTTCTGTGAAGTATCATGAAAATATTCCAAAGGGTATTCAAGTTACAGAGCGGACACGAATCTGCCAAAAAATCACCAAAGGGGAGATAATTCAAAAAGTACAATAGCAAGAGTTACCATTCTTGTACGCGACACATCGTCATGACCTGTTCTACATAACTGAGAAGTATCATGAAAATATTCCAAAGGGTATTCAAGATATAGAGCGGACAAGAAAGTGTTTACGGACGGACGGACGGACGGACGGACGGACGGAGGGACGGACGGACGCCAGGCTCATCGCTATATCCCCCGAACCTTTCGGTCGGGGGATAATTTATAGAGCGGACACAAATCTTCCAAAAAATCACACCTAAAACTATCAAGGGGAAATAACTCAAAAAGTAAGAAAGCAAGAGTTGTCATCCTTGTTCGCGACACATCGTCATGACCTGTTCTACATTTCTGTGAAGTATCATGAAAATATTCCAAAGGGTATTCAAGTTACAGAGCGGACACGAATCTGCCAAAAAATCACCAAAGGGGAGATAATTCAAAAAGTACAATAGCAAGAGTTACCATTCTTGTACGCGACACATCGTCATGACCTGTTCTACATAACTGAGAAGTATCATGAAAATATTCCAAAGGGTATTCAAGATATAGAGCGGACAAGAAAGTGTTTACGGACGGACGGACGGACGGACGGACGGACGGACGGACGGACGGACGGACGCCAGGCTCATCGCTATATCCCCCGAACCTTTCGGTCGGGGGATAAAAACAAACCAGTCCTGTACATACTCGGAGTACACCAAGATGTACGCAAGCTGTTCTGAACAAGCATAGTTTACAAATCTAAATACAGGGTTTCCTAAGTTGAAGCACATAAATACCAACCATAACTTTCAAACCACATTTCTAATATTTACATCTGCATCATTTTCTCTGAGTGCAATCTATGGCATCAAGTTTCTCTAGCATAAAATACAACTGTTAAACAATACCTTGTCACGTAACAATACATTTGACTATTTTTTTACAAAACAAGTTACAAACAATATGGTGAACGTCAAGTAAGCCCTCAACAGTCACTGTAAGTCACTGGTCACTGTCAGCAGTCACTAATCATCGCTAGCAATGACATCGATTCTCTCAATAATGAGAGGGAGCAGCGGTAGTGTAGTGGATAACGCGCTCGACTACCAATCCAGGGACCGCAAGATCGATCCCCCGCTTCTCCGGTCTTTCGGATGAGACGTTAAAACCGAGGTCCCGTCTTCGTATGACCTAGTTGTTGGTGGGACGTTAACCCCGAGTTCACTCACTCACTCATTCACTCAATAATGAGTAAAAGTTGCAGGCAGTGTGTATGGCGGGAGCTATAATCCGTGGCTGCTAACCGCTCAGCGCTGTATGCAGTAACTCCTGGCAGTATTTTGTTTCACTACTGGCGGTGAATACTGACTGCTGGCAGCAGCAACTGCTCAAAGCAAACTCTCTTAATAAAATGAATGAGACATAAGAAACAGTGCGACTATGCCAATATTGGCCATGCACTTAATTGGGAGATGTAGATGCAGAACCCTGGAATATATGAAAATACTATCATGCTGTACACACTTGTAAAATATCATTTGAGTAAAATGACAGAAAGCTGAAATAAAACTTAACTATACAACTCAAAAACGTTTCAGGTGACCTTATATTTATTTAAAGTCCACCTACAAGACATCTGTATTTTGGTATGGTAAGGGGCACAAGTCACCATTTGTGCAGGAGTGTTGTAACAGAAATGGGTTATTTTCGTTCACCATGGCACATACAGAAAACTTCACGAATTGAATACATTTGCCATGAGGCTGAGATAATTACTCAATGAAACTGTTTAATTCTGACCAACAGAAGCAGTGTCGTTCTCTGTATTCATTTGTAAATGAAGACATAGATGTTTATTTCAATGGATTTCGAAATTATAGCACTTGTATTTTTATTGTATATGCCTTTGAAATAAACTACATATAAGTGCACAATAGATGATGTAAACCTTTTCTGTTACGAATAAAGTGGTCTTTTTGTGCAGAGCTTGACAATGCTATTGCATGTATCGGGCCTTAATTGTATAAAGACTATACATGAATAATGTTTGAACAAAACTGAATGGTAGTCACATTCGGACTCCTTAAAGTGGACTGAAAAGATAGGGTGAGTGAAAAGACAATAGGACATTTGGAAGGATCAATTCTTCCTCACTCAAAACACAAGATGCATACAATTGGAATTAACTCTGATTAATATGACATTTCATATAAAATTCTTTTTAACAAAACAAGAGTTTCTGAAATTAGAAATCGTGAAAAAGTGTTTTACAACATTCATGAGAAGTGTAATCATATTTACAATCATCATACGTTTTTGTCCATACAAGCGTCCATCTGACATATCTATGTGACTCTGATAAACCAATCCGGTTTCTGGATGGCAGTTTTGATAAGCTATACCCATAGAATGGGCAAGCGCATTTCGCTCCCCCTCTAGTATTTTCATCACGACGTGACTACTACTTTACATTGCTTTATATTGCCAGACAAGTATTCCTTGAACCTTTTTTTTTCAATCACTTTTGGGATACCAATACTGCGACTGCATCTCTGGCCCTTATTCCTAATTTCAAGGCAACTTTTAGCAGTTCAGCAAAAATGGATTTGGTTGCAATGAAGTCTGATAATAACGCCAGTTGGGCATTTTATAAACGAAGATTCTTATGCATGTTTGGGAATGATTATAAATGAAACGCATGAGTATTTGGGGCCATAACACATTTGGGTGTCTTTGACAGATGCTAGTCCATACTGCATTTTATTATAGCTGCGTTGTCTAAAATTCTGTACCTTTGCATTTTTTATGTCTTTACATACTCTAACATGTAGTCTAATGCTCAGGCTGATCCTAATATATAATCAAATTATGTGATAATATTCTACTTGAGATTTCATATCGCAATCTATGTTGCTCCTTTGGTTATATCAAAGTCCAAAAATTCAAGTTTTTCATTAGACATAAACAGTAACAACATGAAATTCAATGTATTTGTTCGAGAAAATCTGAAGTTTCTGTTGAAAGAATTTCACACTGTAATGACATTGAAAAATTGGCGGCGCATGGCATACATTGTATGCCATGCTCCAGAACCAATGACGTCATATATTTGTAACCCTAGCAATTAAGAGTTCATACTGATGTCTTAAAGACGTCACAATGACCTCATTCTGCCAAAGTACTGAGCACCACAGTTGGTAACTCCATAGTTGCTATGGTAACAGATCTATGGTGTCACCTCTGTTATACTTTGAGAGGAGGAGCATGACATACAATGTATGTCATGCCCCTCTCGAATTAAAAGTGAGATGCTACCTGAAATTTATGCAACCGATAACAGGGATTTTCTCAAACCTATAATACATTCTCAAATAATATAATTTTCTGTGCAACGTGTTTTTGTCCTACTACAAACAGCTGTTTACAGAATCAGGAGGGCATGACAATCATGTTAGGTTTCGTTCACTGCTAAGATGTCAGTTTCAGAATCACATGTGACTAAAATGCAAGTGATGTACGGGTGTCCACTATTCAGCATTGCACGGAACTCCTCTTCTCTGCATGAAAGTGGATTAGCATCTACGTTCCAATGAACGTCAAATTGCAATGGAATTTGGTATATTTCTGGTGCATCTCGATAGTACATTGTTATCAAAAATCACCGTCTGAAGTTACATGTTCGCTTGCGTTTGTTTTTTAAAGCGACAAAAAGCTATTGCATACATAAGTGACACCCTGAAGATAATCAAACAAACAGTAAAGGTAGAGAACTAATGCAACGCATCTATATACGAAACAAAATTTAATTACTCTCTCACTAGCAAACATCTTATATACAAATGATTTGAAATATGGAGAGATCAAAATAACATATATCAGGTTTGTTCATTCTATATTCTTCCGGACCTCCGTAAGCCATATTTGAAATTAGTTCAGAATCCATTATCATAACTACCTAGTCTGTTCAACGCTGTTGTGGACATTTTAAGATGTCATCTACTTTCACCTGAAGTGAAATGTAATTGAATACAATTCCTTTATTGGGATATTATTATGTGTCTTACAGATCAAACTTTGCATATCATGATTTTCAAGCTAAACTGCCATATCAGTTATTTCTCGATTATCTTTGCAATGATTTATTTTCCAGTTCCGGCTATGCATGTCAATTCAATCTTCAAGATATATGTGCATCTTGTACATTCTGTAATTGCGTTGTAATGTTTGCTTTTACAGCGTATTCTTGCTTTTACTACTTATTCGTCTTTCCCTCCTTAAGACAACTTACTCCACTATACCAACAATACGTTTTGAAAGGTAAAATAAAGTAATCACAACAGGCTTCCTAATACAAAAGAATTCAATTAAATCTGCATGTTGAAAAATAACCTTCCTTCTTGAACCAACACTTTGCTCAACACTTCTAATAATGTGAACGTTTCATATTATTACGTCAATGTGCCAACTACCAGGTTTCAAGTAATAATCATTCATAGATCTCATAAACGAATAATTACATTTCCATGCAAAACGAATTATTACATTTTCATATAAGCCAAGCCCGATTTATGACTTCTGGAAGAGAAAAGTCACTACCGGACTTACATTACCGAGCATCAGCCATCTACCTTTTACAGTAAGCTCAATCTGAACGCTTATTCAAATTCAAAATGCTAGTTGTTTATGGCATTACTCCTATTCCTTGATACTATACACTGCCTGGAGCGCAGCAGCCTTCGAGTATCAACAATTAATGGCCTTTTGTTTTGCATACTGCTATTTCTACGTATATCAGACCGCTTATGAACAGCTGAACGGTTTGTCCGGTGGCGTATTCTACCCCAAGAAGCCATTAACCGCACTTAGCTCAAACTTCGGCTTAGTTCCAGCACTTTGTATGCTCAATTCAGTAACTGTCTGCTTAATACAAACACTTAATACAAACACTTTTCAATCTGGTGAACTAGTCCATGGAGCTGATAGTAGATCGCCTCCTTCCTTAGCTCTCTCAAAAACTGTCGATTTCTTGGCAAACAATCCATGTTGACTCCACCATCTCTTAGGTAGTTCAACACATACCGGAAATGCGTACCGTCTCGGTCAATGAAGACGCAGCCATCCGGTTCCGATATTATTTCATGACGACCACTAAACATGGCAGCCAACATGGAATCAGACTCTCTTGTGAGGGTAAGAACCGACGTGGTGAAAACGTTGCCACCAACATCAAGCTTGATCCGACCCTGCAAAATATAAATAAACGACTTTAAATATCTAAGTTAGTATGTGTATGCATGTTTATCACGTACATGTCTATGCATTTTTGAAAAAGTAACTCCATACTCCTTCAGACAGAATACCAAGTTTCAGCATGTACGAACGTAAATAGTTTCCTCGATGCCTTCATTATAGCACAGAGGTTGACTGATTAAACGGCTTCGCTTGATGCAGAATGTCGATGATTCGAATCAAACAGGTCTGCTTGCAATAGTATAGGTCAAATAAGTCAGGTATGTTAATAAGTTCATATAACACATAACAGCGCTTTCCTATGCTGCTCCTTTCACTGTGAAGTAGTATTCTAAGGCTTTGACTAAAAAGATATGACAGCTCAAATATTGGAGCAAATGAGCGGAGGGACACATCTATCCTGGCCATTGAAACCGCCTGTGGTCAAAGTAAGTCTTAATAACTGAGTCCTGCCTTCACCCAGGAATTTGGCAATGGGCTTTGTATTCCACACCAAAGGCAACCAAACAGGGTTTAGCCTAAAGCTTTGATATAAATGCTTAGGAGCTGACGAACGTACAGACAGAATGACAAAAACTATATATCCTTGGCATACTACGTATACGGTGGAATTAATAAATGTTGCTGGGTCACAAAGACTTAAGATGCAAGACAGTTTTCCAGAAATGAATAATTTCTAACATACACAAAGCAGTTTAAAAACACGAGTAGTCAATTTGGTGCGAATAAAAATACATGTATATCTCCTTTTCAAATCGTGAATAATATTCTTTCCCCAGTCAACAAACAGCAGTTACAAATGCAATAGAACTGACTGCGACATTACATACCATTTTAATTGTACGTATATTACACATCTCAAAGAGTAAGATCTGTAAATGCCTTTGTAAATATGTTCACTAAAGACTTTTTACATTCTGACGGGGTATGCAGCTACTTGTTCAAATCATGCATAGGCATATAAACTCCTAAAAAGACTCGTTTAATTGCACACCAAAACTCCAACAACATTATTTCTAACCAATTACAGTCAAATCACTCACGCAAGGATCCATATTTATCTCCGATAACATTCCCGGGGTTATCAAGCAACTCTCCAAATTTGATTACTTACTGGCCTGTTCTTCCCAATCACAAATATTTTCAGTCTTGCCAGGCTCCATTATTTTTGTTCCATGTAGCAATTGTTGAGAAACGTCCTTTCTTTTCAAATAGACTTGTTTTGTTTTTGTTGTTGTTTTTTGTTGTTGTTGATGTTGTTTTTGTTGTTGTTGGTTTTTTTGTCATTTTATTTCCATGAAAAAAAAAATAAAAAAAAATAAAACATACCGTTACCTATACCATTACTTACAACGACACGAACCGCGCATGTTACCACTCAAATTATTCTTTACCGTATAAAATCTGCAACCGATTCGAGGGACCTATAGCAAGGAATAAGAAATAATTAATCGCATAACTACTGACAAGTATACTGAACAAACACTGTTTCGAGCAAATTTTTAACCAGAGCCTCCTCTTTTTTAATTTTTTTTTCTTCTTCTTAATATCGAAACTTTTTCACTTTTGTTTCAATTCATTTTTTTAGAAAAAAAGTTCATCTATATAGCTAAACTACAGCGCTGAAAGAGAATTATTTGAATCCAAATGTTATCCTACAACATCAACTTAAACTTTTTACGAAGTCTGTGAAATAACTAGGCGATGGCGGACTTAAGTGATATTTATGAAGTATACAATCAAATAATTAACTGTGTTCAATTAACCTTTACGAAAATTTTGGTTTTAAAAAAAAGAAAAGAAACGAGTAAATAAAACAAAACATTTCTAAAGAAATATACCTTTGGTACATAGCTGGTCTTATTTCTTACACTGCCCATAAAAGAAATATATATCCGTTTTCACTGCAATGATTTCATTCTTTGTGAATTTTGCTGTTTAAAGTATTCAGATAATATATTGAATGTGATAAGTATCGTTTGTATTTTTTCCTTCATTCCGTTGACACTAATTCCTGAAGACTCATATGTGACTTAATAGATACAGTAATTCTTCAAGCAGGCACCCTTCTGAGTTTATGATAATTGTCTCCACGCTGTTGCTAATCGTAAGCTAATTAAATAGCTCTTCTCTGTTATTTTCCTTTACAATCGGTAGACGCATTTCATCTGTTTCGTAGAAGCTCAATATAATTCCAAGCACAATATGTTAAGAAACATTTTTTTTCTAATTAAATGATCACATGACTTCATCTGGATAATCTTTCTGCAGTTCCTGAAACACAAACTTCCTACATACCAAATGCATTTAACATACAAACGACACAGCTCAGCGAACAAACGACACAACTCAAGAAAAACAAATCTGAAGATAGCTGGTTGCTTTGCAATTCGTTGTTCAGTGTGATATCTACTTAACAAATTTCAGTTTTACTGTTTCTCTTGGTACAACAGGAAGGCTATGATCTGTGACTGTGGCACTTCCTTGGTATCTACATAACTATTCTGATACTGTTAATATGCTAACCTGTAGATTTTAGGTTTGTGGATGGATGGATAGCTTGCGATGTTACATCCTTTTTAACAGTATTTCAGTTATATCAGGACTATGGGTGGGTGATAATGAAAGGCTGTGTTCAATGAAATCCCGTTTACCCCGTTTACGATTAAAGAGATTCCCGCCTACAGGAGGGGGGGGGGGGGGGCTAGAGTGACCGCTAGATCAGCAGGCCAGCGCTTAACCTACTGAGCTACCGGAGCTCATGGACAGATTTTAGCTAAATGCTTATAAATGTATTTATAGGCTTGAATAAGTTCTCATGGGTAAGTTTCTGAACAAAATATTTTTTCCTTAGAATACTGAAAAGCATCCCAACAAATAGTCCTTGGGAGCAATAAACACACACACAGGAACGGAAACGGATCAGGCTAGCTAGTTTAAACTATTTGGAATAACCAGTGACCGTCAATTCTGTTCTGACAATACGTCAGGCATAAAAATATCAGCACATATTTTAACGAATTGCTTGGAAGACAACGCTGACGCAAATAATCTATGAAAGGATGACCATTGAGAATAACGGACACATTCAAAAGAGTGAAACAGATGTTTTAAAATGTAATTTATTGTTTTGGCAGTACAGGCTGTTTCGACTAATGAAGGTCCATTAATTACCCTAAGAACTGAACTGACATTGAAAGTCGTATGCGGTAACAGTAGGAGGAAAATGTGATAAAATTTGATTTTGAAAAATTTTTGAACATGGTAACGAAAGTAGGATAAAAATTAAGTCAATGTTATAAATCTAACCTAATTTCTCAACTTCAATTTCGAACTTCTCAGAATAAGCCCAAATGGTCCCAAAAGACCAAAAATAATAAAGTACGGGAAGTGTTGTGCAAATTATACGAGGTGAAAAACGTGACTTGTGATCTCATGTTGTGTAACAATACGTTTATGACTTTATGAATTCAAGTAAGTTCTCAATGGTTCAGCGGTTTCACGATTCTAAAACATTTGTGTGCATGAGCTGTACAATATACTTTTAAGCTACTCCATGCTTGTTCTCCTAGATTAGTCAATCCATTCGACATAAGCATGGTTCCAAGAGAACGCGATAATTGAGAAATCATTAAGAAAACAATATCACAGCTTTCCGGCAGCTTTCTATTAGTGTTTGACTATTTGTATATTACTTATCGTCGCCTCGTCGGCTCGTAGCCATCTGCTGGGAAAGAGCTAACTTCTTGGTTTTTCGTTTGTCTCGTTTTGTTTTCTGTTACGTCTTTAAATATCTTTTTTATTTCCCATATGGTATCTCAGGAAGAAATTAGAAAACGCTTGTGCCGGTCCCTAGATAGTGCCTTCTCAACTATTTCGCACTGAGCACGCACTGTTTAGTTGTAAACAAACTCAATGCTTTACTGATACAACTAGGAAACTGATATTGCGAAGACACAATTTTTACTTAAAGGACTGCCCGTTTAGTCATTCAAAAATGGCATCTTAGTCACGGGTTCTCCAAACAGGTGTATTAGGTCCCAGAATACAAAAATAAACCAATGCCATTCTTACCATAAGTGCATCGCAATGACTAGGAATTGCAACTCTACACAACAGCCAAAATAAACTTATCTAGGTAAGAAAATTGTGCAATGCAGTAATAATTGTTCAACCTTTAGATATTTGTTTTATTCATTTTTTTCCTTTCTTTTATTTGGAGACCATAACAACTGTCATTAAATGCAGACAGCCGGCCATAAAATGCCTCCCTATATATCTACATAACGTTGGCTTAGTTTGAATTTCTGGTCCTTTGACATACATACAGTATTATGCTTAGGGCGCTGTTAAAGAAGTTGGAAGGGTGCTGCGTTTTTCAATATCTCTCACGAACATACTCAATCAAATAGAGCCTGCAATAATCAAATTGTCCATACTCTCTTCATTTCGAGAAGACTGTCCTTTTTCAAAAAGTTTTGTCATGATCAAATCATACAGTGTTTGTAGGAGTCAATCAGTAATTCTAAATCAATCAGTAGTACTGAATTCAATCAACAGATCGGAATTCTTGTAACTTACCTTTCAACGATATTGATACTCTTATCTCCTGATGATGCAAGATGTTATTGTGGTAGTGTGTTACAACCTAAGTCAAAATATCTTGGAAACATAGCATCTTATTATATTGTTCATGCACTCTAGTGGTGTAAAGTTCCTGTTACATATTTAAATGATGGCCAACTTTTGTTTTCGAAATCAAAGGGATTTCAATTGTACTGGCCACTAGAAAGCATACAAAATTAGACTGAATATGGGTATAAATATATAGAAACTCTACTTTCTCAAAGCAAAATCTAGTTTTTTCAAATCTTCGTTGACAAATATACCATAACTGTTCATGTCATTAATGTATGCCATTGTATTCAAACGCACATATTTTCCAACAAGGTCTAAACACACATTAACGTTTTCATCGTCCTGCTGATTGAAGCCAAACGAAACTCTGAAGGCATGACATCAATGAACACAAACAAGATGATATGAAAATGCTGAGTCAAATGGAAGCAGAAAGAAGTCATCAGATGCTTTGTTGCCATCTTTCCAAAGCAAATTAAAGAATGGCACAAACTTGTAAAGCAGATCAAGTAAAATTTATGAACTGTTATCTATCGGATTCCATTAAAGACAAACTACATATATATAGACTGAACTTCACATTTTGTATTGATTAAGTATTGATTTCCTGAAGTCTGCCAAACTCTCCTCAGCCATTTGATCAATCTCTGATTCACTTTAAAGCTGTGAACGATCAAATACGGCCTTGAACTAATTTATATGGTTTTAGGTTGTTGAGCTTTCGGATTATAGGTTTGTCGTGTGAAGACCAGTCAGGCAAATCCAATTCAAGAAAGGTTTCCGGATATTTGCTTAATGCATCAAGCACTTCGTCTACATTGAACTATCTTGAAAACCTTTCCAGCTTACCTTCGCGTTCAGATGGGCAAGTGATCAATATGCAAACAGACCCCCTGTATCTAGTTTGAAAGACCAAATACAAACGGGAGACAACTATTTCAATGACCACGACTGAACATAATCTTCTAGGATTCTAGGATTCTTCAATCACAAAACACTTCAACCTCTGGATTGTTTATAAAAACAAAGTGGACATCCCTGTTGCAAAAAATTGTCAAAATAGAACATTTGAAGTATCACTGTATTATCTGCTGACAAATATTAAAGAATTATAATCCTGTAAGATACGTTTATTTAAGTTAAAACTACAACAAATGCTACAGATCTGACGGTTTTACCTGCCGGACAATTTGCATCTACTAAGCTACCACTATCCTTACAGACCTCGGATGTGTGAAGGAATAATAAGCAAGTTTGAATCGGAGGCTAAAACTATCAATACATGTCTAATCCTCTGGCGGTATGAACTAGAAGAGAGACAGCAATATATGTTTTAAATGGGTACATGTCTCCGAAATGATGCAAGACATGGAATTAACATTGGTACAAACCAAATGGATGATAACGTCACACATCT
The DNA here is from genome assembly GCA_963989385.1 of Ctena decussata. Taxonomy (NCBI): domain Eukaryota; kingdom Metazoa; phylum Mollusca; class Bivalvia; order Lucinida; family Lucinidae; genus Ctena; species Ctena decussata. Next base: position 88,402,655 of record OZ022502.1, read on the forward strand.
GAGGTGGATGCAGAAGAGTTGGTCGACAGTTTCTCCAGAAGCGCTGTAAGAGACGCTCTACTACAGCAGTCATCACATTCTGTAACATTTTTCAGTGTATATCTCTTATTTTCTTTCATGATCCACTGATAATTCAGAAACAATAAAGCATGCCGCAGATACATTAAATACCCTTACAATCGACAGAGAACGCTTAAATGTGCGTTGGGTTAGTCCCGTCTATCTAAAGGAAGTTTTCAAATTAACTCAAAAGACGTTTTCAAATACACTATACAAAACGTTTAGAATCCTGTTTTAACTAAACTCACTCAATCGTATATTTAATACATTACAAGCAACAAACGTTACCTTTTGGATTTCATGGGTCTCCTCCATTCTTGTGATTTCATCTTTCAGTTCCTGCCATTTACGGCATACTTCTTCCTTCTCTCTTTTCATCTCTCTTTTGAAATTCTCTTGGTCTTTCACAAGACGTCTTTGTTTCTCTCTCAGTTCTTTCTCTTCTTTTATTAATGATGCTGCCTTTTCTTCTAGTTCGGTCTTCAATTTCTCCAGTGTTTCTTTCTGCTCCGTGTTTTCCCTAAACAGAAACAGTATAGTTTTACATGTATATCTTAGTACTACCATTTTACTTCCACTATAATGTTTATTTCTGATATTTGGTTTCAAATAAAAGTCCTCATTCCATCACAAAAGCATACTGGTGATTAATCGAATCAGGTCCATCAAAGATTTAGGAAAGTTCCAATGGCTTAGATGAATAATGTTCTGATTCAAAAAATGTTTCAGCCGCTACACAATCCAATCGAAGCTGTATTGCCTTTCCTTTGTTACATATAACAGCGTAATAAGCCATATTCTCTAACGGAATAGCAGTGTCTGCGCTATAACAGATTTTATAGCTTAGTTCAAAACGAGTCTATCAAGGCATTTGGCAATGTCCATAATGAAGTACAGACCATGTGCAGAAAGTTCTTTTCAGGCGCCAAATTCTTTTTGTAAAGTAACAATATAAATATTTTTGGTCACGATATAGCCACGAGAATGTAAATTAGTTGAGAAGACAAAGATCAGGAACAGATACAATCGATTTCTACATCCTGCACTAAACAACTTTCAAAAACAATGGATCATCTGGTAGCAAGAAACATACAAAGAACAGCAGACTCGGTACTGTTTTATCTGTTCATAATAAATAATGCATTGTGCAACAATGCTCCGGCCTTCAATCACCGGGTAAAGCAGAATATTAGTTTTTAAATTCTGAAATCGTATTCACTTTCGTTCTTTCGTTATTTGCCAGAATCGATAAACCTCAATCAACCTGAGTATATAAAGAGTTTGTGTGAAAACATTAAAATAAATTCCTGCATTTTCTGCTTACATCTATACTTTATTGGTAATGGCAAGCTTTCGAAAACAGTTGTTACAAATCTGCATTCAGGAGAGTATATTTGACATACCTGTGAAGAGTGGTTATTTCTCCGATCTTCTCTGAGACATATTCTTCCAGAGCTTCTGTCACTGTTTGATACTTCTTCCTCATACAATCTTTAAGGTTGTCCAACAGTTTCTCTGAAAGGTGTATTGAAACTGAGATAACAATATGGGTCTATTCAATAAAGTTAATCCTTAAACCTGGTCAACACGATGTCCGATAAGCTTTTCCTGTTTTGGACTAAACTGTAGATCGATGATTATTACTGCAAGTCATACGTTCTAAAACGTTCATTGATATGACAGAACGGTTCGACCTTTCAATACTGAAGAAAGATCCACACATGAACAGATGAAGACTGGTTTCCTGCTCCATGACATCTGACACAGTGCTTAGAATGACATACACATCAAAAGTTTCTGAAACTTAGTTGGTTATTTAAATCACAAGCTTTATGGGCTAAGTTTTGTCTCACCCATTGGACAAGAATATCCCTTTCTAGAGATGTCTGAGATTTTTCTATCTCGGCCTGCTATCTCGGCCTAGGCTCAAAAAGCTGTCTCAAAATGCCAATCATTGCTATACAGTGCAGCCGCCCAATTAATTACACACTTTAAATCAGCAAATCAACTTATAACCTGTCATGTAAATTGCATGCAGAATGAAATTGACAGCAAATGATGTGCATGAGGTGTCACTTAGATTTCTGATTAGCTGCCAGTCATGACAAATGCATGCACAAGGTGAAATTAACACACATGTCATAACTATTAATAGAAAATTAGCTTGAACTTTATAGTAATGGCCTCAAGAAGAAGTAAAGGTATTCAATGAATTATATAATGGGTGAGAAAAATAATCAATGATGGCGTTGAGGCCTTGACAAGGAAATCTCAGGCTCGTTTTCAGATTATTTAAGTCTTAAGCTCGATAAGCCTCGCATAAGACTTAATACTCTGAAAACTTGACTGAGATTTCCTTATCTCGGCCTCAGCCCCATCATAGATTCTATTAATCTTTACAGGAATTGGCAATCACAAAGCTCCTTTGTTTGTAATGCATGGCATAAACTAAACCATTGGATCATACTATCTCAGTTTTATTGCACTTTGAACATTTAATTTCGTGTTTTAAGTGTGATACTGCTACATGGTTTTCGTAAGACTTACCCAGTCTTTCATCCAAGTCGTCTTCTTTAGTTTCACTAGTCTCACCATCGCTAGGGTTCTTTTCTGCTGTCTCTTCAACATCCGGGCTACCATCACCAGGACACAGATGTATCCCCGGCTCTTCAGAGTTTTGAAGTCGCTCCCCGCATTTACAACATGTGTCCTGGTCAAGAAACGAACTGACAATTATTTCATCTATTGAATACAATTTTAGGGAAACAACTCTGCAGTTTTCAGTTTTGCTTCCCTTTTCAATGCAGATCAGGTAAACGAGATAATTTGCTCCTTCGGGAATATATTCTTTCCTTTATGATTGGTCCCGTTTTTGGGGGGATTATTATCAACCTTTTGAGCTACCGGGGCTCCGGTCTGGGAACGAGCGGTTCATTCGGTTAACCATGCGTGCCTTACTCCTGTCATTTTATGTTTATAGTATATATTTTTCGCTTTTGATATTTTTGGGAGCGGGTTGTAAGAATTGGAATATTTAATCCTATATAGCCTGCTGTTGATATTTACGGAAGTGCATAGCAATAAAAACAAGTCGTTAATTACATGTTGTAGGTTCGGGTAAGAGTAGTTAGGGCAGGTGACATAGTTTATATGCCACTTGTTTAGGGATAATTTTTTATATTTCACCATAAAAAATGGTTTGAACCCTCATTAGAACCGTTTCACCGAAACGGTTCTAATGACGGGTCACAACAGATGCTTTTGTTGACAAATAGGAAAAATTTCTTTGAGATGAGAAAATGATCTCAGAATTATGCTTAAAACCCCACCTCATCTGGAGCTCTGCTTACTGCATGTGTCTGTTTTATGCCCAAATATTTAGAACAATTAAATAATTGTGAATATGATAATGCCAGGAACGTGCTCAAGAAAGACAACTTGATGGCATTGTTATCGACTAACCTTATTGTCCGTAGGGTCTATTCTCCTAGCTACAGGGTGGTGTCTCGATCCTCTGCCGCCTCGGTAACTCCTGTTTCTGGACCTTGAAGGCCCCTGTCCCTGCCAACTTGGTCCCGGGTATGCTTGCATCATGTAATTGTTGTAATTGTTTATCCTGATAAAATATGGCGTGCGTTAAATATACAATTTAATCTTCGAATATATGTGGCTCCAAGTTTTTAAAAAAAAAGTACCTCTACCATACACTACTTCACTTCCAACATGGAATTAAATGGCTCGAGAATAATTATTGGTTTGAGAAAATCTGAGGTTTCTGTTGAAAGAATTTCAGTTTGTAATGTCACTGAAGAATTGGTGGCGCATGGCATACAATGTTTGCCATGCTCCAGAACCAATGACTTCATAATATGAAGTATAACTGTTACCATACCAACTAAGAGTTCATATTGATGTCTAAATGACGTCATCCAGACGTTATTCTGTCAAGGTACTAAGCACAGCAGTTGGCAATTCCATAGTTGCTATGGTAACAATTCTGTGCAATCATCTCACTAATAATTCGAAAGGAGCATGGCATACACATACAGTATATGCCATGCTCTTCTCGAATTATAAGTGAGATGCTATCTGAAATTCATTCAATGGAAAACTGTGATTTTTCTCAGACCTATAAGTTTTCCAAATCATTTAATTTCGTGTTTTTTCCCCAGCAAACAGCTGTTAAATCTGATAAATACACATACCCGGTATCAAATACACATAATTACTTCCACCATTTGGAAGGCTTATCTGCAGAGATTGGTCGACTGCATCCAGTTGGACAGATGAGCAGTCTTCGGTATAACTAAACTCCAAACGTTTGAAACAGAAGTCTCGGCAGGCAACGGACAGCCCTCGCCTAATCTGCTACACAAAGCAGCCGCTGGCATCAAGTTAGAGACGTCTATGTATTTAATCGCCAGCGCAGGCGTGCCTCTCCAGCCTATATTAAGCTCAAAGACAAACCACAGCGACAAACACAAGACTTGTAGTCCCCTTTTTGAAACTATAACTGTTTCCAATGACGACAACAGAGTGTGAATTCAAATACAAATCATGAACAGATTATGTCAATGGACCTTGATATGTGCATTAAAGTAAGACTGCATTCGATTATGCTTTCTGTATTTATTTATTTTATTATCATTTTATTCTGTTCGGTTCCTGTGAGAAAGAGAACTATATATAGCGGGATCTGTGAGCGGGATACCTCATGCGAGAACAAATTGGGACATCCAGTGGGAACATGAAAACCAATTAGTTCCAATTACGGCATCTAATTTTTGGCATTCATAAGTACAAAAGAAACAGAAAATTTGTTGTTGTTGTTGTTGCTGCTGCTGTTGTTTTTAAACATTGTAACATCAAATCTAATTTCATCTCATGATCACCGAAAGTGGTATTTTCAGGAGTGGCTTCGCCATGAGTAAAAATACCACTTTCGGTGTCCATGAGATGAAATAAACTTCGATAACAAATATCCTCTATATATTTATAGTAAAATTTAGGGCAACAGCAGCCATTAGTGAAAGATATTAAATCTACAGCAACTAATATCACAATATTTACATACCTATTTTGGAATGGGACGCCTTGTGGTGGTCCTTGGGGAAAATGACCCTGGTTCATAAACACGGCTGGGTTTCCAAATCCATACCAGTCTGGTTGACCTTGACCGTGACCATGATGCCATGGATAGTTGTTATGGTTACCGATGAACCCGTTTCTGTTACTCATAATTACAGACTGAAAACAGAAAAAAAGGAAAATGGATTTCGCAACACAAATAAATCGCCAACTCGCAAAGTAACGACGGAGCTTATATCACATACATCCCAGGAAACGCAAACTTTAGCACAAACTATTTTGAAGGTGTGATAGATGTAGTATAAGAAAGAACAGCTCGATTATCCACTCGCTAATGCTAACGCTTAACTATATGGCTCACTCAAGGCATCTACACTTCTGACTCAACACACACACACACACACACACACACACACACACACACACACAAAACATGCTCTTAAAGGAACACATTTATGATTTTATTTGAAATCGTTGCAGCTGGTGTTTTGCCGTGTGGCGGCCGTATAACGCCCCTCCACATCACATACAGTGCAGTTTACATTTTACTTTAGGTCCTTTGAGATCAAGAGGTTTATTCTCAGAAATCGAAATTAATAATTGGTTTAGACTTATATCCTAGACATACTTTTTATCAATTTGGACCCCACTTTTTGGTATATGCCAGCCTTTGAATCGACTGAGTCTTTGAAATCTACAAAATTACAACTATGCTTTCCTCTGTCTTCGGTTGCCAGACCATTACAAGGCTACTGATGAGGCTTTATTAGCCGAAACTACGTAGTCTGACTCATCTACTTTCTTATGAATCTTTTCATTGCTCTTAAAGGAATTCATTTCCCACTGGGCTTACAAGGTTGAATCAACCTTTAATCAACCTTGATTCAACGTCACGGTTGAATCAACCTTTAATCAACCTTGATTCAACGTCACGACGTTGAATCAAGGTTGATTAAAGGTTGATTCAACCTTGTGTGCCTGTTGGGTTGTGATTTTTATTAGATAACAAGCAATACAGCTTACGGGTATCTTCTCCCGGAAGTGCGTTCATAGTGTCTATGACTGTCCTCTAACAGGGACATTTGAGAACGGTAGCGTTTTGACGTCATTTGCTTACCAGGAATATAAGTATATGTGGGGTGCAGAATGCAAAAATCTGCCCCGATGGCATCACGAAGCTTTCCGACTGAGTTTGTATCGTACCAATCTGAGCACTCGCGTGAGCTGTAAAGGGTATTACACCCTCCCTGATAAAGATGATACCATAAATCCCACTGGGCACACAACGTTGAATCAACATTTATCAACGTTGAGTCAGTGTCATTTTATCCAGCCCCGATAGCTCAAGTGAAAGAGCGTCCGCTTTGGGAACGGGAGGTCTCAGGTTCGAATCCCGGCCGCACCATACCAGAGGCGTTCAAACTGGTACTGGGATCTCCCTTGTCTGACGATCGCAAATAAAGGGTAGTCCTAGGATGATAAGCAAGATAAAGTGGTCATCAGGTAGGTATAGCTCTGCTCAGCTACTGATATGCGACGTTAAAAAAAAGCTGCGTGCCTCCGCACTGGCAAAACATAGCCTAATAAGGCTGCCCATAAATACAGCGCTTATAGTTAGGCCAACTGAGTAAAACAAAAAGGATAAGACGTTTGATCACCAGCGTATTATTCTGTCTGTAATCAATGGTGCGAATTTTGCTGAGCGACCGAAATCTGACAGCTCTGACCTTTTGTGACCTTAAAGCTGCAAGCCGATTGGTCAAAGGACGTCACAGCTGAAAAAGGTAAACAAATACCAGCCCAGCCAAGAAAAAAAGTAAACAAAGAGAAATCTTGCTTTACCTGAATGAAATTTGAAAAATCACTCGGCCGTTCTTTGAAATAATATCAAATGACTACAAAGTCACTCTTTTTAACATTAAACACGATGAAATATAGACAAAATTTATGCTTAATCGAAGCTTAATTATCCAGCTGTCAAATACGTAGATTGACCTCAATCTTGGTGTATCTAAAAATAGGCACGGAATTTGCCGATGATTTCCGACTATCAACACGGAATGCAGAATAGAATAGAACGAAATCTTCCGTGCGATTCAATAAATACAAATTTTAGATGTGTAATAAATATAGTCTATTTTCTCTAAAATACGATTAAACAGATTTTTTTCTCAGAGAAAGTGAGAGACACCAGACTTTTTAGCAGCTTATTTTCATAGTTTACCACGCACATGTAGTCGAGTGATCGAATTTTGTCAGTCACCATATTAGTGGAGCAAACTTGATGGGCTATCTTTCAAGGGGGTGGTCTACGGAGTGTAACATTTGTTTTTATACATCAAAATGATCGTCTGGGTCTCTAGTTATCAAATTCAGCGTTTGCCACCTTGGCAAACCTTGCATAACTCTGTAGTGGCCAGTTATTTACGTTACCCCTTTAAATTTTGAATATCAAAAATATTTATTGAAGTTAATAAGAAAAGTGTTTAGACTATATAAATGTATCAAATCTAACTATTTTCTGTATGAACAGTTAATATGCTATAAATTAGGCTGCTCAGAAAACAGTTCAGAGCTTTGGTGTTGTTACTTTCGTTACAATATATCATGTACCCCTTGAAAATTTAAAATTGGAACTTAAGTTGTTGCATTTTACAAAGACTCTCTTATAAAAAGGCCCAAAATGATCATTTTTACTTATTATTTAACTGGCCCCTTTCAGTGCGTTTCTAGCAAAACAAATATGAGACCTCTAGCTTTTATACTTTGTCAACCACGTCCTGTTGAACAGTTACACCTTATCCCTGTTTTTGGCTGAAAAGTCATTTTTCGTATAATTGTTCGTACAAAAAATGGCTAATAACCAATTTAAACTTGACAAATTGGGGCCTTTTGCAAAAAAGATCATGTTAACCATGATATTACACAATAGCTTAAAATTATTTTTGACCTTACAACACATTTGAGCCAGAGTAACGTACTTAACAGATGAAATTGTTTGCGTAAAGCGTCTGTCATTCACATCAGGAAAACACTCTTTTCAAATTCTGATTTTGGAACAACGCGTTTGTGATAAATATGTTTATTGTTTATCGAAAAATGAAATTTTTGCATAGTAGTTGCCTACATAGACGGAAAACATTGTTATTTACATGACATGCAATGCTCAGATTGCACCGATGTTCAAATGAAGCCTTCATGAGTTAATGTTTACATGAATTTTTTATTCATTAATAGCCAAATAACTTTTGAAAGTTTAAACAAAACCACAAAATATCAAATAACTTGTAATAACGTACGGTTTTGTATTCAGAAAGGTAACGTTTACAACATTTGAAAAAACGCCCCGAGATTAAATATTGCCACTGCCAAATATGCGTAAGCTTTATTATTATGAGTAAAAAAACATTTTTAGAACGGCCGGTTTAAATCCACTTATGTAACTCATTATTGACAGCCCCAAGGTGGAGTATCAGTTCTGGTGTATCTATGTCATCATATGTGTTGTCCACTTATCTGTCGTCTTCGAAGACTCGATTTGTTTCATATGTATATTTGTCATCATTCTGGTGAATAACTGGCATATATGGAAAAAGAAAGAAAATAGATGAAAATTTTGTATGCCTAATTTTGTTTGTTTAAGGATAGCTTTGTACCCATGAACCTGTAAGGGGCTGTATTTTTATCTGGCTAGCTGCTAGTATCGTCTTACTAATTGTCTTATATCTTTATGCAGCTATATCCAGTTTGGTATCGTGGTAGGGTTGTTGCGCAGATAACATTAATTCCTGCTCAGTGCCCCTTTACTCTAATTCACTTTTTCTATAAAAATAATGTATAAACCCAAAGTTGCCTTGTAGCATATATTTTCACCAAAGTAACGTAATAACAGGTTAAAAAGTATGTGTATTTTTTCCTGCTGCAGCTACAGTAAAGTACTGTTGAGCTACTGTGGAAAATTTCCCCGTACTTCATCATATTATAGATTATGTTTGGAATCATCTGGGCTCAATTTGAGTCAGTTAAGCTCAAGCTGGTGCTAGGGACACCTTATTGCATTATATCAAACAGAAAATATCATTAAAAATCATAAATCTAATCTAACAAATCGTTTACATTTGAATGTTGTATACGTTACCTTTTTAAATACCAAACCAAGAAGTCAAAGTAAGTGAATTATCATTGACTCAATTAAAAAGGCATTTCGATTATGATTTTAAAGTAATAACAATATGTCATAATCATCTTATCCGTGCCTCTAGGCAATATCATCCGATTTTGAAAGGAATCAGTTAAACTGAGTCTGCTATGTTCTTTCTCGTGTGTGTTCCTCGCTTCAGCATGATCTTCTGGCAAGTCTTTGCAATAATACTGCATTAATATAAAAGGACACACCTTAGTATTTTAGTGCAATTTGTTAGAAAGAAACAATATTTATTTCCGTAGATGTTTCCCATACGTTTCTGAGAAAGCTATAACATTTCCAAAAATGGTCTGCTCTTATAGGAAACATTCTTTACAGCAGCAAATTCTTTTTAAAAGTTTTCCCCATTAAGAAAGGAGGCCAAAGTAAAATTGGCAGAATAACCTACGCGAAATTGTATCCCTTCACCTTAAATTCTAAGACTGATAGAAACTTAATTAAATTCTGAAGGATGAGTCTTTGGAAGCAAGGGATGAATCACAAAAAATAACAGCAACCTCGGTTTAACTAAGGAATGTAATGTTGCGACACTGCCAATGCCACATAGCACCAGCTATTTCCTTTTTCAAACTGACTCAGAAAAAGCCCAGATGATTCCAAATGACCAGAACATGAAGTACAAGGGAGCATTTCACGTTAGTCACATGCCACTTTACACTAGCAGCAGTGGGGTAAAATTACTTTTTCTTTTTAAACTGTTATATTCGTTACTTCGTTTTAAATATACTCTATACGGCAAAAAGTAATTAAACTATGGTTTCATATATTGCGTTTAAAGGAAAAGGCCATTACAGGTAAAGAAGTGTAAAAGGGCAACGATCAGAAACTGAATCAACTAGTGCCACAACCCTCCAACAACACCAAACTAAAATAGTAATATAACGCATACAGCAAGTACTCAAACGATACTAGTGGGTTGCAAAATATACGTGCGCCAATTCCATGCAGATGTCCACATGTTAGCTTTCATCAAGCATACCCAGGCACACAAAATGTATATTTTCACCTTCTTTCTTTCTGTTTTACATACATCAGAATGATGGCGAATAAACAGACAAAACAAATCAATTTTTTCGAACACTACAGATAAGTGGCCAGCACACACTATAACATCGATACACAACAACAGATGCATCGCCGTGGAAATTTCACTGATAAATTACATAGGGTAGGTTTAAACCAGTCCAAAGTGCCGCTTTAAAAATATTTTTAACAAAACTAATGAGGTTTAGACATATTTTTCAGTAACAACACATAATCTCAGTGATTGTTTTCAAATAACTGTTACAAACGTTACCTTTCTGAGTATAAAAAAGTAAGTTTGATTAGTAAATTTCTTATGGTGTGATATTTGTAATGTCATTTGGATATTAATGGGGTAAAAACATAAAAGTGTTCTATGTATAGATTAATTCACGAAGACTTTCTTTTCTAGTTTTAGGACAATCTCATCTTTGCATGTCATGTAAATAACACTGTTTAGTTTAAACAATATTTTATTTCATTTAGACATATAATAATACAACACATGAATTTATTGGGATTAGGCAGCAAGCCGGAGCTTATAAACGCCTTTTCCCAGAACGTCGAATAACACAAATAGTTCGGTGTGCATACATTTTAAGCTACTTTTCACACAGTTCATTATTCTTGAAGAAAAAGTCGTACTTACGTTCCAAGGCGTGCTAGTCCATTTAATAACACTGTTTGCTGCCCGATTAGTTTATTAAACAATGCAAAAATTTCATTTCACAATAGATAATATACATATATATCACAACTGCGTTGTTTAAAAGTCAGAATTCGAAAAGAGTTTTTTTTTCTGGCGGGAATGGTAGACGCTTTATGCAAACATTTAAATCTGTTAAGTACGTTACCCCTGCTAAAATGTGTTGAAAGGTAAAAACAATTTTTAAGCTATTGTGTTATATTATGGTTAATATGATGTTTTTGCAAAAGGCCCCAATTTGTCAAGTTTAAATTGGTTATTAGCCATTTTTTGTACGAACAATTATACGAAAAATGACTTTTCAGCCAAAAACAGGGATAAGGTGTAACTGTTCAACAGGACGTGGTTGACAAAGTATAAAAGCTAGAGGTCTCATATTTGTTTTGCTAGAAACGCACTGAAAGGGGGCAATCGAATAGTAAGTAAAAATGATCATTTTGGGCCTTTTTATGATAGAGTCTTTGTAAAATGAAACAACTTAAGATCCAATTTTAAATTTTCAAGCGTTTCATGATATATTGTAACAAAAGTAACAACACCAAAGCTCTGAACTGTTTTCTGAGCAGCCTAATTTATAGCATATTAACTGGTCTTACAGAAAATATTTAAATTTGATACATTTATATAGTTTAAATACATTTCTTATTGACGTCAATTAATATTTTTGATATTCAAAATTTAAAGGGGTAACGTAAATAACTGGCCACTACAGAGTTATGCAAGGTTTGCCAAGGTGGCAAACGCTGAATTTGATAACTAGAGACCCAGACAATCATTTTGATATATAAAAACAAATGTTACACTCCGTAGACCACTATCTTCCTTTTCTAGGCCACTTATGCAATCAAATTTGCTCCACTATATAGGGAGTGGTCATTTAATATGAAAATAGGCACTGCCTATAGGCGAGCACATCGCTTTTTACAATGTGTGGGTGGTATGATAAAACATCCCTATGGCTGCTACAATGTTAACTCTTAAGTTTCGGACAAAAATGAGTGATCGAAGTGTAGACCCTGATCTGACTACTCATTGTAAAATTCTGGATTCAATGTCACAATGCTTTTTTTTCGTATGAAATTTGTAATAAAAGCGTTGCAACTTCACAGCTGCGATCTCCGTCTACAAACTGATGAGAAACTGTCATTGGTTAGATATGCTCTCTCTCTCTCTCTCTCTCTCTCTCTCTGGTTTTGTTCAAAATCATTTTAAATGGAGACAATTTTAATTGAATAGATTCTTGCACGATACTAGTGTTCAAACTATCAATGCTTTTAGAGACGAAACCGGTACAGTGAGATTGCTGGTAGGGAATGTAATCCAAATCAATTTAACATTCCAGGGATTTGATTCTTGTACAAAATCATGATCCTGTTGATGGTGATGGTCCAATTCTCGTAACGATGTTCCCCAATGAGGCTCAACGTAACGAATCCATGATTCTGTCAAAACTTAGAATCGTTATCATGATCTCACTGTGATAAACAATGAGTATAATATAGGGATCAAACATGGTTTTTCATGCATAAACGTTTGCCAGGTCCCGAGGGAGATGTTGGAAACCGAGGCCGAAGGCCGAGGTTTTCAACATCTCCCGAGGGACCTGGCAAATGTTAATGCATTGAAAACAAATGTTTGATCGCTGTTATTGCATAATTCAACGAATTATTCGTTAAAATTTGAGAAAAAACTTGGCACTCTATTTTGTCACCGTTTAACAGCCAACGCGCTGGTGCATCTGTTTACTAATATTCGTCTTCCGGGCCCGAGAGCATTCATTCTATTCAAAATGGCTGCCATCATCCTATTCAACCTCATTTCGGAAAAGTATCCAAGATGGTCGTTGTAGTTGGTGCAAAATAGATCGTAAATTAATCAACAAAAAGCAGATACCTTGAGCAATAATTTCCATGCAGAACAAGCCTGATCCATTCGTATACCATCCTGCAGTTCTTGAATACTGAAAGCTTAGGATGCATGTTTTCTTTAACACTTATTTACTCTCCATTTGACATCGTAAGAATGAAGACAACATGGCTTTGAAATCCGTGTCGGCACTTTATGACGTAATAAGAGTACAAAGCATGATGACGTCATAAGAAAACATAGGTAGCACGCGACCAATTATTGTAAATTAACTGAAAAGGGAGAGGCAAGAGTGCATGGCGGTTTTTAGTGGCCCGGCACAAGCATAACGAAAGTTCTGTCATCGTGTTTCAACAGCGCGAGAAAACCATTGTTGAAACACGGCTTTTCGCCTGTTGATGCACGGCTGTTAATACCTCTCGGCACTGCTTTTTATGCAATAATCATGATTGATAATAGCTATAATTTTCTTGTTTACCGCTCGCAGTTCTGTCACAAAAAGGAGTACATGTCATGACCAAATGTTCTTAATATACATTGTTTGGCACATTCGGGCAAAGAAAGTCTTCAAGGAAATTGGAAAAATATTGGAACACAGGGTATAATCGATTCCGCTCATTTTTGCTTCCTGCAGAGACTGTACATCATATTTGGCGGAAGCCATTGCAAATATGATGTACAGTCTCTGCAGGAAGCGAAAATTGGCGGACTGGTTTATACCCTGTGTGGAAGCTAGGATTAACTCCTCATCAAATAGCCATTAGACCAACACACGTCTAGATTGACCATATGCTTTATACATTATGTTATATACTATACAGGTCCCATACAGCGTTCACAGAAATACATGTTATATCAATACAGCAGGATAATATGGTTCAGTAAATGTAGAGTCGCAGATCTTATACGTGAAACAATGAATTCAAAACAGCCAAGGTTCATGCTTAAACACATAAAATGAAAGGAACAATTATCCCACGTATTTAATTTAAGATGCTTCGGAAGGTATTTCAATCCGCCTAAAAGTATAGTGCATAGTCGCCCTCCTCAACTTCTTCCAGAATCAGAATAATTTACTGGTGATATTATTCACCAGGGCGTGTGATCAGAGAAGCTAGTCCCGAGAAGTAAATTAAGGAAGTAAGGAACTGGATCGTCTGCACACTCAGCAGCAGTAATCAGGGAATCTGCCGGGGAGTTCCAATCTCTGTCTGGCGAAGAAACTGCACTTGTAAATGTCAGTCCCAGCCAATGGGGTATGAAATGCCATGGAATTATGCTTGCTGGTACGCCTGCTTGTGGGGAGCGAGCTCATCTGTGAGTAAACTAGCTGTACTCTTCAGACCTTTGTAAAGCATTATGAGTCTGTTATCTTCCCGCTTCTTTTTCAGGGATATCCACTTAAGTTTTTCCGGAATGCCGATCATTCTCCCAGTTTCATAGGTGAATTGCCTTTTACAAATCTAGCTCCCCATTTCTGCACCTTCTCAAGTTCATCTTGAAGAAATATTCTGTGGAGTCCCAAGCTGAAGCACCATACTCCAGGACTGGACGCTGCAGTCCTTTGTCTGCTGACTTGAACAGCCTGTAGACATGCCGACACGGTACGTCTACATGAAGAAAGTCAAGGTCCTATAAGCCTTTGTGCAAATAATGCTGACATGTGTGTCCAATTTCGAATCGTCGATGACTTAAAGACTGAATATAGAATAGCCGTTACCGGTAGACATTTTAAAGAAGGATATACAGACACTCAATTAAAAATTGAGCCGCGACACGAGAAAACCAACAATGTGGTTGTGCGCCTAGCACAGACTCAGATCAGCCTGGGCATTCGCCCAGTCCGCTCAGAGTCTTTGCTAAGCGCTTAAAGGGTAGCTAAGGGTCTAAGCTACCTCCATGCGGACAGCGAAGACTCTGATCAGATTGGGCGGATGCCCAGGCTGATCTGAGTCTGCGCTGGGCGCACATCCACTTTGTTGGTTTTGTCGTGTCGCGGCTCAATTATCCTGGATTGTACTCGTATCGACAACGTTAAACCGGAGAAGGTAGCAGTATGGAAGGCTTGCTTTTCCTCTGGATGCGGCACGCTATAATGCTAAGCATGACTGGGCCAGGAAGAAGGCGAGGAAGGCAGCAGACAACTATCTATTTAAATTAGACTTAGATCTCATATATAGACTGAACTTGATATCTGGATATATATGTATAGTGCATATTAGTGTAAATAGATGCGTAACATATTTCTCGACGACGATCGAGGTTCCCTTTGTAGGCGTTGAAAATTTCAAGAGAAGACAAGATGGTAGATACCGATATACCAGATTAAGCACTAAGGTTGCCATTCACAGTTTCGCACTTTTGGCCGGGGACAAAAATGCTAATATTTGGGGAGTAGGCTTGTATCTTGGGCTGCAAATTCTTTTTGGCTCCTTATATGCAGGAAACTTTTCCTCTCTTTGAGTGAGCATGTTTCAGGAAAATAAAAACTGAATTTATTTCCAACCCTGAAAACCCTCCAATCGCTGTGCGGCATGGATGCGAAACTATGGCTGCACTGATAAAGCACAAAATACAATTGTGAAAAAGATAGTGCTCATTTTCAATTAAGAATAGCAGAAAATCTAAACGGCTGGCAGGTATTCAGTTGCAGTTGACAGTGATCATCTGTAAGCCCTCTAGGTAAAACTGTAAGCTTTAGGTGTCAACAATTGTCCTGCTCTTGAGTACAGCATGGGTAATATTGCCATTTTTGAAGAAATTTTCTGGCCTCAAAAAGTGGGTGGGTGTCATTTTCTCTGCAACAATATTCATATAAGGAGCTTATAGGGGTTATAAATGGCTATAAAGTGTATTTAGGCATATATACAGCTCATTCAAAGAGAAGAAAGAATGATTTATGCATTCAATCAGGCTGGAATGTCACTTTGTTTGGCTGACCCCCTGTGCAGTCACTGAGCTATCAAAAAAACTGTGGAGTGCAACCTAAAGCGTTCAATTATAGATCTGCTGTCAGCGACAGTATTCGGATACGGAAATAGTCGATCTTTAACGATTGTCTTCCGTCTGGAAAAACATGACGTCATTGTCAGGTGCTGACTTGAGTCACCTCCCCTTTCAGGATCGGTCATGCTATATACCGTATCGCACCGCATGGTAACAAAATGTATCGCAATTAACACATAATAATCCAATTGATTCAATAACCACATAAAATGCTCCATAGAGATGGGCAATGTAATACCAGGTAGTTAAAAAGACCTTTCGTGCTGCTGAGTGCCGCTACAGCAAGGCTACAAGTGCAGTCCAGATGAAAGAAAGCACGGGAGAATGGCTCGAACAACCGTTGGAGTTAAGCAAGGATGCCTGCCTTCTTTCACTCTCCCTCTTTAATATTTTTCTTGAAAACATTATGTCTCATGCTCTGGTATAGCATAATGGAAGGTTAGCATAGGCCACAGAACCATTATCAATCTGTGTTTTGTTTATCACATTAACGCTGATGTTGAGGAGAAGCAGGGACTAACCTGAGATTTTCTCAAGGCTTGTACGAGGGTTATCCAATAAAGAGTGGGACTTTCTTAATAATTTGTTTCTCTTAACTTTTTTCATATCGAAAATATGATCACTGCGTGGCAAATCTTATAGCGCATACAACAAAGTTTCCCAATTTTTTTCTGCCTGTTGATTTCTCGAACTCTAAGAAATAATCTCAGCTGGATTAAGGCCTTCTTGCTCGGACGTTCACAATGTGTGGCTTTAGAAGGGGAAAAATCGTCTGAGATCCCGGTCACATAAACTCACAGGTCAGAAGGTCAGACTTTTTGCCGATGACACTGCAGTATATTTGACCATCACAAGCAAAGACGATTTACAGACCCTAAAGCAGGACCCTCAAAATCTTGAAAAGTTGGGGAAGACATGGGAAATGCATTTTTACCCGAGTAAATGCCAACATCTCTGCATATTACGCGGGCCAGGAGTCCCATCCAAACCCAGTATGTTCTACATAGCCATTCAAGTAGACCATTCAAAGTAGCTTGGACTGAAAAACGGTCGAGACTTGAACTAGAACAAGCATATACAAAATGTGACCAACAAAGCCAATCGGATCCTGGGCTTCGTACGGAGAAACATTTGCACCAAACATAAAGGCATGCGCCGAGCTGCTTACAATACATCCAAGACCAACATAAATAAGATCGAAGCTGTCCAGCGCAGGGCAGCACGCTGGGTCACACATGACTATTCTAGTGGTGCGGCTCAGATGATTGATACATTAGGACGGAGGTCTTTAGAATTGAGGCGTGCTGACGCACGTCTTATAATGTGCTTTAAAATAGTGCATTGTCTAGTTGAGATTCCATTGCCTTCATACGTTCAGCGCAAGGTCAGAATGACCCGGCAATGCATCCGTATGCATTCCGTATAGATCCATACATCAGCTAACTACTTTAAATACTCATTGTTTCCTTTAGCCGCCATTAGGTTCTGTTCTGTCTTCTTCTGCTTATTTCTTCGAAGCACCTTCAAATGAGGTAGTTATTGGCCTTATGACTTTTTAGCTCAATTTGGTGGTGTTCTATATGCATGTGCTTTTTAACGTATTGACACAGTTAATATAACTTTTTACTGTAATCACTGTCTTTTTTCCTAATCAGTTCCCCGAAACCGCTCTCCGTCTGACATGTATCCCAGATATGTACTGCCGTTAATACAATACTACAGGGGCGTCGACACAATTTTGACATTGGGAAGGCGGATTTTTTAATGCTTTTTTTGCCGCCTTACCCCGCCCCCTCTCCACCCCCACCCCTACACACACACAAACCTCTACCCCCCTCCCCCGGCCGGCCCCCATCTCCAATAACCCTCCAAAGTAAATAACGACGTGTGAATATGGAAATATTGTAAGCGGTATGGATTTTTATGACAATCATAATTACATTTCTCAGTTGCTTGATCTCTCTCTTTCTTTTTTTTTTTTTTTTTTTTTTTTTTGAAGAAAAAGTAAACCCATGATGATACAAATTAACCTTGATTGACTAATGGTAGGTAGTACAGCCACCCTCTTAAAGTAAACCTCTGAAGGCTTACAGCATAAAATTTGTATCCAAATTCTGGGAACTTGTTTAGAGGCTTATTTTGCCTAGTTGTCCGTTTGACTACACATCTTGGACATTAAAGCTGTGCCAAGCACATGTCTGTGTAGAATGTTAGTGCTCGGCTTACCAGAATACCCGTCTTAGCCCTTGTGGCCACTGTCTCACTCAATATAAAACGCAACACTGGGCCAGTCCGGTATCAGTGCCTTCAGAAGTCAGTGAAAATTAATCCGTCGTGACTGGGGTTTGAACCCGCGATCCCCAGATGGATACATTTAGAATCTAAGTGGGCTAGCTCGATAGTAGATGAAAAATCTGGATGATAACGAAAGCCTGTGTGCAGTGGAATCCCGTTTACGATTGGAAAAAATTCCCGCTTACAGCGGGGTCGAACCCGGGACCGCTGAATCAGCAGGCTAGCACTTAACCACTGAGCTACCGGGGCTCCTAAAAATATGAGTAAATGTTTAAACAGACTCGATCATTCGTTCATGCAAAGGTATCTTATCATTTAGGTATTGGAGATAATAAAATCAATCTGTCCATAAGATCAGACTGACCAAAGGATCGTGACAAGAGTCAGAAGTTTTGGAAAAAGAAGATGTCTGCCCAAACCTCCCCTCTAAACGCCCAGCAACAATCAGCAGAGACCATTCTTGAACAGAACAATTCCTTTCAAACTGAATAGGATTCCTCTGCAAGCTCAGCTGTTTTTAAAGACAGCTCCGGTGGTTAAGGTTCTGATGATTTATCCAATCAGAGTGATTTAAATTAACTGGTTCACTCTTCTGAGAGTTATTTTGTCTGAGTTGGGAAAAAAGTAAGTATCCCAGGACTATTATACCTAACCGGATGATAACATTCCCAACTACTGTGCCAAGTGTAAAAAAAGCAGGAAAGGAAGACACCCTAAGACGCTGTCCTGGCTGTCAATGTATCAAATATTGCAGCAAAGAATGCCAAGCAAGACATCGGGTATCCCACAAACGGCTCTGTAAGTCCGTTCAGGATCTTCCTAAAATACAGTAGCCCCAGCATCTGATCTTGGAAAAGTTTTGTGTGGTGGTATATTATTAGAGAAAAGAACGCAGGCCTTTGAGATGAGATGCTACCGAAGGTTACTGAACATTTCGTACAAGGACCATATAACCAATGAGGAGATTCGCAGGAAGATCCAAGCAGCCATTGGAGAATATGATGAACTCCTGACGCTGGTCAAGAAACGGAAACTAAGGTGGTTTGGTCACGTCTCAAGGTCTTCTGGTTTAGCAAAGACAATTCTTCAGGGCACAGTGAAAGGAAAAAGAAGAAGAGGTAGACAGAAGAAGAGGTGGGAAGACAATATCAAGGAGTGGACTGGAATGGATTTTGCCAGCTCAACTAGGGCAGCTGAAAACAGGACAAGGTGGAAAGGGATTGTTTTGAAGTCAGCTATGGTGCCCCAACGACCTAGTAAGGTTATGGGATAGAATAGAATAGAAATATTATTTGAATTGTCAGTGACTATGATTGTTTAATTGTATTGATGGTTGCCTGGATATATTTAAGTGCGTTGACATTTTTTATACAGCGGTGGTTAACCATTCTACTATTTACGTTCGACTCGTTAATGCGAGGTGTGCCTATAAAGACAGAAATTATACAACAACAACATTGCGGAGCTTAATAATGTATTTGCGGTCTCGTTAGCGGTGTTTAGTACTACTTCCGGCTGTAACCGAAACTCATCAGAACCGAGTAACAGGTTTAAGAATCCGTTTAAAGCAAATTTTGTGCTCGTTTGGGACAGGTCGGGCGCAAAATGGATAAATTAAAGAAGGCACTTAGTGGTGATGATGATGACGAGGAGAAAGGCATTGTGACACAGGTAGATATAACATAACATCCGGTAGGTGTGACTTTAAGATTGGTGTGGGTGGGGTATCTGTCGGCTATATTGATCCTTGATTTCTTGAGGCCAAAAGCAGCGATATAATGCTTACATATAGACAACAACAGCTTGATTTTGTAGAGTTTGGAGAAGGACAGCACTTCACTCACACTTGATCACTACGTCTCTGTGGCGTCAGGTAAAAAAAGAAAAAAAAGAAGTCTGAAATCGATTGACTAAATGTCAATAGGCTGAGCATTCAAAAATTTTCTTTTCTGGATCTTGATAAGTTCGTTGCAGGGCATATATGCAACAGGGAGAGAGCTGGGAAGAAGAATTTTAGTCCCAATGAGAGACGGCCCATCTGAAGCCATAGACTGTGCACGCACTGGTACTGGTACTGGTGTTAGTAGAATCTGTGAGTCCCGTGACTTGTCTTTCTTTCTTTATATACTGTCATACACCCTTGCAGGCATTCTAGTCAGGTGTGCACTGTCAGTGCTGAAAATAGCATGAGAAATAAGATAAAGCTAAAAGGTGTGATAGTGAGAGGATGAAAGGTTAAAAGCTGGTGAGAAGAAGGTTAAAAACCAGGGATCAAGCTAGAGATCTGAATGAAGGAGAAGTTTTTCTGATTTTAGAGAGAAGTTTCTTCTAATTTTACTGCCTTGCCTATATATTCTATGCATTTAAACTTCTCCTTCAGCTCAAGACAGGGAGAAGTTTGATCCTACAAGGAGACTATTTCTCCCTAGTCTCCCTGTAGCTTGATCCCTGAAAAACAAATTAAAAACACCATGTAACTGGATCTGCGGCTGTGAGTGGTGCAGCTTGCCAACTTCTTCCTTGAATGCATCAAGGGTTGGCAAGCAGACAATTGACTCGGGAGGGCATTCCATTGAACTATTGCCAATGGGAAAAATGAGTATTTATAAAAATTCATTGAGGTGTGGACTTGGCTGAAGGCCATAGAAGGGCAATGTTTTGACTTTTTACGGATATTGGGCTGGATGTATGCAGGAATTTGGATTCCCACAAGTCCATAAACAATTCGATAAAACAGGCAGAGACGTGCATCCGCTTGTCTCTGTTCCAGGGATCTCCAACCGAGAGAATTTAACATGGCTGTTACGCTTGACCTTGTGTCATAATCACAGGTTCAGTGATCAGCTCTCCTTTGTATTTTTTCAATCTGGAGTATTTTTTCTTTAGTAAAGGGGTCCCATATGGGGACAGCATACTCCAGTTGGGGCCGCATCAGAGTGTTGTATGCAGTCTCTCTCACCTTAGAAGCTTTAGTCTTTATGTTCCTTCTCAGGAATCCCAGGGTGCGATTAGCGTTTCCAGTAATTCTGTTTATGCGTCTACTAGGGGTGGGTATCGCCACTGAAAACCGTATCGCGATATATTACGATACACTGGTCTGTATCGGGATATGTATCACGATATATCGTGACTTCTTCTTCAGTTCATACTTCTATGTTACTTGCTTTTATTGTGTTGTTTGCTTCTGTCTTTTATTAACTGATTATAATAAAAAATGAACATCCCATTCTTTACCTGTTTATTTTAACACCCCAAAAAAAAAAGTAACCAGCTCCTGTACTTTATTAAAATGCAACTAACAAGTCTGCGATCTCATTTTATTTTACTAAATGACTTACTTACTGACGTGACCCTAAAGACCATGCATCCAGTGCATGACTTCTTTGTTATTTTGCTCTGACACAGTTTTCCCCAAGGCGAGAATGAAAAAAGCATGCAGATTTTCAACACCGGCTGTCATCAAAGGTCAAAGGAATTGACACGTGTCTGAAATCTAGGTGAATTATTTTATCGGTGACATGAAAAGGAGATACACTAAATAATCGGACAGTAATTGCTGAGCAAATGTTGGTAGACCCAGATCAGACAGCTCCTTGGAGCATTATGGTCGGGATCTGCAGTGTAGGATCTGCAGTGTATGTCAACAAAATAATGAAACTTCCCGTAAGTGAAAATGTACTAAGATATATACACACACACACAAAAAAATGTTCAAAAGATGTTCGAATATTTAAGTTATGAATGGGAATATGTGTCAAAATGATAATACCGTTGGAGTGAAAGGATCAATTGGATACTGACAAAAGGATTAAACTGGACATTACTACCAACAATCACGGTAATTTTTGTTTACATCTGTCTTTGTGTGTGAAGATTACGGAGATCAAAAGACATGAGAGGAAGCGAGTCTCCAGCAAAAGTAAACAAATAAAACCTGTTTTTAAAGACTATATTTGCTTTAATTGACACCACTACCTAGATCCGTTTCATGAAAAAAGAATATTTGGAGAAAGATACTAACAAAATGAAAAGGAAACTGTTAATTAAAAGCATATTAAAAACGTTTTCACAAGAATGTCCGGAAACTTCCGAAATTTACCGAGCGTACCAGTATGGCCAAAACGTATCCTGATTCATATCGTGGCAATTTTGGATCATGATTTACCGGTATACCGGTAATATCGCGCACCCCTAGCGTCTACATCTCTTCTTTTCAACACAATTTAAAAACAAACTTCCGTTGTTATTTAGTAGTCATTATATATAGTGTCATTTATGGTCGACTGAAGAGTGTCACTCAGTGTATAAAGATAATTAATGTCCAACATTAGTAAATATCCACAATTAGGAATTTTCTATTTCCCATGTGTCCGTCATAAAGCGTCTTGAATCTCAACACAGTTTTGGAGTTCACAATGTCTTCAGGCAGATCGTTCCAACTGTTAATGCCTGATATACCATTCGCCTTAATTTGGAGCAAGTGAGACAGTACCAGTGTTCACAAAAATTACAGCAAACTCCATTGCCATTTTTTGAAAGGGTTTTGTTACATCTATGACAAGGAGCAGATTCATCCAGAATGCTAAAACTATCTTCTGAACTATTATCATTTATAATATCTAGATCATCATGTGTTTGCTTCTCTTTTTCTGTTTGCCTTGTTGTTCTGGTATAACTGTGATCTAAGTTTCTATTTTCTGCTGTCTTTTTTGCCCTCCAAGGGTTTTAGCTCTTTTTAGGGACTCTTTTTGGGACATTGTTGTCGAATAAAATATCTGCTCTAATAATGACCATTAACAAAAAATATCATTGCAAACATGTGGAGCAAGGTTTATGTTATGTTCTTTGTCACAAATTGAACACTGATGGGTCCTGATCTTTCTTTGAGCACCCTGATTTCATTTCAAGTTCACACGCAAAAATTTTGTTGACCGTGTTTTCCAACACCGGAAGCGGAAGTCCTATAACAACACTATCTTCTAGGTGATTCCAGTCACAGGAAACTGACGCTCTATCAGTAAAAACAAAACATTCAAAGACCCTTAACAACCAATTATTATAAATAAGAGAATTATTTCAACGCCACATGTGGTTGGGGAGACGTGTTTTTGTGTTCACATGCTTTTTTATGGCTGATACCAGAAAACCCTTACCAACACTGTATATGGCCTTCAGAAATACTCTTAATCTTCACATCGTTACAAGTACTTTTTGAGAAAAAAACAGTTTGCTGTTTGTACCGCATCATTTTTGCTGCGTTTATTTCACTTCCGTGTTTGTTTTGGCGAACCAACTAGTGCATGACATCAGCATTGTCATGCAACTCAAGAGCATTTTCGAGTTGCCAACCTGTGTTACTCAGGTCGAAATTTGGTGCATGCATACAAAGGTACTTAAGGTACTCGAGTATTACAGTTCCGAACACTTCGAGTAAAGAACAAAATGGCGACGACCATTGATTTTTGTACCTTTAAAGGGCTGGATTTTGTTCTATCATTTTGACCCCCCCAAACTAATCCCCTCCAATAAACAAGTGATAAGAAAATCAAAGGCGCCTCCTAATCACCTCATTTTTAGGGTCATAAAACAATGCAGTGCAGAAATCACTGCCTGCCTGAGGGGCCCCAGTGGGATAAATTCATGCAACAGTCAAAATGTAAGAGATCAGAACAATATATTCGATAATTTTGAAATATAATTGGCTGATTAGCAGTTAAAGAATACTCGAATATTGATCAAAAAAAAAGAAAAAGAACGAAAGAAAAGAAAAAGAGAAAAAACAATAAATGGCAAAAAAAAAAAAATAATTAAAAAAAAAAAAAAAGAACTTAAGGAAGAAAGAAAAAAAAATTGAAAATTGAATAATCAGAAATACTTTCATGTATTATCACTAACTAACTACTTTATTTTTTGTATATTTTTGATATGTTATTTTCAATTTTACTGTCTTAAATTTTATTTACTTATTTTTATATAATTTCTATTTATCTATTTTGTAAAGTAAGTCAAGTGCTCAGTAATTTAATACATTAGCCATTATTATAATCTCAAGAAGAAGAAAATAAGCAAGATTTGAAGATGAAATTTTGTTTAAAGGATCACTTCAGAGACCCAAAAGACTTCAGTTTAATAAAATTGCGAATCCGGTGTTTTGAGCAGTTTGGTGACATTATACATGTTTTTGACACCTTTTGAAAACAGTGAATTGCTCAGAGTTCATTTGTTTTTACAAGAGCTGACACTGTAGTTTTGTTGGTTATAGACTGTGATTTGTCAATTATGGATTTATCATTATCAATATTTTGTTTCCACTGAGTGTGTAATTTTATTTTTGCTTCTCTAATAATGGATTTTGATTGTGAAAAGGGAAAGATGTGAACTTAAGATTTTGTAAACATTACCAGAATATATGTAGCAATTTTTTTTTTTTTTTTTTTTTTTTTTGTTTACATTTAACTTTGAAGAATACTAATGCAAGTAATTAAATCAACGTATCTCTGATATTGATTTCCCCCATTTCGGGCCTCCCAAAGAGACTGCTGGGACACTGGTCTAGAGAAGACTGGCTAGCCAGAGAATATTGTTTATTGGATTAGATAAGGATTACATAACTTACTAATGACAAAAATCCAGGTCTTTAAGTCCACAGTTGTATTCTCACAATTTTCTTTTAAAATTCAAGTGTTTTATATTTACAAGAGTCAGGACTCACAAGAAGTTTTAAATTGTAAAGGGAAAACAAAAACAGCTTCAGCAGAAGTTCACTTCCTGTCATATTTAATCCAGGGTACCCACGGTTAGGTGGGGGTTATGGTAGTCGAGTAATGCGAATATGTGCGCATGTGTATTGAGGTTACTCGTGCCGTTCAGTCAGTAACTTGAGTTGTCAAACAGAAACTGCTCCAAGTTGGATTTGATGACGTCATATGATGGTTCTCCAAAACAACACGGAAGTGACATAAATGTCATGAAAAAAGACTTAATACAAAAAAACTGGCATGTTTTGAGTGAAAAGAACCCGTACTAATATGAAAATTTAAAGTTTTTCTACACGTCTCATGCAAGGTTGGTATCTGTACCTCAATACCCCCACAAAAAATGCCTGTAAGCGCACCAGCAGGTCTCCCCAACCACTTTTGGCGTTGAATTCCTTCTTCTATTATATAGAAATGTATATTAAACCTCAGAAGCTTTTGAATTGGTTCCATGGATGCAACATCAATGTCCTGTGTTCCAGTCTAACTGTTTCAGGAAAGAATGAATTTCTGTATAAATCCATGGAGCACTGTTCTGGTTTGAAGCATTTACTGTTATTAGTGGATTGTCTTTCTACAATGTTTTTAACAACACAGTCAGTATATTTTTTGGATGATTTAATCTGACTTTTGCCACAGACAGGGGTTAAATAGTCATGGCTTTGCAAAACTGGCACTAGAAATAATAATACTACCTTAGCCTTCACAGGCAGGGTAGTAATTCTTTAGGATCATTTTAATGATGCAGCGGAAAAGTGATTCACTTTTAATATGTTAAGCTATGTTACACAGAATATCTGATGAAAGTAACTTAGACATTGATATTATACTTACTGAGCTATTGCAGCATGATAATTTAAGATAACTTAGCTTTTAAATACTTTAAAATATGCAAGTTGATTCGCACCCCCAAGTTTTGCACTGAGGTCAATTCCATTAAAATTGTTCATTTCCAGAGTTGAAGGCTGAGTTAAGATGGACTATCATACTGTTTTAGCTCATTCAACACCATTCTGTTAGTTTCAAAGTGAACTTCAGTGGAAACTTTATATAATAATGATTTTTTTAACCACTTTTCAACTGCAGTATTAAAATGATATTAAGGAATTACTACCGTGTCCAGCGGATTAAGGTAGTAATTTTACTACTAAGCTGGCACCAGCCCATCAACCACTTTGTAGAACACCAGCGGGTTCACCTTCCTTCTGTCTTGGAGTGATGGAAGAGCCAGATGATTGCAACATATGTGTTACGCAACCTTGATCTCGAGTGCTGTAGTCACCTGCAGACCTGTTTACAACTACGATTTCGGCGTATTTTCTACGCTTTTTGGCTTTAAAATATGCTCTACATTTTAACCATCTGAAACTACGCAAGATTCCACATCCTTTTCAACAGTATTTTAGTCATTTCAGGAGGGTGATAATGAAAGCTTCTGTGCAACAGAACCCCACTGGTAAAGTATACAGTGCATATGAGCCACAACACAAGAAACTAAGAAAGTGGTTGTGCACCCAGTGCAGACTCTGATCAGCCTGGGCATCCGCCCAGTCTGATCAGAGTCTTCGCTGTCCACATGGAGCTAGTTTAGACCCTTAGTTACCCTTTAAGTGCAAAGCAAAGACTCTGATCCGACTGGGCGGATGCCAAGGCTGATCTGAGTCTGTGCTGGGCTTACAACTACTTTGTTGGTTTTCTCGTGTCGCGGCTCATATGTGTTTGGCTTTTTCTCAATGACTTAGTTCAAGAACTTGCCATTTGCTAATAGTGTAGCCTATTTCAGAAAATGTATCAGTGGAATAACTACTGTTACTGTTACACCTAGTATGTTTAATCAAATTATAATATCAAATTATCAATAAATATCAGATAGGTTTCGGGGAAAAAAACAAAGCAAAAAATGGCCTCTACTAGCCTGGTGCCAGCCTTCGTTCTCAGGGTAAGTAAAGTCTTTATTTTACGAGGGTAACACATTTAGCAAGATAGCTAATCTTCCATGAGGCCCTCAAACAATTTACATTTTTTACATATATACAACAAAAGGTGACTAGCATATAAAGGCACAAACAAGATATAATACAAGTCTTAAATGAAAAGGGACTTTATTTTATTTGCACACTGCAAATGCTAAGATAGGCATCAGCTCAGACTGACTGGACTCCCTACTGAGTAATATATAGATTCAACAGGTTTCAGACTGCACTTATGCAGAGGCTGATGGGAGTCCTAACCATGCAAACAGCATAAAGAACCTTTTCCTGTAGTTTAAAGCATGGTAAATTACAATATATATTGTGTATGAAAACAAACAAACAAAATAAAAAAAATAAAAAAATAAAAAATTAACCTTCCGTCCACAGCTCCCTAAGCAAAAGTAAATCATCAGCAGAAAGTTCCCAGTGCAATGACAGTTGGATCTTTCCAGCTGCAGCTAAAATTTATCAGTCCAAAAAGCTTGCAAAAGAAACAAACAAAAACAAAAAACTACATGTACAATTAATACATGTATGTACACATTATATTTTAGAGTACAGTTTTGGTGTCTTTCCTATTTTCTATGAGTTTCATTAACAGACAAAAAAAAAAAAAAAAAAAAAAAAATCTGCAGGAGTAAAATTATATAAGTACCAATAATAATGACAATATGTGTACTGTGCTTAGATATTGGGGCACCTAAAACTGTCAATTTTCCATTTGGGACAAATGGCAAATTAGCGGTCTTAGAGGGTACCAATACTCAAGCTCATCAGAGTAAGTAAATGAAGCAAAACAGAGTGTAAGTATGGAAACTTATTATTATGTAATATTTACATATACCGCACTTACCCCAATTATTCAGACAGAAGCAATAAAATAAAAATACCCAGCAGCATGACAAGTGGACTTGTCCAAATTTGAATATGGTAGAGTCAGTTAGAAACATGGCTGAGATGTTCTAATATTTAGGGCAGTTTTGGTAAGACACATATCTGTACAGGAGCTTCGATACTAGTTTCCTTAACATGTACCAATAGTTTTGATAATATGGATAATGTGCAAATTTTTGTATGACAGTTAAAACATTCAAACACAACAGAGCATTTATAGAAACATAGTTATATTTACAATATGTATACCACACTTACTCCAAATACTCAGACAGTTGCAGCCACCAAAATATGCAGTAAGCATGATAAATGGACTTGTCCAAATTCGAATATGGTAGAGTCAGTTAAGGACATGGCTGAGATGTTTGAACATTTAGGGCAGTTGTGGTACTACACATATCTGTACAACAGCTGAGATTAAGTTTCTTTACAATCGTTTACTCCCCCTGAGTTAACCATGTAATGCATCTTTTATGGAAAGAGTCAACAGACTGAGCATGCTTAACACTGTCTGGCAAACAATATCATACAAGGCATCCTGAATATCTGAATGATTTTTTAAAGAGATCTTTGTTTGGTTTTGGCGGAATAAAACAGCCAGACGTAGAGGATCTAAGAGCCGGTGTATTTTCAGTAACCTGTCTTAACTCAAAATTATCTGAAATATAAGTGGGAGCTAATCCATTGTAAATCTTGAACATTGATTTAGCCTTTCTTAAAAATATTCTGTCATAAATAGACATAATTCCTAGAGTGCTCATAGCTTCAGTAGTATTTTCTACATTGTAATCCAAAATAACACGACATGCACGCTTTTGCAGCCTAAAGATTTTATTTTTATTGTCTTCAGATGTATTACCCCAAATGATATTACAGAAATCTATATGAGGCTGGATATAAGACCTGTAAAATTGTACTCTATGTGAAGGAGACAGAAAGATCTTAATTTTTGAAAGAAGCCAAATGCTTGAATTTATTTTCTTGGAGAGATATTTTATATGCTCAGACCAAGACAGGTTATGATCAACGAAAACACCTAAAACCTTCTCATTGGTTGTAGTACTTAAAGACTCATTTATGTATGTAAGGTTCAAATTTTCATTATCCAATCTTTGCCGTTTCTGTGGTGTTGTTATTAGCATTAGTTTGGTTTTGTCTGTATTAATTAACATGCCATTGCATTCACTCCAGTTTTTCAGCTTGTTCAAAGCTTCCTGCAGATTATGTTGAATATCATTTATAGATTCCTGAATGTCAAATAAAGTTGTATCATCAGCATAAAGCTCTGCATGTATATCATTCATGTATAGAGGTAAATCGTTTATAAAAAGAAGGAATAATAATGGCCCTAAAATGGAGCCTTGAGGAACTCCATATGTTATAGGTTTCAAATCAGACTTTACATTAGACAAGGTGACAAACTGTTGTCTCTGCATTAAGTATGTTTTAAACCATGCATTTGTTTCTTCACTTAAACCATATAGACTAAGTTTTGACAACAAAATATCATGATCAACTAAATCAAAGGCCTTTTTAAAATCTATAAACAAGACCCCAACAAGTTTACCCAGATCAAGCGCATTTAACCATGAATCGACCATACCCAAGAGGGCTGTTTCACAGGAATGGTTTGGCCTGAAGCCAGACTGTGTATCTTGAAGCAGTTTGTATAAATTGAGGTGGTCCATTAGAGAGTCATGAACATGTTTTTCAAGAAGTTTGGACAAAGTCGGAAGAATAGATATTGGACGGTAGTTGTTTACATCTTCACATGAGCCCTTCTTAAACAAAGGTGTTACTTTTGCTTCTTTCCACTTTTCAGGGAATGTAGAGGTTTGAATACTCTGATTACATATGTAAGTTAACTCGTTTACTATATATGGTGCTGAGGATTTAAGCAGTCTGGGTCCTATGTTGTCAGTCCCTGTTGCCTTACTGACATCTAAATTTTGAAGAAATTTTAAAACTTGATCTCTCTGGAGTAGAGGAATGTTAAATTTAGTTTCAGGTGGAAGTTTAGCATTACAGAACTCTTTCAGTTTTTCATGTCCAGAGTTAGCTACCGGCCCTTTGAGTTTTGAGGCTACAGTAGCAAAGAATTCGTTGAATGTATTAGCAATATCAATAGGATTTTCTGTGTGTTTTTCACCTGTTTTTATTGGGCCTATGTTTGTTTGCTTTTGCTGACTTTTCCCAGCTCCAACTTCCTGAAATATTTTAAAGATGCTTCCTGGTTTATTTTTGTTCTGATCTATAAAAGTCTCATATTTATCTTTTTTGGACTGCCGTATTAAATAAGTAACTTTATTTCTCCAAATCCTATTATTATCTTCTTGGCCTAATGACTTAAACCTATCTCGAGCTTTTATGGCATCCAATATTTCTGGTGTTAGCCACCTTGGTTGGGTCTTATGCCTTACTCTGTGTTGTTTAATAGGAACATTATTATCAACCACGTCAAGAAAAGGTCAGTCCATGCTTCTAGTATATCATCAGGGTGATCAAAAGTTTGAATGATATCCCACGGAACTGCCTGTAGCTCATTGATAAATTTATTTTCATCAAAATTCTTGAAGGATCTGTATTTTATAGTATAGTGCTCTTTCTTTGGCAAATTATGATTTTGCTTACGAGTAAAAAATATCGGGAAATGGTCACTAAGACCAATTTTCGGGACGTCAGTAAAAGAGACATTTTCACAAAGATTACAGTAAATGTGATCTATAAGTGTATTTGAACTACTTGTCACTCGTGTGGCATCCTTTATAACTTGAGTTAACCCAAAAGACCCAGTATAATCTAGCCATATATTTTTACTTGATCATTTAACAAATCCCTGTTGAAATCTCCTAGTAGATA
The DNA here is from genome assembly GCA_963989385.1 of Ctena decussata. NCBI lineage: Eukaryota > Metazoa > Mollusca > Bivalvia > Lucinida > Lucinidae > Ctena > Ctena decussata. Next base: position 88,433,384 of record OZ022502.1, read on the forward strand.
CATTTCTAAATCTTGATTTAATGCTTTTTCAAGACTGTCTTCAAACAGTTCATTCCACTGTGCGGTTGAGTTAGGTGGTCGATAAACACAGTGATTTTTTTACCCCTGCGTCCTGCGTCTTAGACGCATAATTTTCCCAGAGGACGCAAAATATTTCCTTGGCTGCGTTCCGGGACGCATAAAAATAGCCGATCGGTAGTCCAACTTCGTTTACAAAGCTACTTTCGTTTTAAGAATATAGCAACGGTGCATTAGCAGATTGTTATATCACTGGTAAAAAACAGTACCATAGTCTTTCCTACTCCCGCTAAATACCGAAGTCTACCTGTAATACCAATAATCAATAGTGGTTGTCCAGTACCGGAGGAACATAGTATTATCGACCACGGTGATGTCTTTTATCTAAGTGCAAACTTTTATTAATACACCGGGTCAATAAGTAATCATGCCTCCGAAAAACAAGAAAAAGATCAAAGCAAACATTATTTGGTCTTCTTGGGCAAGACAAATACGCAAGGCCAGATGTTGCAGATCATGATGCGACCGATCAAACTTCGAATCCGAAATGACAACGGATGTCTCCAAATCCAATAAGCTGTCTGACAATGAGACAACAGGTGATTTATTTTATTCCTGTGACCACAGGAGCTTGACGTTGGTTATTTTTTACTTATAGGGCTTGTCCTTTGAAGCCCTTCAAGTTTGGGATGCAGAGAAAATATTGCTTTTGCATCCCAGTAAAGATGCAAACCCTTGAGCTTGGGATGCAAAGATTTTAGGTCTTGTGAGTCCTGGGACTCAAAGAAGGAGATTTGTAAAAAAATCACTGTAAACATGGGCAACCAAGAAAGATTTGCTGTTTGTGGGAGTGATTTCAACCCATATGCACTCAAGCATGTCAAGTTCAAGATCATGCCTTCGGACACAGGAGATCCCATTCTTTACATAAACTATGAGGCCACCACCGTTAGAATTGCGATCTTTCCTGAAGGGCTTTTGATACCCATTGATTTCAAATACTGACTCAGCATGATGATCACTTAATTTGGTCTCACTCAAACCTAGCATGTGGATTTTATTGAAGTTAGATTGCAACATAAGTTTTAATTGATCTATTTTATTGCTGATACCTTGAACATTTAAATGTCCGATTCTTAAACCTTTACCTCTCAGACCAAGATTATTTGTATGACAAGCTCTCTCTGGTACAGAATTATGCATAGTGGTATTATCAATTGACCTCATGGAAGAATTAGCAGAAATATCATAGGCATGCAAAGTACTTGTATTTGAATGAAAAGAATCAGAATCATTGTGCATACTTTCAGTAAATGAAGACACTTCAGCATTTAAAACATAATCAGCAAGAGGTTCGTTAATTTCATTATCTTGCACGTTCTCACCATGAAGTGAGTGTGCAAATTCACAATATGGTGGCAAGTCTATAGAATTCTCATTTTGTTCTTCACTTTGAAGAGCATTCTGATCAGAGTTACAGAAACATATACTAAGATTACAGTTTGCACATAAGTCTAGAAATAAGGAAAATCTGTTTATTGTGGGCGTGTCATAACTTTTTAGTTGTTCCACATGAGAGGCATCATAGCCGAAATCCTATATATTTTCACATTTTCTAGTTTTGTGTCCATAGTACCCACAGCTATGACACTGAATTTGCTCAGGATGTCGACATTGCCTAGTGGAGTGGTTTGTTTCTCCGCATTTGTTACAGTTGAGTTTATGATCATGCTGAGAAACTGTTCTTCTTTCTGGTGGGCTCATGTAAGAATAGTTTCGCTGGTAGTGCAGTCTAGCCTGTCTAGGTCTCTTTTCCTGGTGTCTGTTGTAAACACATAGATCAAAATTTTGGACAAGTTCCACATAATTGTTCAGTGTTCCTAACAGCCTTCTTATACCTGACTGTGACAGATGGATTGAGTCCCTTGAAAAGTATCTGTCAATAATCTCCCCTCGTTTATTATGAAATGCATGGTCCATATCAACCAGCTGCATAGTGTACTCCTGTGAGAGTCGGTCAATAACCCTGTTGATCTCTGCTGTATCTGTATCTCCTCGTGGGCAGCTATTGACTACTAGAACTTTGCACAAACTGTTTTTCTGGGTGATGTAACCCAATAATTGATCATATTTTTCTTCGAAATATTCGGTGTCTGTACCACAGGAGGCATTGTTTCCTCCCACATAGAGGATTATATGAGAGAATTTATCTAAATTAAATAGTTTTACTTCTTTTAAGATGCTGTCCACCGTTGCCCCAGATATACCATTCCTACGAACATTATCCTTAAGTCCTTTAGGATTCACTCCTGAGATGATAGAAGTACACCAAGAGATCTCAGGGATAATTCTGCCTCAGAATTTTATGTGAGAAAAATATCTCATTTAGCAAAATTTTGTGAAATATTTTCATTCCCAGGGAGAATATTATGCACTATTCCCAGAGCTCTAGATAAAAGGAGTATTTAATGATAATTGAGGGATAATTTTTTTTGTTTCTCATTGAAACCATAATGTTGTGATCCCTCATCTGAACCGTCTCGTCGAGACAGTTCAGATGAGGGGTCACACCATATGTTTTTATGCAGAAGTAACAAAAATTATCCCTAATTATCACCAAATACTCCCTCTTATCTAGAGCTCTGCTATTCCTTATTAGAATGCATTTGGCCATGAGATTTTTTCCTCCCATTTGACATGCTAGAGAGATATTTGGCAAAAATCAGAGCATATTCTCTCAAAAGCTTGCTAGAAAATGCCTTCTTCATATAACCATTCTCACTTAATGTTTTCTTTTTCAGTTTGCAGATGCCACCACTCTGAGTTGGAGTACAAGAATCAAGGGCTTTCTTGTGTGCTTTATTCTTGGTGTCAGCCTTTCAGTTCTGGTAAGTATTCTGTTTTTATAACCCTGACATATGTTAAGGGGTATATCGTTTTTAGGTCACCTGAAGGAAAGTTCAGGAAGAGCTATTGTTGTCACCTGGGCATCAGTGTCGACGTCCAGATTGGATGTTTTGATTTAGGTTTTTTAAAGACACATGTCTCCATAACCCATGAATGGATTCTTTTGATACTTGCACGTTAGTTAGATATTGGTCCAAACTTTTACACATTAGGGACCGACCATTTGATATTCTGGGGGGGGCCTGGTATTCTTGATGGAGACACAACATTTTATTTCACTGGCCTCTGGAAACAATTTCTTTTTTTTTTACCTTGTGGAAGCTAATTTATTTTTTTTACAAACTAACTCAAACAGGTTATTTTTTTCTTTTATTTCATAGCTGAACTATCAGATCCTTGTTTACTTGATCTTAATATCCTTTTATTTTACCCACATCAGTATTTTCTACACCTTTTTATCCCCCGACCGAAAGGTTCGGGGGATATAGCGATGAGCCTGGCGTCCGTCCGTCCGTCCGTCCGTCCGTCTGTCCGTCCGTCCGTCCGTAAACATTTTTCTTGTCCGCTCTATATCTTGAATACCCTCTGGAATATTTTCATGATACTTCACAGTTATGTAGAACAGGTTATGACGAAGTGTCGCGTACAAGAATGGTAGCTCCTGCTTTTGTACTTTTTGAGTTATCTCCCCTTTGGTGAATTTTTGGCAGATTCGTGTCCGCTCTGTAACTTGAATACCCTTTGAAATATTTTCATGATACTTTACAGATATGTAGAACAGGTCATGACGATGTGTCGCGAACAAGAATGACAACTCTTGCTTTCTTACTTTATGAGTTATTTCCCCGTTATGGTTTTAGCTGTGATTTTGTGTTTATTTTGTGTCCGCTCTATAACTTGAATACCCTTTGGAATATTTTCATGATACTTTACAGATATGTAGAACAGGTCATGACGATGTGTCGCGAACAAGAATGACAACTCTGGCTTTCTTACTTTATGAGTTATTTCCCCTTTATGGTTTTAGCTGTGATTTCGTGTCCGCTCTATAACTTGAATACCCTTTGAAATATTTTCATGATACTTTACAGATATGTAGAACAGGTCATGACGATGTGTCGCGAACAAGAATGACAACTCTTGCTTTCCTACTTTTTGAGTTATTTCCCCTTGATGATTTTGAGTGTGATTTTGTGGCCGCTCTATAACTTGAATACCCTTTGAAATATTTTCATGATACTTTACAGATATGTAGAACAGGTCTTGACAATGTGTCGCGAACAAGAATGACAACTCTTGCTTTCCTACTTTTTGAGTTATTTCCCCTTGATGGTTTTGGGTGTGATTTCGTGTCCGCTCTATAACTTGATTACCCTGTGAAATATTTTCATGATACTTTACAGATATGTAGAACAGGTCATGACGATGTGTCGCAAACAAGAATGACAACTCTTGCTTTCTTTCTTTTAGAGTTATTTCCCCTTGATGGTTTTAGATGTGATTTCCTTTCTGTTCCATGACTTGACTACGCTTTGAAATATTATCATGATAAATATGCAGAACAGGTAATGACATTTTGTCTCATACATGAAAGGCAACTCTCTCATCCCCCCCCCCCCCCCCCCCCCCCCCCCCCCTGCGCGCTGAAATGGCAACTCTCTCACCCATACCCCCCCCACCACCAAAAAAAAATTCTTTGTCCGAATTCACTTACTAGACAGCTCAAAATTAGAGATGTAGGGCTTGTACTTTAGAAGTTATTCACACATTTTGAAATGTTGAGTGTATCATATGCTATACATTGTGTACATGGTGGCTGTTTGAGATTTTACCTCTTTTTAGCAGTCTGGCATACTGTTTTGCTCTGAGTGTTAGATAATCATGCATCTGTTAAAACAGATAATGTCAATCAGAAGCATAATAGAATGAAAATATATTACTTATATGTTATTTGAAGTGCATCCTGTTAACCAAGGCACAAGGGGCCTTTGGTCGGGGGATTTGCCATCTCCTCTGATGGCTATTTTTTTCTCACAAAAAGAACATGGTGCTGTCTTTAACCAGGCAAAGGGCATGGCTTAGCTTGCTTTTGCAAACCAGTGCCTGGAGCATGTTACTCTTTTCATCTAAGGTACAGATACAAACATCCCCGTATGAGTTTGGCAAAAAATTAGGCCTTAAATTAGGGATATTTTGGCCAAAATTTAGGGCTATTTTGGCAAAGTTTTAGGGCTAATATTAAGAATTTAAGGGTTTTTTTCTATCCCAATATATGCCCAAACATGCTTTATTCGTCCTTTAGAAAGTTTGATAAATACTTACCGATAGAGTCACATTATACATGAATGGGCAATTAATAAAATGGCTGAAAGTTATGTGCTAAGAAGTTAAGAAAGGGGGGTCTGGGGGGCAACGCCCCCCAGACGCTAAAGCAATTTCCCAATTTCAATGGCAATTTTAAGACTGGAAACAAGAGAAAAACTAGGAATGATGGTAAAAATAAGGGTTTTTATATTGGGACTTTTGCCTTTTAGAGTGTTTATTTGGCCATAATGGTTTTGTCTCCCATAAGCTAGTGACTCTTTTGCAATTCAGTTTTAGTGGAAACATTTACTTAGTAATGTGGCAGATCAATGATACATGTATGTGAATGTTGTATAGGTTTTTTTTGTAAATGTATGCACATGCGGGCCTGCTGGTGTAAACCAATTGTTGATAATATTAAAATATAACTATAAATATGGGGGTCTGGGGGCGCAGCCCCCAGAAGCCAGAGAGATTATAAAAACTCAATTCCAATGGAATTATCTGCAGACTATATTTTTTTTTTTGAAATTTTGGGTGGAGACAGGCTATTTTTTTCTCTTACTTTTGAAAACAGATTATTTTTTTGAACCCCCTTATGAGCCAGATTATTTTTTTCTTGCATATCCAAAGACAGGGAATTTTTTTGATAAATATACCAGGCCCCCCCCAGAATATCAAATGGTCGGTCCCTTACCAACTCTACCCTGATCAGTGGCATTGAGGTCAAGGTCATGGACTTAGAAATATTGCATCTTTTCGTCCACAGTGGATGTTTTGGTTAAAGCTTTTTAAAGACCCACATCTCCTTAACTTATGAATGGATTCTTTTGATACTTGCACTGTAGTTAGATACTGGTCCAAAGTTTTACAGAGTACCACCCCAAACCCCATTTAGTGACCTTGCTGTCAAGGTCATGGACTTAGAAATATAGTGTAGTTGGTTTTTCCTCTTTGGATGTTTTGGTTAAAGTTTTTTTTGAAGGCCCATATCTCCTTAGGGACCGACCATTTGATATTCTGGGGGGGGGCCTGGTGTTCTTGATGGAGACACAACATTTTATTTCACTGGCCTCTGGAAACAATTTCTTTTTTTTTTCACCATGTGGGAGCTAATTTATTTTTTTTACAAACTAACTCAAACAGGTTATTTTTTTTTTTTTTTAATTTTATAGCTGAACTATCAGATCCTTGTTTACTTGACCTTAATATCCTTTTATTTTACCCACATCAGTATTTTTAGACCTTTTTTCTCACAAAAAGAACATGGTGCTGTCTTCAACCAGGCCAAGGGCATGGCTTAGCTTGCTTTTGCAAACCATTGCCTGGAGCATGTTACTCTTTTCATCTAAGGTACAGATACAAACATCCATGTATGAGTTTGGCAAAAAATTAGGGATATTTTGGGCAAAATTTAGGGCTATTTTGGCAAAGTTTTAGGGCTAACATTAGGAATTTAAGTTTTTTTCTATCCCATTATATGCCTAACCATGCTTATCCGTACTTTAGAAAGTTTGATAAATACTTACATGATAGAATCACATTACTTACATGATAGAGTCACATTATACATGAATGGCCATTAATAAAATGGCTTAAAGTTGTGTGCTAAGAAGTTAACAAAGGGGGGTCTGGGGGGCTGCGCCCCCCAGAAGCTAAAGCAATTTCCCAATTTCAATGGCAATTTTAAGACTGGAAACAATAGAGAAAAACTAGGAATGATTATAAAAATAGGGGTTTTTATATTAGGACTTTTGCCTTTTAGAGTGTTTATTGTGCCATAATGGTTTTGTCTCCCATAAGCTAGTGACTCTTTTGCAATTTAGTTTTAGTGGAAACATTTACTTAGTAATGTGGCAGATCAATAATACATGTATGTGAATGTTGTATAGGATGTTTTTGTAAATGTATGCACATGGGGGCCCGCTGGTGTAAATCAATTGTAGATAATATTAAAATATTACTATAAATATGGGGGACCGGGGGGCGCAGCCCCCCAGAAGCCAGAGACATTATAAAAACTCTATTCCAATGGAATTATCTGCAGACAATATTTTTTTTTAAATTTTTTGGGTGGAGACAGGTTATTTTTTTCTCTTACTTTTGAGGCCAGATTATTTTTTTGAACCCCCTTATGAGCCAGGATATTTTTTTCTTGCATATCCAAAGACAGGGAATTTTTTTGATAAATATACCAGGCCCCCCCCAGAATATCAAATGGTCGGTCCCTTAATGCAGGAATGGATTGTTTGTTGCTTATTCTATACTATCCCATAACCTTACTAGGTCGTTGGGGCATCACAGATGACTTCGAAACAATCCCCTTCCACCTTTTCCTGTTTTCAGCTGCCCTAGTTGAGCTGGCAAAATCCATCCTTGTCCACTCTTTAATATTGTCTTCCCACCTGTTCTTCGGTCTACCTCTTCTTCTTTTTCCTTTCACTGTGCCCTGTAGAATCGTCTTTGCTAGACCAGAAGACTTTGAGCCGTGGCCAAACCACCTTAGTTTCCGTTTCTTGCCAAGCGTCAGGAGTTCATCATAGTCTGCAATGGCAGCTTGGATCTTTCTGCAAACCTCCTCGTTGGTTATATGGCCCTTGTACAAAATGTAACCTGTGTTAGCATCTCATCTCAAAGGCCTGCATTCTTTCCTCTAACTCTGCTGTCAAGGTCCAAGATTCACAGGCATACAAAAATATGGAAATGACAAGGGAGCGCATAAGTTTCGCCTTTGATCCAAGAGATATGTTGTTATCTCTCCAAATTGGTTTCAGCTTGGTAAGAGCTGAAGTGGCTTGTGCAATCCTTGAGAGAACCTCCTGTTTTGAGCCATCATCTGAGACAACTGCTCCAAGGTATTTGAAGCTTGTTACAGTACCCAGCTTCTGCCCTTTTACCTTGATCTCCCTCTGGATGCCATCTGCACTGTTTGTCATCAGTTTGGTCTTCTCAGCACTGATCTCCATCTTATACCTTGTGCTTGTGCAGGTTTGGTCAAGACTTTCAACTAGGGCTTCTAGTTCCTGCTCTTCCTTATCTAGAGCATCTATGTCATGGGCAAACCGCAGATTGGTAATGTTTCTGCCGCCTATGCTAACCTTTCCGTCATGTTCTTCCAAAGCATCAGACATAATCGGTTCGAGAAAAATGTTGAAGAGGGTGGGTGACAGAAGACATTCTTGTCTTTCTTCAACTGTTGTTCTGAACCATTCTCCTGTGCTGCCATTCATCAGCCTTGTCATATAGCTGCTCAATGGTGCGAACTAGATTTGCACTGATATTGTACTTCCGCATGGTGGCCCATAAGACTGCATGCCATACCCTGTCAAAGTCTTTTTAGAAATCGATGAAGACATGGTACAGATTCTGCTGATGTTGGGGATACTTTTCACACAGGATTCTAAGGTTGAAGATCTGTTCTGTGGTGCTCCTTCCACCTCGGAACCCAGCCTGTTCTTCAGCGAGTATCTCTTCAGTTTGGGGTTTAAGCCTGTTCAAGATGACTTTCAGCATGACTTTGCTTGAATGGCTGATGAGGCTGATTTTTCTTGAATGGCTGATGAGGCTGATGGTTCTGTAGCTCTTTTTATCCCCCGACCGAAAGGTTCGGGGGATATAGCAATGAGCCTGGCGTCCGTCCGTCCGTCCGTCCGTCTGTCCGTCCGTCCGTCCGTAAACATTTTCTTGTCCGCTCTATATCTTGAATACCCTTTGGAATATTTTCATGATACTTCACAGTTATGTAGAACAGGTCATGATGATGTGTCGCGTACAAGAATGGTAACTCTTGCTATTGTACTTTTTGAATTATCTCCCCTTTGGTGATTTTTTGGCAGAATTCGTGTCCGCTCTGTAACTTGAATACCCTTTGAAATATTTTCATGATACTTCACAGAAATGTAGAACAGGTCATGACGATGTGTCGCGAACAAGAATGACAACTCTTGCTTTCTTACTTTTTGAGTTATTTCCCCTTGATAGTTTTAGGTGTGATTTTTTTTTGGCAGATTCGTGTCCGCTCTATAACTTCAATACCCTTTGGAATATTCTCATGATATTTCACAGATATGTAGAGCATGTCATGACGGTGTGTCGCAAACAAGAATGACAACTCTTGCTTTCTTTTTTTTTGAGTTATTTCCCCTTGATAGTTTTAGGTGTGATTTTGTGTCTGCTCTATAACTTGAATACCTTTTGGAATATTTTCATGATACTTCACAGATATGTAGAACAGGTCATGACGATGTGTCGCGAACAAGAATGACAACTCCTGCTTTCTTACTTTTTGAGTTATTTCCCCTTGATGGTTTTAGGTGTGATTTCGTGTCCGCTCTATAACTTGAATACCTTTTGGAATATTTTCATGATACTTCACAGATATGTAGAACAGGTCATGATGATGTGTCGCGAACAAGAATGACAACTCTTGCTTTCTTACTTTTGGAGTTATTTCCCTTTGATGATTTTAGATGTCCGCTTCATAGCTTGAATACCTTTTGAAATATTTTCATGATACTTCACAGATATGCAGAACAGGTCATGACAATTTGTCTCATACATGAATGATAATCTTGCTTTTATACTTTGTGAGTTATTTCCCTTTGGTAGTTTGAGCTGCTGTTTGAGTCTCTGCTCCATATCTGTATAACCCTGGCCAGCTCCAGAATTTGAATAACCGTGTACCTTTTAGAATATTGATGATCATGCTGTGATATCTTATCAGTGTTCCTAACTCTCTCTGACCCCTCCACATTCCAGAGCCCCCTCCCCGCACCCCCCCCCCCCCCCCCCCCCCCCAAAAAAAAAATATTTTTTTTTTCTTTTTTTTTCCAGATTTGGATTCTTTGTCCAAATTCACTTACTAGAGAGCTCAAAATTAGATTTGTAGGGCTTGTACTTAAGAAGTTATTCACACATTTTGAAAGTTGAATGTATCGTATGCTATACAATTGTGTATATGGTGGCTGTTTGAGATATTACCTTGTTTTAGCAGTCAAGCATACTGTTTTAGTCTGAGTGTTAGATAATCATGCATCTGTTAACAGTTAATGTCAATCAGAAGCATAAAAGAACGACAATATATTACTAATATGTGTTTTGAAGTGCACCCTTTTTACCAAGGCCCATGGGGGTCTTCGGTCGGGGGATTTGCCATCTCCTCTGATGGCTATTTTTTATGACAAGGTCAAATATGAGATTATGCTGGAACACAAGTTTTCACGGAAAGTTTTGAAATTTTGGCCCAAGATTGTTCAAATGATGATCTTTGGTTGACTTTGACAATTTTATGGTAAGGTCAAATTTGATTCCTTGTGCTTTTATGTCAGAAAATGCATAAATATAAGACCATTAAGAGTTCATGGACCTTGTTGAAAATTTTGGTGCAGAAGTTAATACAGTCAAATAAATGAGTACATGAAGCAGAACACTTTTAGCAGTAGAGGTCAAGGTCATTCTTTGACCTATAATCATTATCTCATATTTTGACAGTTTCAAACTGCTAGGTGTGTTTTAATGATGACCTTAGGTTGACCTTTGACCTTTTTACTCAGGTGAACGATTCAGGACCTCATGGCCCTCTTGTTTACAAAGGGAGGCAACTTTTGTGACTTCCTGTTTGCTTTCTGCACAACGTAGGCCTTTCAAAATGGGATCTACTCTTTTTCCTTTAACAGTTGACTCCTGTTGAGAAGGGAGGCAATAATGAATATTGTGGAGTGGCTCCTCCTGAAAGTGTATCCATTCACCTTAATACAGGGCATAGCCTCTAGAGATTGAGAAGTAGGGGAAATAGTCACCCTAAGCTGACTGACTTCTCTCTATTTTGAGCTGAGGGAGAATCACAATGTAAAAATCGTTTAGAAAACCCAGCATTTGGGTAAATTTCCCTGGAATTCAGAAAATTTCGCAAAACTTCTCCCTGTCTGAGAACCCTTGGCTGACCCCTGCTTAATATAAATGTGTTTCCTGCAGTGATAGTAACCAATGATGAACTGTAGATATGAACACTCTAGCATGGGGTTTGAAGTAGGCTTTTTGATGCTGTTAAGTGTTTTTCCAGGGATTATCCTGGGATCATTGTTTAAGCGTGTCTTTGCGAAGCAAAGGAGGCCTTATGCGATACCCCCGGTGTCGTAGTCCGAGTATGCGTTAGCGCCCACATCAGCATCGTCGTCAGTGTCCATGATCAGGTTAACCAATGTTAACTTTTGCTTTTAACTCGATGTTTAAATCTGTATTTTACAAACTACAGCAGCTACAGTCATCAAACTTGGCACATATATACATCCATATGACTGCAGCAGCTGCCTGACACAATTCTATGTCCTTGACCTAAATGTTATGGTTGACAGACTTTGGTGTTTTGCACCATTTTTTATGGCAAAAGTTTTAGTTTTGATGATACCTTTGAGACAAGAGAGTTGATGATTGGTCAAATAGCATATCCCTCATAACTGCAGCAGCTGCAATGTATCCATACAGACTCCAGTGCCCATGACCTTTGTTCATGGTCCAGTGATTTTGCCTTATATATCCAACACTGTTTGATGGATTAACTTCATATCTGGCATAGTGGATTCAGTCTGACTTTTCGAATGACCTCATACTATTTATAGATCACTGTGACCTACATTTCATGGTTCAGTGATTTTTGACATATCTTGAATACTATTTAGGAGATTTCCATCATACATGGGATAATGGTTCAGATTGACTCTGCAAATGAGTTCATACAATATGTAGGTCACTGTGACCTATATTTCAGGGTTCACAGATTTTGCCTTGTATCTCCAAAATTGTTTAAGAGATTAACATCATACTTGGCAACATGGATTAATAGTTTAATAGGTATTCATCATATACCTGGGATAATGGTTCAGTCAGACACTGCAGATAGCTGCATATATTTGTAAGACTTTATAACTGTAAGAATCAGGCACCCATGAGGCGCACTTCGTTGTCTTCAGACAACTCTTGATCTCGTTTCTTTATAAAAATATACAAATGATATATCATTTCAGAAAAAAATGTCTTTTTTCTGTATAGCAACAGAGTGGTCAGTTAGATTTCAGCTACTATCGCCTTGTAGCATAATCCCAGATATGGAGGTGTGATAGTAAAATCACATCTTTAAAATTGTGAAAATCTACATTCTCATATTCTTCTGTTTTCAGGGGTCGTGTTTACTATGGATTCCCAAAAAAGGTGTCATTTTATTTGCTGTGCTATATACAGTTGGAAATCTTCTTTCTTTAGCAAGGTAATTTAGAGCTGTGTTGTTTGGTAGTACACTTGATTAACAGTCAGGCCCCGAGGTTATAAAGAAAATTTCGCGCTCCGCTCAACTCAGCCGAGCATTAAATTTTCTATGCTGATAAATATGAAAATGCCAACTAATGTTGGCATTTTCATATTCATAAGCAGAGAAAATTTCATACCCAGCTGAACTGAGCAAGAAAACAACGGCACTTATCAGTAGTTTGCTATTTATTAGCAAGTAAAATTTCATGCTCAGCTGAGTTGAGCATGAAAAAAAGTTTTATAACCTTGGGGCCTGATCTCTGTACAGAGTGATAGAAGTGAGATAAGTTTCTTGTGTCTTCATAAATCTTATGCTTACACAGGTCCAATGAGAAGCCACAACATAGTAGTTGGGTCACTAAGAAATAATAAAATCATTCATATCTGCACTGTCTATTCGGTGTCTTTCGATTTGAACTGTACAATCTGTAAATCTATGAATCTAGAAGATGAAAATTAAAGACTAATTGTTTTGAGCAAATCCTCGAGTTGACATGAGTATTTGTTTGTCACACGTGGAACTCAAATCCCTACGTCTTTATAGAGAAGTAAAAACTCCCTATCTAATATTATTCTGTGGAATATTTATCTACAACATTCCATTTTAACATTTTAGGGATGGTATCAATAGTAAAACATGAAAATTGAGAAAAATAACAACAAGTAAAAGGATATCAGTAACTTCCAAATCTGTATATTTTCAAGCTAGTTGCAATTTCGTTTTTGAGAAAGCAGGTCTGGGTATATTTAATGTATTTATTACAAGAAATTTAAGGGTCTAAAAAAGTGTTTTTATCTTTTTTTTGGCGATCTGGAAATGGAACCCTATAAATGAGCCTCATGCAACCAGGAACTCTGAAGTACCTGTAGCTGTATAGGTATCCCCTTTCGGACAACTATGACAGTGCCTTTCAAACTACATTTCTCATTGTAAGCTGTTAGTGAGCTGTGCTTTTCTTTCACAGCACTTGTTTATTTCCTATCAAAGCTCTTTACAATATTTAATTGTCACAGATACAAAAAGTACATGTACAGCCCAGGATCCAGGAGGTAGGCTTTGGGGCTTCAGCCCCGCCATCTGGGCCTCTGTTTTATGTATAATATGTAGGCCTTCAGATAATAATGGGTATCTAATGACAGTTTGAGATAATTTATCCAAGTGGTTAGATTAAAATATGTTGTAATATATCATTAGAATCGCCTCGGCGAGGCAATTCTAATGAGATATCACAATATATATTTCAAGGCAAAACACATAAAAAATTCTCTATCTCTCTCACTCTGTCTCTGTCTCTCTCTCCCCTCCCCCACACACATACATATTGGCACCTCCCAGCCCCACCAGTTATCCAGAGCCCCACCAGTACCTGGTAGTCTGGATCCTGGCCTGGTGTAGACTCATAAAATTATGCTGAGTGCTTATGTGGCTTCTTTCAAGTGTTTTGTGATAAAATACTTGGAGACAATCGTTAAGATGCAAAACATCATCTTTTTTATTTATCACTGTTAAAATCTTAAGTTCAAATACACTACAGGGAACAATTTATATTTGTACATGTAGTAGTTTTACTTGTTTTAAAGTGGTACATTTGTTTTGTTTCTTGTTTTCTTTTTTATGTGAGAAATTATTTCAGTTGTCTTATTTGTTGTTTTATTTTGCAGCACATGTTTTTTGATGGGTCCAGTGAATCAGTTAAAAAAGATGTTTGCCAAAACAAGAGTTATAGCAACAATTCTAGTGTTTGTATGTATTATATTCTTCCTTGTTTCTAGTGCTTGTAGTTTGATAGTGAATTAGCACTTTCTTGTGTTTTCTTTCGTGTGATAATTGCTGGTACAGCATTTGAGCCGCAACACAACAAAACCAACAAAGTGGCATGTGTGCCTAGCTAAGACTCAGATCAGTCTTGGCATCCACCCAGTCTGTTCGGAGTCTTCGCTGTGTGCCTAAAGGGTAGCTTAGGGTCTAAGCTAGCTTCATGCAGACAGAGAAGACTGATCAGACTGGGCGGATAACCAGGCTGATCTGAGTCATTGCTGGGAGCACATGCCTCATTGTTGGTTTTGTAATTTTGCGGCTCATGTATCTTGAGGTGAATAAGTATGCCTTCATGTGTTTCCATCAATTTTGCAAAGGGAAGCAACTTATATGACTTCTTGTTTGCTTCTTCCCTCATGAAGAAGCCTTTTCAGAATGGGGTCTACTCTTACAGGAAAGACTTTCAAGGAGCAAAGTCTTTTAAGGGTTGATCCCAGTTGAGAAAGGGGCTTGGTAGGGAGGCTGGGAAGAAAATGGGGGAATTGCTTCCCCTGAAAGTGTAACCCATGCCAGGACTCCTAAGGGTTCTGGAAAACGTGGAAAATGACTGAAAAAAAATCCATGCATGGGAAAAGTATGGAATTTTAAAAATGATGGAAAATCATGGAATTTTAATATGAGATGCCAGTTTGGATGTCATTACTTCTCAAAATTTTCTTGCTTTTTTGTTAAATCTTGAGAAATACATTAATGATTTTGCATCAGAGCAATTCAAACATTTTTTTTCTTCATCAGAAAACAAGAAATGACTTAGAAGTCAATTACTTTTGCATTATAATAATCTTTTTTTATCTTTTATACAGCATTATAAGGCAAAACACAGAAAGGAAGACTTCTTTGAATGGTCGTGGAAATTTAATTTTGATCATGGAATAATCATGGAAAAGTCATGGAATTTTATTTCTTATTTTCTGTTGGAATCGTGCCAGGCACCTTAACGAAACAAAAAAGAGTCATAGTCACCTGATAACCAGGTCGTTTGGTAACCATGACTCTTTTTTGTTTTCTAACAACTCTTTTTCATTTTGTAATATCCTTGAAAACATAGTTAACCCGGTGTGAGAAAATGTATGGCTGACATTGATGCCTGAAGTTGTAATGTTTTGATGATGTCAGGGATGCTGATATGACTGTATGTTGTTTGAAAAAAAAATTATCAATTTGAAATGTGTAAGTGATTGTTACTGTCATAAATTCTTTCAGGATTGTTCAGATACAGGAGTTGAAGACCGGACAAATTTTTCCGTTTTTTTTAAGTGTTAGAATCGAAATAGTTTGATATGTGTGATTTGCTGAGAAGTATATCACTGTTTGTTGGTCAGTGTAAATATATCATCTCTTACTCCAGATCCGCATTACTATACAACTGATTTTCTAACAGTGATACATTACACAGCAAATCACTATAAGATTGAATAAGAGTATGAATGGTTTCTTAAATATGAGATTTCTTCAGTTCAGTTGATCTCAGTACTTCCCAGTTAATAATTTTGTGACTTGTTTCACAATGTTACATTAAGTTGATATCGCATGTATATACTCCATGTATTTGACACTTTTTAACTTTCCTTTATCTATGATTTTCAGGTGATGCTTATTTTAACACTGGTGTGTGCCCTTGCAGTAAGTAGCTTTTGTCTTACATTAGGTATTGTGCCTCAATATTTGTGTCTGTAATTAGATTTATAATGTTGAGGTGCTTAAACAGACTGCCATGGAATGTTAGGTGTTGCAAAATAACTTTTTCTACCCTGATAATTATACAGATTGGATGAATGAAGATCTTGCAGGTGATTAGCAGAAAGCAGTGCTCCAGATGAGGGGGTAACAGGAATAATTTTGGGATAATTTTCTGTATTTCTCCATAAAACATATTTTGTGACCTCTCGTAAATTCTAATGAGGGGCCACAAGATACATTTTATGGAGAAATATGCAAAATTATCCCTTTAATTATCCCTGTTACACGTTCTTATCTAAAGCACTCACTTAAAAACACTGAAAGTATGCTTAAATACCCCATTTGCAATGCATTTCCTTTATCATAGAAATTTAAGCAAGAAAAAGAAATATACTGCATGTAATTCTAAATGTTTTCCAACAGGGAAAGAACTGCAGCAGTGTGTATTTCCACTCTTTCTAAATATTTCGGCTTTTAAGCTTTTGTCATAAAAATGGAACTTTGAAGTTCCATTTTACTGATGAAGGCTAAAGGCTGAAACATTTAGAAAGATTGGGAACTGAAAGAAATATAGAGCCCTGACACGAGAAAACCAACAATGTGGTTGTGCGCCCAGCGCAGACTCAGATCAGCCTGGGCATCTGCCCAGTCTGATCAGAGTTTTCACTGTCCGCATGAAGGTAGCTTAGACCCTTAGCTACCCTTTAAGCACTTAAGGAAGACTCTGACAGGACTAGGCAGATGCCCAGGCTGATCTGAGTCTGTGCTGGGTGCACAACCACATTGTTGGTTTTCATGTGTCGCGGCTCAATTAATTAATTTTTGCTAATTCTATTTTCAGTTAAAACAGCCAATATTAGCATTGATATGCTGTATTCTCCAGTTCTTAGCACTCACATGGTACTCTATCTCATACATTCCATTTGCAAGGTAAGCTCTCTTCATTTTAGCTTGTCTGTATGAAAGCACAAGAGGAGCTATTGTTGTTACCTTGGCATGAGAAGGGAACATTGTAGGTTGAACCTTTTTATGTGATGCATAGATTGATGTTGAGCTATCACTGCACACACTATAAGGCCGACGTTTCTGGATGCATTTCTCATTTGATGTTTTTGTTCTTTGACTTACAGTCAGAGGCTTAGATAAATGTGAATATTAAGGAATGAATTTCATTTTTCTGAGGTTTATCGAAGTGTAAACTACATTGGGTCACGTGCAAAGTGAATGAACCCCAAAGGGGTTCATATAAACTTTGCTAGTGACCCAATGTAGTTTACACTTCAATAAACATCAGAAAAATTAAGTTCATTGCTTATATTTACATTCGTTTCAATCAAATCTTTCATAAAAAATCTTATATAAGCGTTAAAATTGAAGCAGTAAATCATGTACACACAGTTTTTCTGCTAACAGCAGAACGGCATGCATGATGTCATGACGTTGCTGACGTCCAATCAGGTTGTAGAGAGCCATTGTTTTTTTTTTACGTCACTGACGTCGTGTGTCTCAATGTAATTATAGGAATGTAAACTACATTACGTTCCAATGGTTTACTATAAGGCTTTTCAGTAAAGACACCAAGAATGTAAATATTTGATGATACATTTATTATTCAGTAAAGCCTATGTTGTGACCTCACACTATGACCTACTTGGGGAGACAACTCTAATGAGGAGTCTCAACATAGGTTTCTATGGAAAATTATCAGAAATCATCTTGGAATTATCTTCAGATATTCATCTTGTCTAGGCTTCTGTCTTACTTAACTTTATTAAAGTATAACAGATTGAGTAATCTTGTCCTGCAGAAAGTTGCTTTAAAATTTGCATAATCATATCAGTTAAAACAGCTGATATTTTATTCTCACCTTTGTATGCAAAATGCAAAATATTGTAGGCCGTTAATACTGATTATTGATGCATATCACAAGTGAAATACCACTAATATGACCATCACAAGTGAAATAATATGAGCTATTCTAGTCATTAATTTGTTCATTGATGTTCTTATTTCTTGATTTTCAGAGATGCAGTAAAGAAATGTTTCGAGGGTTGTATTTCATGATTGAGTATATAGGCAGCTGAAAGACAGTACAATTTATAATCCAGCCTGGCTCAGTACAGAGTATACAGACACAGAATATATTCTCTGGGAATTGTTGTTATGTATGTTATGCCAAAGACATGATGAAACTGTTTGAGCTTCAGCTAGGCTAATGTGCAATTATGGGGGCCTTACATTACAATTCTGAGATAAGTTTTGTTTATTCTTCATAAAGAGTCTATTATTGCTGGTTGTAAGAAATGCCATGGCAGCTTGGTGCTGATGACGAGCCTTAACGCATGCATTTATAGAAAGAAAGAAACAATATCTCAGAAGTATCATCCAGACCATTTTTCTGGAGCTCTGAGTTTTATGGGGTGGATCAAACTTTAGCTTTCTTCTTACAAAACTATCTGTATGGGCTCTCCACAAGACTTCTTTGGAGATCCTTTATGGGATGGATCAAAATTTAGCTTTCTTCTTACAAAACTATGTGTTTGGGCTCTCCACTAGACTTCTGTGATGATCCTTTATGGGATGGATCAAAATTTAGATTTCTTCTTACAAAACTATGTGTATGGGCTCTCCACTAGACTTCTGTGATGATCCTTTATGGGATGGATCAAAATTTAGATTTCTTCTTACAAAACTATGTGTATGGGCTCTCCACTAGACTTCTGTGATGATCCTTTATGGGATGGATCAAAATTTAGCTTTCTTCTTACAAAACTATGTGTATGGGCTCTCCACTAGACTTCTGTGATGATCCTTTATGGGATGGATCAAAATTTAGATTTCTTCTTACAAAACTATGTGTTTGGGCTCTCCCCTAGACTTCTTTGGAGATCCTTTATGGGATGGATCAAAATTTAGCTTTCTTCTTCCAAAATTATGTGTATGGGCTCTCAACTAGACTTCTTTGGAGATCCTTTATGGTATGGATCAAAATTTAGCTTTCTTCTTCCAAAATTATGTGTATGGGCTCTCCACAAGACTTCTGTGGAGATCCTTTATGGAATGGATCAAAATTTAGCTTTCTTCTTACAAAACTGTGTTTGGGCTCTTTCAGACTTCTGTGATGATCCTTTATGGTATGGATCAAAATTTAGCTTTCTTCTTCCAAAATTATGTGTATGGGCTCTCCACAAGACTTCTGTGGAGATCCTTTATGGAATGGATCAAAATTTAGCTTTCTTCTTACAAAACTGTGTTTGGGCTCTTTCAGACTTCTGTGATGATCCTTTATGGGGTGGATCAAAATTTAGCTTTCTTCTTACAAAATTATGTGTATGGGCTCTCAACTATACTTCTGTGATGATCCTTTATGGAATGGATCAAATTTTAGCTTTCTTCTTCCAAAACTATGTGTATGGGCTTTCCACTACAATTCTGTGGAGATCCTTTATGGGATGGATCAAAAATTTAGCTTTCTTCTTCCAAAACTATCAGTGATTTTTTTACCCCTGCGTCCTGCGTCTGAGACGCATAATTTTCCCAGAGGACGCAAAATATTTCCTTGACTGCGTTCCGGGACGCATAAAAATAGCCGATCGGTAGTCCAACTTCCGATTTTGGCTTCATTCACAAAGCTACTTTTGTTTTAAGAATATAGCAACGGTGCATTAGCAGATTGTTATATTACTGGTAAAAAACAGTACCATAGTCTTTCCTACTCCCGCTAAATACCGAAGTCTACCTGTAATACCAATTATCAATAGTAGTTGTCCAGTACCGGAGGAACATAGTATTATCAACCACGGTGATGTTTTTTACCTAAGTGCAAACTTTTATCAATACACCGGGTCAATAAGAAATCATGCCTCCGAAAAACAAGAAAAAGATCAAACTTGATTCAAAGCAGCAAACTTTATTTGGTCTTCTTGGGCAAGACAAACACGCAAGGCCAGATGTTGCAGATCATGATGCGACCGATCAAACTTCTGAATCCGAAATGACAACGGATGTCTCCAAATCCAATACACTGTCTGACAATCAGACAACAGGTGATTTATTTTATTCCTGTGACCACAGGAGCTTGACGTTGGTTATTTTTTTATATAAATAAGGCTTGTCCTTTGAAGCCCTTTAAGTTTGGGATGCAGAGAAAATATTTGCTTTTGCATCCCAGTAAAGACGCAAACCCTTGAGCTTGGGATGCAAAGATTTTAGGTCTTGTGAGTCCTGGGACTCAAAGAAGGAGATTTGTAAAAAAATCACTGAACTATGTGTATGGGCTCTCCACTAGACTTCTGTGGAGATACTCTATGGGATGGATCAAATTTAGCTTTCTTGCAAAACTATGTGTATGGGCTCTCCACCTGAATTCTGTGGACATCCTTTATGGGGTGGATCAAAAACGAGCTTACTTCTTACAAAACTATGTGTATGGGCTCTCCACTAGACTTCTGTGGAGATTCTTTATGGGGTGCATCAAAATTGAGCTTTCTTCTTACAAAGCAATTAGTATGGGCTCTCTACTTGAATTCTGTGGAGATCCTTTATGAGATGGATCAAATTTAGCTTTCTTCTTACAAAACTGTGTATGGGCTCTCCACTAGAATTCTGTGGAGATCCTTTATGAGATGGATTAAAATTTAGCTTTCTTCTTACAAAGCAATTTGTATGGGCTCTCCACTAGAATTCTGAGGAGATCCCCAATCATATATTTATAAGGTCTGTTTGTACATCTTCCAGTTTTTCTGCCTTGTTTGCAAAGGGGGTGGGGAGAGGTGGGGGGGGGGGGGGGGGAGGCACTTTTTTTGACTTCCTGTTTGCTACCTTGAATGATGGAATCTTTTAAAATTTGGGTCTTTCCTTAACAGAAAAAAAATGCTCCTGAAGGAGCAAAATTCTTTTAAGAGTTGAAAAGGGAGACAAAAATGAAAGTGATACAATTGCTTCCCTGAAGTGTACCCATTCCCCTTGAGGTTTCTAAAAAGTATCAAAAGCTTTTGCTTTATATTGCATGGATACACCTCCATGGTTTAGTCGCCATTTTTTAAAAGGAAGACACTTTTCACAATTATATATGCATACCTGGTAGATGAACCCATTCTCAAATGGGGATGTGAGATTTGGGGAAGGCTAATCTTAAAAGGAAGGATTTGCTCTCTCTCTCTCTGCAGGTCCTTCCCTTTAAGACCTACCTCCTGTAAGAAGGGAAGCGAATACTTACAGAACAGAGTGATCTCCCTTGGAGAGGTATCCACACACTTAAATTTTGTCATACCTGAAGCTCAGAATTGTAAATGAGCCTTGCCTTGCACAAATGAGTTTAACAAATTTTAGCTGCGACACGAGAAAACCAACAAAATGGTTGTGCGGACAGCCAAGACTCAGATCAGTCTTGGCATCCGCCCAGTCTGATCAGAGTCTTCGCTGTCTGCATGGAGGTAGCTTAAACCCTTAGCTACCCTCTTAAGTGCGTAGAGAAGAGTCTGATCAGACTTGGGGATGCCAAGGCTGGTCTGAGTCTGCGCTAGGCGCACAACCACTTTGTTGGTTTTCTTGCACGGCTCATATTTGTTATTAGTGAAGACCCAGACCAGTCTGTGAACCAGTGCAGTCTTGCTGGAGCCTTCACTTTGTGCCTGTAGATTCTTTAATGTCCATTTATTTTGGGTGTGAACAGTAAAGGTTTTGATTGGACTGCATGGATGCGCAGGTTTATCTTAGCCTTTGCTGGTTGCATATGCTTTAAGCACCATTCGTGCATGCATTGCCTCCAGTTGTAACATTTTATTTTAACTTGCATTGTAAATTAGAGGGGTAATGATTATAGTGATTTAGTCAGTTACAGCTGATGGTGGAATGGATATAATATCAGATTCAGTGGCATAATTTTGAGACACTGTGTCTGGAAGTGAATATGGACAGACACACAAGCTTTGGTTATGTGTAGGCTGGTATAAGACAGATTGCCTTATGACACTGTTCATGCTCTGACTATTGAATCATAGTGCAATCACAGGAGGAATTTAATCACTTATGGCAGTGTGACTTTTTTTACTATTTTTCTATGTATATTCAGAGTCCCAGATAAAGGGGGCTATTTTAAAAATAATTTAAAGCTTACTGGTATTTTAGTAATAATTTAAAGAAAACATTTTGTGACCATGCATTAGAACCTTATCACTGAGACAGTTCTAATGAGAGCTTACAACAGAAAACATGTTATGACCCCTCATTAGAAACTCAATGGGACAGTGCTAATGAGGGCTCATGACATAAATTTATGTCTCAACTAGCAGACATTGGTATTGCTTTTCCCATGTCGTGGTGTTGGCGTAAACTTCTGTTTAGTTTCCAGGTGTAGTTGTTTTTCATGACAATGTGCAGACTGGTGAGACGATACCTTGTACAAAATTCGTGGTCTAGAGAAACAAGACTAATTATCCTAGAAATATGAAAATACTGTATCCGGGGCTCTGTTTATTTAAGAAGTCGTGATTCTACTGCCAGTATTCCTCAGAAAGAAAGCTTGGTGTAAGCCAAACTTTTGGAGGTTAAAATGATCTTTGTTATTGTAGAGAAAACAACTAAAAGGTCTGTTTTGGTCTCCAAATTTTTGGTAATCTGGCTCTTTGCTGTATTTATCATAAATTATCATAATTTTATAAAGTTTAATATCACTAGCAAATTTTTTATTATTTTGTTAAAGTGATGCGTTTTCAATCCATCTGTACAAAAGTACAGGAAGAGTATAGCAGTCACTACAACATCCACATCAGCATCCTACTTTGTTATAAAGTTTTAGGTTATGTGATGGGTATATGTGTATATATTGAGATTTTATTGATCAGGAGACAATCTGACAGGAAGTTTACCTGGTTCCATACTAGCTAATCTTGAGCCCTGCATCAAGGAAAGAGTATATTCGAGCACATGTGAATAACTATGCTTATTATTAGACATGGCAAAGTTAGCTGACTGAAGTCATTTGTCAAAAATTGATGTAGTCTTCAAGTATACTGATATTTTTTGCTGAAAAAAAAATGTGAGAATCTTTTGCAGTGCAATAGCTTCTCACATTTTTCAGCTCAAAATAACATTTTCTTTTTTTTTTTTTTTTTGTTATTTTTTTTTTTTTTTTTTTTGCATACCTTGCATATAAAAATGAAACATCTCATTAAAGGAAAACATTGAAATGAAAACTGAGTCAAGATTATACAACTCGATATCAGAGCAATTAAATTTGGTGAAAATTTCACGAAAATAGGTTTTAAAGGAAGAAAGATATAGAGCTTTAAAAAATTCAAAATGGCAGTCTTGAAGGTGCCATTTTGATAGTTCCTGCCACGCAATAAGTATTTTAATCTTGAATAAGTGCAAAAATTGCATACTTAACTGTCTTATTTGGCTTAGTTTCTTTATCAAGTGAAAAAGAGATTTATGCATTTCATTCACCTGAAATATGTTTCAAACTGAAGTTATTTAGGATTTCCATTTTCCACTATGAGTTTATGACGTCATTTACTCACAGGTTTACTGGTTCCCAGCTCATCATTTTAATATCTATAAACTGTCGTAACTTTCTGAAGTTAAGTCTGATTTTCATGGAATCCTCGGCAAACTTAATGTTTTATAAAAATCTTTAATTTTAGCCCAATTTGCATTTTTGTGAGTGTTTCCCTATAAACTAACGATATTGTTATTTTGAGTGACCAGGCCAGATATACAGATTTTCATACTGATCTGAGTTCCTTGTCTGCATTTACATGTACTTGAAAAATTCCTTCTCTCATGATCAGGCTCATTTGATTATTTTTCATCTGAAATGTTTCACAATGGCTGCCATATATTTATGACCAAAGTGTGAATGTTTATATCTGCTAGCAGTTGTGTTCATGAGTTAATACTTGTAACTGAATTCATAGTGTGTCACTAGAAACTGTGAAAAGACAATTTGTGAGTTATGATGTATTATGTAACGTAGATATTTATTTTAGAATGTATATTTAATCCTTATGAGAGATGCAAGCAGTGACAAAGTCTGTCATCATGCATTGGCAAATAGATCATGCTGACAAAATTTGACTTGAAAATATCATCAAGCAAGAAAGGCACATTTCACATACTAATGTTAAATGGCAATTGATCCATTTATACTCAGTATTGTCATATATTCTTTATTTGTTGTTATTTATGTAATGCAATGCTTGAAACAAAATTATCCTTGAAGTATCACCTAGTTAACATTTACGGCCTGCTCTGTAATATACATGTACTGTCAGAAACTTCAGCAGGGTAGGGAATGGACATCGTCATAAAAGTTCTCTAGTGACTGACAAGACCAGTTTAATGATGTTGTCCTTTCCATGCCCTGCTGAAATTTCTATTTGTACATACATCAGTGTAGGTCTAGACAGGGGAGTATTGGCTGGTTGTTTAAGAAATAGATCAGCTCTAGCAGTGAATGGTTGAGTAATAATTCAATGTTTGGAGGTCAGTTGTAAAGTAGATCACATCACGAGTGCGGAGCGCGAGTGATATAATCTACTTACAACTGACCGACAAACAGTGAATTATTACTCAACAATTCAATGCTAGAGCTGAACTATTTCGATTCTAACACTCAAAAACGCCGAAAAACTATTCTTTTCATTCAAACTCTCCCAACCTTCCTGCCAGCATGTTCATGCTCCCTCCAATATTCTTAACTGTATCTGAGATAAAGGTACGTTTTTATGGCGATTTTAGAAAGAATAGAGATGTTACACCGTCTAACGTCTCAAAATGTCACAAAATTACGTCAGTAATTGCAGTGACGTCAGCAGTTAGACTTGTTCGCTCCGTAACAGTGAATTGTTGCAGATTAAAACAGGGCAACTTTCCATTGCTTCTATAGGCGCACTGTGTTAGAATGTAGGACTATTCATAAGTCCCTTGAGAAAAAGCAGGTTAAGTTGCCTGTTGTTGTCATGTCCATCAGCACTACCAAATGACTTAACTGAAACCACTGGGTTAATTGGTTCAAATTTCATGTGCAACATCCATTAGTTGGGGAAACTAAAATAAGATAAAATGGTCTTGGTTCTAAATTCAGGATGGCCTTCATGACAATATAAGGTAAAAATAATTAGATGACATCACCTTCTTCCTGATATGAAATAACCAAAATTGCTCCAGTCAGTTTGTAAACAGGTCTCGGTGGGGTATGTTTGGGAAAAATGACGTAAAATTTCAGAAGCATGACGGCTTTGAACTATGGTGCTCTTTTTTTATAGTAAATGCCATAAATGTCTTCATCTTATGTGATGAAAACATTGAACTTGTCAAAGGCTTTGCCCTCGTGAAAAGATCAATATTTCATCACACTTAAGGCATTTACAACAAAACTTAAGAACCAAATGTCAGAATGCCATAGGCTTCATTTGAAATTAAAAAGAAACCTCTTAAATGCTAAAATTATGCATTAAAGCAAGTTCTTCCTTTAAGATCAAGTCAATTACAAGGTATGTATTGAAGGGCAAGATGCGGCATGAAAATTTGTCAGTGGGGATTACTGTTCAACATCATGAGCTAAGCTGCATAATGCTTTACAGTGACCCTCGGGGTGAATTTTGCTATCCACTCAGACTCTTTACAGCCATGAAACTTTTTTGTATCACTGAACATGGTTAATTCATAGATTTTCTCTTCTGAAGATGTTCTTGTACTGTTGTTCTCATGTAATGATGTGTTAGGTGAATGGGTACACTTTCAGGGAAAGCAACTCTGCCATTTTTATTGTTTGCTTTCCTTATAAATTGGGTTCATTTCTTAATGGAAAGAATTTGATCCTGGAGCAGATTCTTTCCTTTAAGAGTATACCCCATTTTTGATGTAGAGAAGTAAAGAGGAAGTCATAAAAGTTGTTTCCTTTTGTAAAAATTGGCAGAAAAAACACGATGGTGTACTGATACACCTTAATGATTTCTATTGATGTGCTATATACAATTCAAGTGCTCCTTTGTTAATAAGCCATTGTTTGCCTTTTGCTAAGAAAGAGATATATTTTATTATCACTGTTAGAACATATATCTTTGATAGCTGTATTTCTTCAGTAAGAATATCATTAGATTTCAGAAGTTTATCTTGCTGAATATAGTAGCCTTAAAATATTTTGGGAAATATTTTTGAAATGATGATAAGGATAGCTATCTATGTTTCATTTTGGTATCTAAAATTGAGAAGATAAGCAATTATCTATTTGTAGAAATTGGAAGGAATTTTATAAAGAAAAGACATGTTTATGAAATTGGCGATCAAGATTCTTCACTTTTCTTATGAACAAAATCTTCTGTTGTGCTTACTAGACAAACTTTCACATCATTCATATTGATAATTGTGTATATAACCCATTTATGCCTTGTGGAGTCTTCTGTCCTTATAAATTAAAGGGTTTCTGATTTTTACTCATTTCATCATTTATATACCAAACAAAAAAAAGAAACGTTACATATATTTACAATTCTCAACATTACGGGATGCCAAGAATCTAAAATAAACTTAAAACTGTTTGGTAGCATATCTGCATCTGTTGGCATTTGTAGATAATACCTGGCAAAATTTAGCCTTGGTTAAATTTTGAAATTCTGCCACAAAGGATTTGGATGTTGATGTAACGTTTCTTTTTTATACGCCCGTTTTGAAAAAACGGACGTATTATGTCGTGTCCGTCCGTAAACATTCTTGTGCGCGCCATAACTCAGTAACCATTTGGGATATCTTCATGAAATTTTATAGGCATATGTATTAGATTGGGGGAACGTGTCGCGTACAAGAATGGTTGCTCCCCCTTTCTTAGTATCGAAGTTATGCCCCTTTGATCATTTTTTTCCCTGCAAGTCTTGTGCGCGCCATAACTAGATTACCGTTTTGGATATCTTTATAAAACTTCATAGCAATGTGTATGAATTCCTAACGATGTGTTGCGTACAAAAATGGCTGCTCTCCCTTTCTTCGTTTTAGAGTTACGACCATTTCATTAGTACTTTGAGCCTATTTTTGTGTTTACTTATCTTGTGCATGCCATAACTTGGTAACCGTTTGGAATATCATGATGAAACTTTATAGCAATGTGCATGATCACAAGACAATGTGTCATATATAAGAATGGTTGCTCCCTCTTTCTTAATTTTGGAGTAACCTCCATTTGAATAGTATTTTCAGGTGTTTCTCATTCACTCCATATCTCCTGAACCTTTTGAAATATTAGAATGAAGCTTTGTAGGAATGTGTATAATAATGGGGCAATGTATCCTGAACAAGAACCACAACTCTGGCTTACTTACTGAATTATCTGCCCTTGCATAAATTTCCTGTTTACTCTAACTCCTTAACCATTCGAAATAAATGGTATGTATATTATAAAAATCATTTCAAGGGAATATAGTACAACCAAAAAAGGCCTATCTAGTTTGTATAGGTTATCTCCCTTGTACCACTTTGTCTGTCTATCCTTTTGTAGGCAATCTTGTTCTTCTGTTTCTGCTTTATGACATTTAAACGGGCGTATTATGCGCCGCTTGCGAAGCCCTTGTTTGTTCAGTGTATTATGTTTTAAGGAGACATATCAGTTGTCATATGCAAAAAGTGTAGACCCTGATCAGATGCGGCATTTTGCAGCATCTGATCTGGGTCTGTACTGTTTGCCAACGTCCCTTTTTAGCTCGCCTGAACGAAAGTTCAGGAAGAGCTATTGTTGTCACCACGGCGTCGGCGTCCGCGTCCGCGTCAGCGTCAGCGTCCGCGTCCGCGTCGGCGTCCGGATTGGATGTTTTGGTTAAAGTTTTTTAAAGACCTATATCTCCCTAACCCATTGATGGATTCTTTTGATACTTGCACTGTAGTTAGATATTGGTCCAAAGTTTAACATGGTACCACCCCCACCCCACTCCTTGACCTTGATGTCAAGGTCATGGACTTAGAAAATTGGGAGTTTTTTGGGACTGGATGTTTTGGTTAAAGTTTTCTAAAGCCCAGTATCTCCTTAACCCATTGATGGATTCCTTTGATACTTGCACTGTAGTTAGATATTGGTCTAAAGTTTTCCAAGGTACTACCCCCACCCCCCTCAGTGACCTTCATGTCAAGGTCATGGACTTAGAAAATTGTCTTTTTATTGATTGGATGTTTTGGTTAAAGTTTTTTAATGACACATATCTCCTGAAACCATAGATGAATTCTTTTTATCCCCCGACCGAAAGGTTCGGGGATATAGCGATGAGCCTGGCGTCCGTCCATCCGTCTGTCCTTCCATCCGTCTGTCCGTCCGTAAACATTTTCTTGTCCGCTCCATATCTTGAATACCGTTTGGAATAATTTCATGATACTTCACAGTTATGTAGAACAGGTCATGGCGATGTGTTGCGTGCAAGAATGGTGACTCTTGCTTTTGTAATTTTTGAGTAATCTCCCCTTTGGTGAATTTTTGGCAGATTCGTGTCCGCTCTATAACTTGAATACCCTTCGGAATATTTTCATGATACTTCACAGATATGTAGAGCAGGTCATGACGATGTGTCGCGAACAAGAATGACAACTCTTGCTTTCTTACTTTTTGAGTTATTTCCCCTTGATGGTTTTAGGTGTGATTTCGTGTCCGCTCCATAACTTGAATACCTTTTGAAATATTTTCATCATACTTCACAGATATGTAGAACAGGTCATGACGATGTGTCGCGAATAAGAGTGACAACTCTTGCTTTCTTAGTTTTTGAGTTATTTCCCCTTGATGGTTTTAGGTGTGATTTCGTGTCCGCTCCATAACTTGAATACCCTTTGGAATATTTTCATGATACTTCATAGTTATGTAGAACAGGTCATGCTGATGTGTCGCGAACAAGAATGACAACTCTTGCTTTCTTAGTTTTTGAGTTATTTCCCCTTGATGGTTTTAGGTGTGATTTAGTATCCGCTCCATAACTTGAATACCCTTAGAAATATTTTTATGATACTTCACAGATATGGAGATCAGATCAGGACAGTTTGTCTCATACAAGAATGACAACTCTTGCTTTCATACTTTTCCGAGTCCCTCCCCCCCCCCCTCCCCCAATTTTTTTTTTTTTTTTTTTTTCAGATTTGGATTCTTTGTCCAAATTCACTTACTAGAGAGCTCAAAATTAGATTTGTAGGGCTTGTACTTAAGAAGTTATTCACACATTTTGAAATGTTGAATGTATCATATGCAATACATTGTCTACATGATTTCTATTTGAGATTTTACCTCTTATTAGCAATTTGGCATACTGTTTTGGTCTGAGTGTTAGATAATCATGCATCTGTTAAGCAGATAATGTCAATAAGGAGCATAAAAGAATGACAGTATACTATTTATATGCGTTTTGAAGTGCACCCTGTTTACCAAGGCGCAGGAGGCCTTCGGTCGGGGGATTTGTCATCTCCTCTGATGGCTATTTTTATATTTGCACTGTAGTTAGATATAAGTCCAAAGTTTTACAGAGTACTACCCCAGCCCTGCTTGGTGACGTTGATGTCAAGGTCTGGGACTTAGGAAATTTGGTCTTTATTAAAGTTTTCTAATTGCATACTGATTCATAATGCTTGGCAGAGATTTAGTTTACACTTGAACTGATGTTAGACACTTTTTTGAGTTTTTACAAAACGCTATATACTTACCCAACTGGATGACCTTGATGTCAAGGTTATGGACTTTGAGTTTTGTCTTAAAGATTTTGATTGGTTTTATATTAATGAAGACATAATTTCACAGTGCCACAATGGACTCAGTTGATACTAATACTTGGACTGATGTAAGATAACGGTTAAAGGCTTTGATACATCCTAGCCCTGTCCTCCTCCCCCCTACCCCTTAGTTCTTTGACCTCAAGCTCATGGACTTTGAAATTTCATGTGGATTTTTATTTTTTTATTTTAAGACATTTCTGAGATAGCTTTTGTTTATAAATGTGTTGTCATTATTGACATGCTTGCCTGAAGGTTTATACATAGCAGTCCACACCACCATAGCGACTGTGTGATGGGCAAGCACCTATTCAGGCGAGCTATGCTGTCAGGCGACAGCTCTTGTTATGAGACACTAGGCATAAATGTGTTAAATTTACTTTTGTGAAAAGAAGTGTTATATTTAAGCTACACAATGTTGTACATATTATTAAAGTATCAAAATATGTGGCTGCGTAAAGTGGGATGTGTTTAATGAATTTTATGTATTATTTTGGCCATCTGTTAGATTGTTGTATATATTGTTTAATTAATAAAAGGTATCTCTTAGCTATACCTCAAGTTATTCTTTATACAATCCGTTGTAATAATTAGGAAAAGAACTTGCATCGAAGTGTGAGGTCTCTGAGAAGTAGATACTAAATTTTAATAAAAGAAATAAAAAAACAGCCACAACAAAGCAACTATAGTGGCTTAACAGTAGATTTTTTTCACAGATTGGTATAAAACTGGCTGATCGAGTGTGCAGGGTGGATGATCACGTGTTTTCTTGCGTCATTTTCTTACGTCATTCTGAACGAGGAAACCCCGGGAATTCTTCACGTTTTAGTTTATAATTTTATTGTTTCTATATATGCATTCTTTCAAATCGCAGTGCAGTGAATGTGTAATCATGAGGACTTTTCATATGATATTGGCGATTTTATTGTGGGTTCCACGGTTTTTGTATTTAATCGTCCTCCAAACATCCAAAACGGAAAGTAGGCTGTAGCACCTGAATGATGTCGCTCTAAAACGGGGGGAGGTTTAAACGTGAAAACAAGTAAACTCTCAGTAAAAACAAGAATACCAGTTTAAGGTACTTACAAGCATGCACTCACTGCGCTGTATTCTATAAGACCGCATTCGGCAACAATGAAGTTATTTTGAAAAATACTAACCACGATAAAATAGTTGTGCTGGAATTCCCAGTATTTCCTGTGACGTGAAAAGCACGTGATCATCCACCGTGGTGTGGTTTAAACATATTTTATTTTAAAAATTCTATGTACAACATATATTGTGATAATATCTATATATAAGGATACAAATGGATATCAGGATACGTTTTGAAGGGGTCATGTCAATAGAGGCTCATTTCCATCAGAAATAGATTGGGGGAAAGAACTGGCAGCTTAAGGGAGGGTCATGCTTAATAGAGGTGACTGCAGGGCCAGGTTGGACTGTATATATTTTAGTTGGGAATAAATACAACATAATTACTAATACTAACCACAACAAAGAGTATCCAAATTCCAGAAAGTAATTGATAGAGATAGGCTAAACTTTTACTGAATACTGCATGAAAGAAAGAAATATTACCTTGTAGGAAAGTTGGCTAATAGTTAACAGTTGCAATTAACCATCTAGCCTGCACAAATACAGTAACTGCAATAAGCTACATGTAGCTGGCTGGCACAATCTGTACATTTGTGTATAGCTGATATCACACCATGGTCAGAGGGCTCATTCCAGTCTTTTTCAAGCCTTTATGGTAAAGAGATTTATTTTTGTTGTGAATCCCATCAGTGTTGGCTGTTTGCTTATTGACGGAAATGATGGATTTGTGACCAAACTAATGTAAAGATACTTCATCAGGTGTCTAAGTATCAATAAACTTTAAACTTGGTTTATGACAGGTCGTATGGAAGACTTCGCTAAAAAAAAAAAAAAAATTCTGTACCATATATTTGAAGAGATCACTGTATTTTGTTCAAACATGCTGAAATACAATAAGAGCTGATAAGGTTATGATGGCCTTGATCCCATTTTTAGCACGCCTTTGGGAAGCTAAGGAGAGCTTATGCTATACCCCCATCATCGTAGTCCGAGTATGCGTTAGCGTCTGCCTTAGCATCTGCGTCTGTGTCCTTGTCGGCGTCCATGATCAGGTTAAACAGTGTTAACCATTGCATTTAACTCTATGTTCAACTCTGTATCTTACAAACTACGGCAGCTACAATCATCATACTTGGTAGATATAAACATCCATATGACTGCAGCAGCTGCATCACACAGTTGTGTGTCCTTGACCTATATGTTGCATAATTCTGCCTGAAAGTGTTAGGGTATGCTCATGAAAAAAGCAACATCTATATACTGAATCACAAATAAATCACACGTAAATACAAAATGTATCTTGATAATAGTTTCATCAGATACACCAGTCATAATCTCAAATTCAATGATCGGGTCCTTGAAATCTACCGGATGAAAACTTTTAATAGGGATGAAGGAGGTTGGAGATGCAATCCTCAAAAGCTTCAGCTGAGGAAATGAGCTAGAAGGAAGTGTATTCCAATACTTAATTGCACTTTGGATGAAGCTGGACTTAAAAGTGTCAGGCCAAGCAGTAGAACTTAACTTGCCCTCACATTAACACGCCCTGTGTATACAAACATTTGGAGGCCAAGAGGATACTTTGTATCTGTGATCTTACACATACTCAAAGGAGCCCTAGTTAAGCCATGGCTGGCTAAGTTAGTTGGTTGTTTCAGTCTATATTGGGCCGTCTCCCAGAGAGAGGGAGAAAGGAGAGATATGATAGGGGAGAGAAAAATATACAAACAGTCTGCACCTACTGCAAGCACAGTAGGTCCGTTCCTGACTATTATCCAATTTATAAGGATATCCCAGCACTGCAAGTTACCCAACACCATTGCCCAATCGGACCACCCTGTTAAGTTATTGACCCTGGTTTAAAACCTGCTGGAGGCAGATTTTTGGGGATTCCCTTGCACACAGCCTGTCATCATTGACTGAACATGAATATGACTGAAATACTGTTGAAATGGTCGTCAAACCACGAGTCATCTATCCATACATACTGTCACTACACACCTACTTCGTTGGCGGTGAGCCCATCAAGGCTGGAATTCCCAACAAGAGCATGTAGTGCGGCTAGATCGGCTTACGCTCGATCGAGTTAATCGAGTACAGCCTATTAAAAAATTTGTTTTCCGGGAAAATTACTCACACACAAAAGAAAAGAAAAAAAATATTTAGGCTGTCAGCAGAATCCTGCTTATACTTTTGTGTTGTCTTGACATTAGTAATTTTTATCGAAAGACAGGTAAATGATTCGTTGCGATTTTCCTGTGAATAATTGCAATGAAGTCCAAACATATTGCCACAAGTGGCCCTCTGTTGTTTTTACTCTTAGGCCCTCTGTTGTTTTTACTCTTCATAAATGACCTACCCCTTATACAAAAAAAATATTCACAGATCTTTATGCAGATGATACGACAATGTATGATGTTTAAGACTCATTATATGTTATTGACAGTGACCTATAAATACAGTGACTCGCGTCTTCACCTTTCGGTCCAAAGAGGCGTGTCGTGCATGCGACTGTAGCGCCTCCTACCGCAGCGCCATATTTAATATAAGCTGAAAAAGCTTGAATTTATGTCAAAAGTTAACGGCGTGCATCGCCCATTTTATCGCTGTTTTCATAGTGGAATTATTATGAAACGATAAGGTAAGCTTTGAATTTTATAATGACGTATTAGAATATAAGTTATGTGATGATTTTGCTTGGTTTTGGAGTTCATTTCTAACGATGTAAATTGAGAAACTTTCGTCATTCGAAAGAAAATGGCGACGACGCCGTAAAAACCATCACTTCTTTTACGATGTACTCCCTCGTTAATAAGGTTTGAGGTAATATTTCAGCATTAGAAAACGAAAGGGGAAGGACCAAAATGTTGTTTAATATCATTTTCATGACAATTATTTACTATTTTGATGGTCTTATGACAGTATAGAAATAGGCTTATTTAGGAAAGTAGCGAAAACCGGCAAATCAGGATGTTCAAAACCCCACTCCCCCGTTTTTAAATAAGGCTCCGAAAATAACTATTTTTGAGCCTCGCAATGGTATTTTTCATAAAGTTGAATGCCTTACAAATTGTTTGAGTTTTATTTTATGCAATTTCGTGCCGATTTAATGGGTCAAAATAATCTTAAAATAAAACTTGTTTTTCACAGTTTTCGCCATACAACAATGAGTTCAGAGGGTTGGTTAGTTATGCATTGAAGAATTTGTTAGGGACCAAAGTTTCTTATTTCACATCAATAAAAATTAACTCCAAAACCAAGCAAAATAATCACAAAACTTACTAATACATCATCATAAAATTCAAAGCTTTCCTTAACGTTGAATAATAATTTGGAAACATTAATGAAATGGGCGATTCACGTCGATAACTTCTGATAGAAATTTCAACCCACTCAGCTTAATTAAAACCTATGTCACTGACTTACTTTAATTTTCAATGCATGCATATTTTCCTAAGTAAGAGAGAACCAAGATCAAAAGCCTCATCCAAATGCATAATAAAAAAAAAGTTTCCCGTATTTATATTGAAAAGCCATCCAGCCCGTTTTTTCGTTTTGTTTTTTTTAACTTCGTCAAGTAAAACTTCCGTATAAAAACTTGGCAAGTTTGGTATCAAAATTTCGGAAATTAAGTACACAATTTAATGCAAACCTTTGTAAGAACACATTATTTATACAGATTAAATAAAACAATGATAATATTAAAATATTTCTAGATGCGAAATAAGCGGTCGATAGAATTATCGATTTTTTCAGTCACTCACCTGTCCAGCGGCACGACAAGCGTCTATTGGAAAAATACCTATATTTAACTGGAGATGCGAGTCACTCTATATATAGGTCACTGGTTATTGAGCAAAACTTGCAGGAAGCTTTGGCAAACCTTCGTTTGTGGTGTAAATGTAATGGTATGGTGATAAATACTGATAAAACTAAATTAATGATCATTACTACATCCCAAAAGAGGTAAAGATTGGGCAGTGATAACTTAAATGTTCAGTACAATTCCAATATGTTAAAAACAGTTTGTCAGGACAAAGTTCTAGGGGTTTTACTTGATCACAATTTATCATGGTCTGAACATGTAAAATATCTTTCAAGGAAAATTAATTCAAATATTTGGCTACTTTCAAAAATCAAGGAATTTTTATCTTTGCATCATCGAGTACAGTTCTATAAGTCATACATTCAGCCTCACATTGATTTTTGCAATATAGTTTGGGATAATACTTCAGAATAAAACAAACTTAAGATATTTAGATTGCAAAAACGTGCTTGCAGAGTTATACTTGACTACAATGTTGATAATATTCAGGAAGCTATGAGTTCTTTAGGTATTATGACTATTTTCAATAGAATATTTTTCAGGAAAGCTAAGTTTATGTATAAAGTTTATAATGGATTATCACCCTCTTACATAAATGAAAATTTTGAGTTAAGGGGAGAAAATGAAAATCTCCCAGCTCTTAGATCATCAGCATCTGGCTGATTTATTCCACCCAGACCAAATAAGGAACTGTTTAAAGGCTCAATGCGATATTCTGGGTGCCTTATTTGGAATTCTTTACCGAATGATGTCAAACAAGCTGATTCAGTAGAAACGTTTCACAAAAGATGCCTCAGATGGCTAAATCAATGAAAGCTGGAGATTAGTAATATCAAAGCTCTGGATAGGGTGTGTCTGGGTGATATGAGTCAGGTTTTTTTTTATTTTTTTTTTTGTTGTTTCTTTTTTCCTGCAGAAACATGAATTGTGACCCCTCAGTTGAATGAGTGGTTACTAAGTGTTTTTTCAAATGGCATAGGGGAAGTAAAAAGTATGCAAAGACCAGGAACTGAAACAATCAAAATCCAAATCCAGCCCTCAAACCATAGTAGTCTCTGAATTAGTTGTCATCCAGACCCACCTTATCTGGGACACTGGCTGTTCTAAAAGGATTTGCTGTTAGGATATTTTATGTAAATATGTATATATTTGTCTATATGTGTGTTCAGTAAGGGATCTAAGCATTGCGACAGATGGGGCTGAGAAGACGGTGCAGTCCCAGATCGGTCTGCTGCTGAAGAAGCACTCTCATCGGATTCTGCACCGTGAAATAGTCATTTCGTCGGCATCGCTTGGCTGCCTTACTGCATTCTCAAACCAAAATATTCCATTTTTGGAGCAGTTACAGTACTTGTTTTAGGTGTCCCAACATTTGGATTTTTTACAGATTGTACATGTGTTTGTGTGAGTGCATGTAGGTGTTTGAATGCAAATTTTTGGTGAACATACAGATATGTGTACACTTGTGTACATATATCTATGCATATTTTGTTCTTATTTTTTACATATCTTTGATGCTTGCAGTGTTTTGTGTTCCCCTGTCTACATGTTTGTGTGCATGTGTGTGCATCATGCATGCATACAGCCATGAAATTTTTCATCACTGCAAACACACATTTTGATATTTTCCATTGACCATTCTGTCTTTCTTGTTTTTATCTTGTATTTTAATATGTGTAATATTTTGTATATAGTTTTGAGGGCCTCATGGAAGATTAGCTCACTTGCTAAATGTTGTCACCCTCATAAAATAAAGTCTTTACTTACTTACTTACTTACTTACTTACTTACAAGTGTATTATATCTTCGCGAGAAACGTTATTTCGACCGCAGGCAGGATTTTTTCCTGACAATAATTGAAAAAAAAAAGAATTCCATTAACAATGACTTGTCATCAGTGAGAATTTTGAAGACTTCTTTGAGAGGTCATAAAGATTAATGAAATCGGCTTTTAAAGTAACATTTTATAAGTGAGTTTGGAGTTCCACACTGCGCATGCGCACACTCAGATATTGCTCTCGGAGGTCAGAGGTCACAGATGCCAAAAGCCATATACCCAAAGCATAACACACCCAACATATTGACTAATATTTCAATTTATAAACATTTCCTGTCTATTCTGCCCTGCTAAAATAATGTTACTATCCATTTTCTTTGAGTTTGAAAACAATTTTCAATCATATCAATGATTTTTAATCATGAAAAAGGTGTTTTATATGGACTGACCAGGTAAGCGTTATGATGACCGATCAGAATTTTCCACACTTGACCTTCGGCCTTTCTCCTCCAGTTCAACTTCAACCAGTGGCGGATCCAGAGGGGGTTTGGGGGGGGGGGGGGGTCAAACAAACCCCCTTCTCAGCCCAAATTATCTTATTTTCATGGGGAATTTCAGGAAAAATTGGTCAAACTGCATGACTCGAACCCCCTATCCGAAATTCCTGGATCCGCCCCTGTCAACCGGGAACACGGACCTCCGATCTCGCTTATTGACTAACCATGTATTTATAACCTTAAAACTAATTTTCATCTCTGTCTTGTTAGTTAATGGAGGGGGCCTCTGTTCTCCAAGCATCAATAAAATCCAATGGAAACATTGACACTATTTCTTCACCGTTTTAGGTCACGCGGATCTGAAATGATTTTCCTACGCACTATGGTGCATAGGTAAATAAAACATTGTACAAAGTATTCAAACTGAATAGAACAGAACAATTTTTTGTCATTGCTACGATAAAACCAGGGAGTAATGTTGAGCCATTCTAGCACCCAGGGGTCAGCCTAGAGGTTTTAGACAGGGAGAAGTTTTGCGACATTTTCAGGATTTTGGAGAGAAGTTTTGGCCCAAACTTTTTATTTCCCTGTATGTTCTATACATTTTCACTTCTCCCTCAGCTCAAAATAGGGAGAAGTCAGCCAGCTTAGGGAGACTATGGGTTCAGTCTAGAGGTGTTAGAAAGAGAGGAAATTTATGACATTTTTAGGATTTATGTAGAAGTTTTGGTCCAAATTTTGATTTTCTCTGCCACTTTTACACATTAAACTTTACCCACAGCTCAAAACATATATAGAAATCAGCCAGTATTTTAGGGAGACTTTCCAACCAAAATAGCCCCTTTGGCTGAGACTGGACCCAGTTCAGTATCAAAACACAGTTCAGATCCTGATCAGACTGCTTCTTCAGGAGCAGTCTGATCAGGATCTAAACTGTTTGCCATTGCACCAAGCATTAAAATGTGTGGAACAATTACCCGATAGAAAAGTTTTAGAACATTCTGATCAATAAGATATACATTAACTATTTGCATTTTTAGAAAACTTACAACAAAGGTATGAATATTTTTCAGATAGGAAATGTCGTGTGCAGGACAAAATGAAGGTGATCCACATGAGCGTCAGCCACTGCACGAGGGTCAGGAAGAACCTGATCGCAGTAGTGACCCTGCCCTGGCCCCACCAGCAAACGATGCAAACCAGACAGGCCAGTCTCTGATCAGGCATGTGGATGACACAGCAGAAAATGACATGGTCTCACCTTATCACATTGATCCAGCTCTTGTATCAAATGCATATGAAAATCCATATAAAGAAACAACAGACACAACCCAGAACTTTATTCGACGTGTGCCAAGTGCAGACTTGGTTCCAGCTCCTTATAAGAAATTTAATCATGTAATCATCTTGTCAGTTGTGAGTGCCGTATTTTTCTTTGTGACTGGAATATTTGCAGTGCGTTTAGCTCGATCGGCTAAAACACACCACAGCAAGGGACTATATGGGCTAGCACAGAGAGATAGCAAGAAAGCGGTCATTCTCAGTTATCTTGGATTTACTATGGGAGTTTTATTTATAATTGCAATCATAATAATTGTAGCATCAACCTAGGATAGTTGTTTCCTGTGAAAGGCATTTACAATGCTGTAATATGAAGTATGGTACAGGGCAGTCTGTTTATAATGCAAGGATCAGAGCTGCAGATAAGGTGGGGTTTTGAGGATAATTCTGTGATAATTTTTAGCTTATTTCTCAATGAAAACATATGCTGTGACCCTTCATTAGAACTGTCTTGGTGATACAGTTCTATTGAGGGGGCATAACATAACTTATGGAGATAAATGGAAAATTATCCCTACGTTATCCTTGATACCCCTTCTTATCTAGAGCTCTGGTATAGCACAGTGCAATCTGTTTATAACACAGGGATTAGAGTCTGTTGAATGGCATAGCATTATACTGTATTTCTTCTAATAAACGCAGTAAGAGCACTGCAAATCTCAAGTCTTTAAATGGCGTTCTGGAGACATAATTTTCTCAATTTAAATGATTTACGGTGATCTAGCCATTCTTGGTCAATATTGGCTACTTTTTTCACAGAAAAAGGGGGTGGGTATTAGTATGTATCATTATAAAACAATCACAGTCAAGAATTATAATGTTATATATATCCAAGTTACTGTTATATCCAAGTGTTATAGTAGGGCTGTAATATATGGTAAATACGGGGAACTAGGCATGCTCAGTTCCCAACATTTTCCATATATCATAAACTGTGAGAGTTCTGACAGGTTATAGTGTTATATCCAAGAAAGCATTTTCTTGCATACTAGATAAGGATATCTAACGATTCTTATGTCACCCATGTTATCTCACCCAGGACTGAATAAAAAGCATGTGTAGCCAAGGCATCGGTTGTATTGACGGTCACATGTCTGTGATATCGAGTGACATTGGCTTTTAAGATGATGACATCACGAAACCAGCAAAATGACATCAGTTTATGCATGCCCGACAGTAAAGTAAAGAAGCGAATGGCGGTCGTTGAAGGCAGCGCCTTCTTTCAAAATCAAATAGAAACCTCTTAAGTGGTAAATTTAAGCATTTTAACAAGCTCTAAAGTTAAAACAAAATGTGGTGTGCAAGAAAATGTAACTATCATGGGTGTGAGGTGCCAGTAGAAAAATCTGTCACTCAGGGTCACTATTCGGCATCACTCGGCAAGCCTTTTGATGCCGGACAGTGACCCTCATTTTTTCTATCTGCATGAAAGGTACTTATAATATCCGAGATAGTGTTATAACAAGCAGCATTTTGATGAGGCTGTGTTGTACTGGTGATCAGGTGAAAGTGATAAGTACTGTAAAAGTGGCATATATGCAGTGCAATAGCTTATATTTTTGCTAATTATGGTGAAAAAATGGCAACTGGCAATATTACTTTTGGTGCATTACGTATTTGTGTAGGCCTACAATGACATTACCAAAAAAACATTTAGGTAGTTTGGAGCTGTGATTCCTCTTGATTGGAAGTAAAACTATTTTAGCCATGGTCCTTCTCCACCAAAATTTCAGTATATGCATATTCCTGTGATGAAAGCCTATTATTATAAGATAACAGACTTTCAGGAGATAGATGGGATGGATGGATGGCTTGCGATTTTACGTCCTTTTCAACAGTATTGCTGTTACATGAGGATGATGGGCCGGTGATAATGAAAGGCTGTGTGCAATAGAACTCCGTTTACGGTAGGAAAGATTCTCACCTCAAGCAGGGCTCGAACCCGATCCGCTAGATCCACGGGTGGTAAAGTTTCAAATTGACCTCCGCGGAGGTCTGTTGAAAAACAATTTGACTATTTTCCGGTAGGCAATTTGAATATATCCTGTCATGAATTTTCGCGGTTCACTGACAGGGTTCAGACAAGATTTTTCTCTCTAGAAAAGGTATTCCAAAAATCGGAGAATGTCATGCTATATATATTTTACAGCTGTATATTAATACCAAATGACATGGAGCAGTTTGAAGCGGTATTTTTTAAATTACTTTTGTCCTCCAGGTTCAGTACCGAAAACGAAACTAGGAAGGAGTCCTGCACAGTTAAATCGGCTTTTTTGAGTGCATTTGCAGGCTTTCTGTGAAATCTTACCGATGCAGTAAGACACGTAGCTTGTATAGCTTCATTCTAAACATACTTTCAAGAATATGCATGCTTTTGTTACTACATGCTTACCTAATTTTTCTCGGCGGTTAATTTGAACACCATGAGAACAATTTGACTAATGGAGATTAACATGGAAAAATTTAATCAGCTAAAAAGAAGAAAATGCGTGCTGAATTTTCAGGGGCCAGATATCATATGATTTGAATGCATGATTTTATACGTCTTAAGTACACCAGATAATATTGCTCACGCAACATTCTCTCTTTTTTTTTCGTGAAATAGTAGTACAATAGTGTTTTATCACTTTCTTTGTTGTAAAAGCAGACCTGTGGCTCTCATTTGTTTGTAAAATAAAACGAACCCATCCAGACTAATATTTGCAGAGAAGAGAACCGATATTCAAACAATTTAGAGTGAAGCCATAAGAAGATATCAAGCAAACATACCTGCATGCTTTCCCCCCCCCCCCCCCCCCCCCCCCCGCAGCGAGGTGATTACACTCTTGAAGTAGCTGTTACATAACCCCCCCCCCCCCCCCGCAGCGAGGTGATTACACTCCTGAAGTAGCTGTTACATAGAAACACGGGTAATCAACATGAAACAATAACAACATCATTACGGCCGCTTTAGAATGACCTGTGTGAAGGATGTGATGAAAACAAATCGGTTCGTGCTATGTTTACAAACAAATCAGTGTCACAGGTCTGGGTTTACAACAAAAGAAAAAATATAAAGCACTATTGTGCTACTATTTCACGATAAAAAAAAAGACAATGTTACATGAGCAATATTATCTGATGTTCTTTAGAAGTACGAAAACATGCTTTCAATCCTTTGCTACCTAGCTTCTGAAAAGTAAATTAAGCATTTTCTTCTTTTTAGCTGATTAAATTTTTCCATGTTAACCTCTATTAGTCAAATTGTTCTCGTCGTGTTCAAACTGACCGCCGACGAAAATTGGGTAAGCATGTAGTAATAAAAGCATGCGTATTCTTGAAAGTATGTTTAGAACGATGCTATACAAGCTACGTGTCATACTGTATCGGTAAAATTTCACAGAAAGCCTGCAAATGCATTCAAAAAGCCTATTTAGCTGTGCAGGACTCCTTCCTAGTTTCGTTTTCGGTACTGAACCTGGAGGACAAAAGTAATTTAAAAAATACCGCTTCAAACTGCTCCATGTCATTTGGTCTCAATATACAACTGTAAAATATATATAGCATGACATTCTCCGATTTTTGGGATACCTTTTCTAGCGAGAAAAATCTTGTCTGAACCCTGTCAGTAAACCGCGAAAATTCATGACAGGATATATTCAAATTGCCTACCGGAAAATAGTCAAATTGTTTTTCAACAGACCTCCGCGGAGGTCAATTTGAAACTTTACCACCCGTGAGATCAGTAGGCCAGCGCTTACCCACTGAGCTACCGGGGGCTCCTAGATAGATGTGAGGCCTAATATGTACAATGATTGCATGAGCTCTTGCTTGCTCTGCTTTTGTCACTTGATGTCGTCAAAGGGGACTATAGGAATGGGTTCCGTCCATCCGTCAGGTTTTTTCATCAGATTTTCATGAAACTCTGAATATTACTATCAATACATGACATGGATGGTGATATATCAGGGTCATGAGCCGACTCTTTCTGCCTTTGTAAATTGGGTCAGATCTTATGGCCTCAGCTGCTTCGGTTTTCAACTAATTTTCATAAAAAAATCAGGATTATTGTAATCACTGTTTGACATTGATCATATTTTATTGGGGTCATGATCCGACCCTTTATGTCAGAGTTATGGTACCTGGTTAGTCTGGTCAAGTCGTGTGGCCTGTGAGCATCACTCAACTATTAGCCATGAGTCCTTCCCAGATCAAATTTCCCTGTTACTGACATGTACATACATACGTTGGGGGACATTTGGCCTTGGGTTTTCTATCTTTTAAAGCTGAATCTCATGTTTACGTGTTATCTTCACACAACCATAAGAGTAAGTCTCTGTGTCCTAGTTTGAAAAAAAAAAAATTCAATTTTTAACTGTGGAATATTATTATTATGTACCTGCTTTGTTTCTCAGTGCCTTTTATTTTGTCATATATATTGTATAACTCCTATTATAACTTATAATGATGTTTGTACTTTTACTAGTCTGATATTTTAAATGGATCTTAATCTTCCAGAGCTACAGATTAAATTTTAGCCTAAATTTGGGGATGAAAAAGCACTTTTTAACTGCAATTCTCAGCAGCATTCTTTTGACGAGGAGAATCAGGAAAATTTTGCAACTTCACCTAAAAAAATTTGACTACTGCAGCGCTGGAATTATATGTCGCATGTGTTATTATAATTTTGTCAACAAAATTCATTTAAGGTGAAAGGGTACACTTGCAGGAGAAGTAACTCTGTCATTTCCAGTTTTGCCTCCCCTCTCAGTGGGAACAGGCCCCGTGGTTATAGAACTTTTTTCGTGCTCAACTCAGCTGAGCTTGAAATTTTCTCTGCTGATAAATATGAAAATGCCAACTAATGCTGGCATTTTCATATTCATAAGCAGAGACAATTTCATACTCAGGTAAACGGAGCAAGAAAACAGCTGTAGTTGTCAGTAATTTGCTATTTATTAGCAGGTAAAATTTCATGCTCAGCTGAGTTGAACATGAAAAAAAGTTTTATAACCTCGGGATCAGCTCGTAAAGAAAAAAATTTGCTCCTCTATGAGCTGGGGCCGTATTCATAAAAGGACTTAAGTGGTTGCTATGCTGTTGCTAAGGCTAAATTTCTTTGAAGGAGATCCCCTACAACTATGAAATCTGATCTGGAGGAACAGTCTTTGTAAGACTGTTCCTCCAGACAAAATTTCATAGTTGTAGGGAATCTCCTTTATAGATATTTAGCCTTAGCAACCGCATAGCAACCACTTAAGTGGCTTTATGAATACGGCCCCAGATTATGTTCTTTAAGAGTAGATCCCACTTTGGAAGGGCTTCCTTGTCTAGGGAAGCAAACAGGAAACTACAGAAGTTGTTCCCCTTTGTAAAAATGGTAGAGGTATACCCATCCATAATAAATAGGTATTGTGACACCTTAACCATCTACACACTTTTGTATGTGGAGTTTGTTTGCCATATCAGGAAATTTTTGTTGTTGGCAGTGAGATCCTGCTCACACTGCTCTCTAAGAGCATTCATAACTGAGTCTACACTAAATGCATAGGCATACTTGTCCCTATGAGTTTTTATGATACATGTATTTTATAAGCAAACTTGTTTTGTTCAGTTTATTGTCTCAAATGCAATACTAGTGCTTGTCTGTCTGTTTGTCTATATAATTCGAAGTCAATGCATGTGTTTTGCCTTAAGCTGTGTTTGTAGAGTAGAATGAAACTTGGATCATGCTTCAGCTTGCATCTGACTGTCAGTATTCTAAATTACCATTTTGACAACAATTAACAAAGTTTAGCATTTTATTTATAGCTATTATGTTTTTAAACTGTCTCTAAAACATCTGTAAGGCCTAGAGTAGGATGACATTCTAGAGGCA
Organism: Ctena decussata; assembly: GCA_963989385.1. Classification (NCBI taxonomy): domain Eukaryota; kingdom Metazoa; phylum Mollusca; class Bivalvia; order Lucinida; family Lucinidae; genus Ctena; species Ctena decussata. Next base: position 88,477,544 of record OZ022502.1, read on the forward strand.
GGAAAGAGTGTAAGTGGACCATCTTAATCCTAATAAATGCCTCTGCGTTAATAAATACTCGCTGCCTCTTTTGCAAAAATAATGGTATATTATGTTGCATGAATTCCTGTTAGGTAGCTCTTTGAAATGGGGTCCACTCTTAAAGAAATGAATTTGCTCCTAGTTGACCCCAACTAAAGAAGGAGGCAAAAATAGTGGAATTGCTTCCATTGAAGTGACCCATCACCTTTATATTGCTTATTAGAGGTATTTTGGCAGTGGCTGATTTACTACCCTTTAGGCTCTAAATACCCCCCCCCCCCCTTTTGCAAAATGCAACGCCCCCAGGGTGTTTAATAGGATTACTATGGTAATTATGCAAGTACTTAAGCACCATTTCTTTTAGTGTTAAAATCATTAATGTTAAATTTGCAACTTAAAACATAATGACAGAAAAGGATCAGAAAAATGACCCTGGGAAATCTGAAAGAATCAGTTGTCTCCATATTTTCTCCTGCTATTTTGACATCAGACTCCTGTGTATGTTGAAAGTTTGTCTCTATATAAATTTTAAACAATGTATAACAGTAATGAAAATGGTCAGAAATACTTACAATACCATGTAAAGCGACTTGTGCCTAATTTTAACATCTTTCTTAGCTGATTGTAGGGCATATGGAGATATGAGAATTCAGATTTTAATTCAGTTTTAGTGGAAAAGGTGCTTAGCCTTTTGATGCATGTATAAATTTTAAATTTTCATACATCAGAACATGACTTATATAGGTAAATTTGTCATTATCTTGCACATAATTCTGTTTTAAAAATGGAAAATGGTTGAGTTAGTCAGTTGCAGTGCTAGCAGTGTCCATTGTGGTCTAGAATATTAATATATCCTATTAATATAAATTTTAGCTTTGCTTTTATTATGAAAATTTTAAATTATGCTTGAGCACATTCCACACATATGTATAGAACTTACGTTTTTGTTTGTCTCTGATAAAGTATTTCGTAAATATGTATCTCAGTAAGATAAATCCATGACTATTTATTTATAATTCCACTCTGAATCTATGTATATTTCTGTAAACTGGGGAGTATAAGATGTATATTGTTGCTGCATTATTTTTAACTTCCAGACATACTACAGCTTGAAATAAGGGAGATATTTTATGAAAATTCCAAGATAATTTGTATTTATTTGTAAACATAGTATTATTTCTTCATCTCTTGTATCCCGCATATGAATCACCTCATTGTCTAAGGTAGATCGAATGATGGGCCAAAATGTATATACTGAACAAAAAATGGTTAAAAGTTTTGATATCATGGAATGCAAAGAGTTTAAAATGAACTTAAAACTGTTTGGTAGTGTATCTGCATCTGTTGGTGTTTGTAGAGAATAGCTGGCAAGGTTTTGGCCTTGGTCAAATTTTGAAATCAGAATGACGTGTTTCTGGAAAAAATGATTTGAATGTTGATGTAACGTTCTTTTTTTGTTCAGTATATTTGAGCGGCTACACAACTAAATCAACAAAGTGGCATGTGTGCCCAGTGAAGACCCAGCTCAACCTGGGCCTTATCGAAGTCTGATCAGAGTTTTCACTATTTGCTGAAAGGGCTGCTAATAGTCTAAGCTAACTCCAGACAGGGAGGACTCTGATCAGACTCGGCAGATGCCCAGGCTGATCTGAGTCATCACTGGGCGCACCTTCCACTTTGTTGGTTTTGTCATGTCGTGGGTCATTTTATGGTGAAAATGTAGCAAAAGTTATCATGAAACAATCCCAGTATCTTAAGCTTTGCATGATGATTTAGATCAGCCAGATTTTTTTACATTTATTTATTTTAAAACAGTTTTTCTTATTTCTCAGCAGACATGCCTAAGTATTCTCCTCAAACCATATGGGACCTCAATGGAAAACCCACCAAGGTAATCTCACTGAGATCCAATATTGGATTTATCATTACTATTTTCTTTTCTTTTTAAGAAAATATGTGTATAAAATAAAATTATTCTTAAAAATTTAGCTTGTACGGAAAGTTCTGTTATTCCAATGTTGTTGCTGTTCAAGTAATTTAAATGTTTATGACTACCCTACATCTCCAAGGTTTGGTGTAACTATATTTCTTAAAGTTTTAAGTGTATATGACTACTGTTCATCTCCACAGTTTGGTGTAACTATACTCAGAGGCAAAAGAAAGTACACAGGTAACGCAGTCTCGATTTTTCTACAGATGTCAACATATCTGCATAATACCTTGGCATTGTAGATAAATACAGGCATTTTCGCAGAATTTGCGACAATTTTCAGTGCAATCGGTCAAAGGAAAAAGAACTGACAAGGTTTTAAACAAACCAGGTGTCTGAGTCAACATTGTCGCTGGAGTAGCTCCCCTTTAAACATACACTTTGGACAGTAGAGCTTGATTTTATGCATTTTATGCATTACATTTATAAAGGGATGAAAGGTTTGTAAGGATATGTAGCACTCTCACATAAAAAAAACGGGGTAAAGTATCAAATTTTCGTACCAAGAAATAATGTTTTGGCATCTTCTGGTATCATGCATTGAATAAGCATTAAGTTCCAGTGGGAAGTTTATTTGCAATTTTCTTTCAAATAAACAAGTTTGTGAAGTTTTTTTCAAGTGTGCACAAAGGCAAGAAGCCAAACAACAATTTTCCGAAATTTTTAAGTGAAAACTTCTTACACCCGGTAAGATAGAGAACCGTTCAATTCCCTATGATTTTAATTCAAAGGGAGGTAATTTGAGACATGTAGCATTTCTATCTATAGTTAAAGACGTTTGGTGGGAGTTTCAGATTAATTAACGATGTGGTTTTACTCACAGACATTGGCGCTAGATATTCGTGAAGTGCAAAATGCCATCTGCCATGTACAAAGCGAGTTTTGTTTGGAACTACTGATTTTGAATTAAGGGCCATAACTTCATTATTAATGACTGCAAAACAATTTGTGTTTGGGTTTTACAGAGCTAGACGTTGGCCAAATTGACACTATTAATATGTCCATGCAATCATTTACACGAGGCCCAGTATTCAAAATCAAAAACTGTATACTTATTATTGCCTCTGAGTATATATTTCTTAAAGTTTTAAGTGTATATGACTACCGTTTTTCTCCAGTTTGGTGTAACCATATTTCTTACATCTCCACGGTTTGGTGTAACCATACTATGTCTCCCCCCTTTAGGGTCGGGAGACATATTGTTTTTCCCCGGGCGTCTGTTCGTCCGTCGGTCTGTCTGTCACAAATCGTGTCCATTCTATAACTTGAAAACCCCTCAAGCTATATTCGCGAAACTTCATATAAATATCAATCAACATGAGACGACGTGCAGAGTGCAAGAATGGTAACTCTGGCATTTATACTTTTTGAGTTATTTCCCTTGGAACTTAGTCCATCACAAAATTGTGTTTCAATTGTGTCCGCTCTATAACTTGAAAACTGCTCAAGCTTTATTCACGAAACTTCATACAAATATCAATCAACATGAGGCGATGTGCAGAGTGCACAAATGGTAACTCTGGCATTTATACTTTTTGAGTTATTTCCTTTGGAACTCTGTCCATCACAAAATTGCGTCTCAGTCAAGTCCGTCTATAACTTTAAAACCATTCAAGCTATATTCATGAAAGTTCATACAAATATCAATCAACATCAGACGACGTGCAGAATGCAAGAACCATAACTTTAGCATTTATATTATTTGAGTTATTTCCCTTAGAACTTTGTCAGTCACAAAATCGTGTCTCAGTCGTGTCTGCTCTATAACTTGAAAACCAATCAAGCTATATTCACGAAACTTCATACAAATATCAGTCAACATTAGAAGAATTGCATAGTGCAAGAACCATAACTCTTGCTTTTATACTTCTTGAGTTATTTCCCTTGGACCTTTGTCAGTCACAAAATCGTGTCTCAATTGCTTTATTACTTGAAAACCGGACAAGCTATATTCACGAAACTTCATACAAATGTCAGTCAACACTAGACAACCTGCAGAGCACAGCATTTATACTATTTGAGTTATTTCCCTTGGAACTTTGTCATTCACAAAATCGTGTCTCAATCGTCTAAGCTCTATAACTTGAAAACCGTTTAAGCTATATTCATGAAACTTCATACAAATATCAGTCACATAAATAGACGACGTGCAGAGCACTGTAACTCTTGCATTTATATTTTTGGACAAAAACTAAATATGAATATCAGTCAACATTACATGACATGCAGAGCATAACAACTATAACTCTTGCATTTATACTTTTTACTTATTATGAATCCCTGCTTCAGGGTAGGGAAACATATCGTTTTTCCCTTGGCGTCTTAATGACTGATCCTTTTGACATCAAAAAGGGGGGAGACATCTGTTTTTTTGTAGAAAAACAATTCTAGTTTCTTAAGGTTTTAAGTGTATATGACTACCCTACATCTTCACGGTCTAGTGTAATCATATTTCTTAAGGTTTTAAGTGTACATGTATATGACTAGTAGTCATATATATGTACACTTAAAACCTTAAGAAATATGGTTACACCAAACTGTGGAGATGTAGGGTAGTCACTGACTACCATACATCTCCATTGTTTGGTGTAACCATAGTCATTGACTACCATACATCTCCACGGTTTGGTGTAACCATATTTCGCATTAAGGGGAAGCAACTTTGCTATTTTTATGTTTCATAAATGAAGCTCAACTCTTATAGGAAGGAATTTGCTCCTCTGGGAGCAAATTCTTCCTTTAGAGTAGATCTCTCTTTTTTCCAAGGAAGCAAACAGGAAGTCACACAATTTGCCCCCTTTTGCAAAATTGCTAGAAAAACTTGAGTAGCCATATGTCTTAAGAGAGTGCCGAGGCCTCTGCATAAATGCTTTATTAGCAAAAGTTGTGCTTGTTTCTGTGATATATTCTTATAACAGGGTTGTCAGTTAGATATTGTAATGTAATATTGTATTTCTCAGACTTCTTTGTACAGAACTGCAGATAAGAAGAGGTAACAGATAATTTCAAGATAATTTTCCATATCCCTCCACACAAACATAATTGAGCCACGACACGAGAAAACCAACAAAGTGGTTGTGTGCAAAGTGCAGACTCATATCAGCCTGGGCATCTGCCCAGTCATCAGATTCTTCTCTAAGCCCTTAAAGGGTAGCTAACGGTCTAAGCTACCTCCATGCGGACAGAGAAGACTCTGATCAGACTGGGCAGATGCCCAGGCTGATCTGAGTCTGCACTGGATGCACAACCACTTTGTTGGTTTTCGCGTGTAGCGGCTCATAATGTTGTGACTCTTGAATAGAACTGTCTTGCCGAGACAGTTCTAATGAGGGGTTACAACAAAAAGGAGAAAAGAAAAAAAACATCTTAAAATCATCCTCAAAACCCCACCTTATCTGGAGTTATGTCCTTGTCTATAATGGATTGTTCTATCTCCAGAGGGTTGGCGGTAGTGTAGTGGATAATGTGCTACTATCAATCCAGGGATTGCAAGATTGATCCCCCACTTTTAAGGTCTTTCGGATGAGGCTTTAAACCGAGGTCCCATATCTCCATATGGCCTAGTTGTTGATGGGATGATAAACCCGAGTTCACTCTTTCACTGTCTCCAGACTGGACCAGCAGTCCTGGGGTGGCAGGTTCGATCCCTTTTGGATGAGACTTTAAACCAAGGTCCTGTCTCCATATGACCTGTGTGTTGGTAGGACATTAAACCCAAGTTCACTCACTCACTCATCTCCAGATTCAGAAAAGTCTGTTTGCTTTGTCAGGGGATATTTACTAGAAAATTTGGCGGTAAAGGAGCAATCTCATCTTTGGAGCAATTAATCTCATCTACAATGTTTTGGCAGGCTACCCAAATATTATGGTAAATATGAGCCATGACTCAACAAAACTAACAAAGTGGCATGTGCGGCAAGAGAAGACTCAGATCAGTTGGGGCATCTGATCATAGTCTTGGCTGTCAGCATGAAGGTGGCTTAAACCCTTAGCTACCCTTTAAGTGCACAGCAAAGACTCTTATCAGATTGGGCGGATGCCCTGGTTGATCTGAGTATTTGCTGGGCGCACATGCCACTTTGTTGGTTTTGTCATGTCATATAGTACAATAACCTTTTAGTATTTGTGTGTCTGTATTCTTAGACTGAAGGTAGATTTACACAAAGCTCCTGATAATGAGGGTATTTGTAGATAATTCTGAGATTATTTTTCTTGTTTATCAATGAAAACATAAGTTGTGACCTCTCATAGGGCAGTCGAAATGAAAACATATGTTGTGACCTCTCATAGGGCAATCTAAATGAAAACATGTTGTGACCCCTCATTAGAACTGTCTCAGTGAAACATTTCTAATGAGGGTTCAGAACTTGTTTTTATGGAGAATTGTGTAAAATTATCACTGATGAATCCCTGTTACCCCTTCTTATCTGGAGCACTGTAATAGAAGACTACAGATAAGAAATAGAGCTGGAACAGCTTATATTTTAGTGTCTCTACTGTTATTTGAGCCGCGACACGAGAAAACCAACAAAGTGGTGTGCACTCAGCACAGACTCTGCTCAGCCTGGGCATCCGCCCAGTCTGATCAGACTCTTCGCTAAGCCTTTAAAGGGTAGCTTAGAGTCTAAGCTACCTCCATGTGGACAGCGAAGACTCTGATCAGACTGGGTGGATGCCCAGGCTGATCTGAGTCTGCTGTGGGCTCACAACCACTTTGTTGGTTTTCTTGTGTCGCGGCTCAATTATTTTAGTGTCTCTACTGTTATTTTACAAATCTGTAGGGTTTGAATATCATGTCTCACAAATTACAGAAATAGTTTTTAAAGCATTTTTATTCTATTTTAAATGTAATGTGAGAGTCTTTCCTCAGCCATGAAAAGCTTTTATACACATGTAATACTTTTCTAACATGTCAATGACTGCATAGAAATATTTTCATGCTAATGTAATGATATTCATTCTATAGCAGCGCCGGTGAATGTATAAAAAAATTTTACGATGAATCTGTTCACTTCTGGGATAGCAGTTGAGTCTTATTCTTAAAGGATTAAGAATTTGCTTCCACAAAGGCAAATTCTTTCCTTAAAAGTAGACCCTTTTTGGAAGGGATTTGTCATCCAAGAAAGCAAACAGCAAGCCCATAAGTTGCCCTCCTTTGTAAAAATGGCGAAACACATGGATGTATAACCATACACCTTCGGTCAAAAAAAAGACACATCTCCAAGGGAGGTCACTCTATTTCAGACATATTTGCTACTTTCTCAGTGGAGATAATCTATGAGGAATAAATTTGCTGGCAAGAGAGCAAATCTCAAGAGCAAATTCTTGTCCTTAAGAGAAGCCTGTCATCACTGTCAGAGCAGTGAAGCAAATATTTGTGTATTAACCCATTGCATTCTGGGTATTTTTTGTCGTCTGCTGAAATTGTCATCTGCATCAAAAATCAAGAATATTTTGACAGTATTGGTCTAACTAACTCTAAGGCTTTTAGAAATGATGTCTAGGCAGCAAACAGTTTGGACCTCAGATCAGGCCCCATGTTTGTGAGGCCTGATCTGGATCCAAACTGTTTGCCCATATACCCCTAAAGTATCCCGAATGGAATGGGTTAAAGATGGTGTCAGATTTGTACTCATGTTACAATATTGTATATGGCGCAAACAGAGAATGGTGAACTGGATGTCAGTTGATATTCACATTAGTTACATGTAATCTTGTGTTTGAAAACAAAACTGTGCATGGAAATACATGTAAGTAATTTACCATATTTGCAAGTCTCAAGTTTTGAGCTGTTTTATCAAAATGAAAATTAGGGAAATCTTGTGTACATTTATTGATGTCTGAATTATTACATTAAATGAAGGAGATAGAATTTAGTTAGACAGCACACAAGTTTTCTTTTTAAGGGTGCTTGCAGTTAATGTACATTTAAGTTGCCAAATCAATACTGTCAAACAGTGGTAATGTTCTGCATAATCATTTTCAATTTAATATACCTTGACTCAGCCTATATTGCCATATTGTTGTGATTATTACATGTAAACTGCTTCAATTTATAATTCTGTCTTTGCAATATTCTAGTCAAGTCATACATATACAAGTATCTGCTGTATATTTTCAGTCAACATTTGAGCTGCGACACAACAAAACCAACAAAGTGGCATGTGCATCCAGCAAAGACTCAGATCAGCTTGGACATCTGCCCAGTCTGATCAGAGTCTGCTGTGCAATTAAAGGGTAGCTAAGCATCTAAGCTAGCGCCATGCCCACAGCAAAGACTCTGATACACTGGGTCGATGCCCAGGCTGACCTGAGTCTTCACTGGGCATACATGACACTGTGTTGGTTTTCTCATGTCGCAGCTCATTAATTATCACATGCTTTCACCCTTCACATTTCTGGACCTTTATGCTTTAGTATGTTACCCATGTAAAGTTTATCTCATGCATATTCGAAGCTACAGATATGGTGGGGTCTGCTTGAGGTCTGTTCATTGGGTATGAAATATATTGTTGTTTTCTTAAATTGAAACTCTTCACCAAGGCAGTTTTTAGGAGGACTGCATTGTATTTTTCAACTGACGTTTAAGAAAAAGTTCCTCTAAAACATAGGTTGCAGCTCCTCATACAATCAGCTTGGTAAAGAGATTAGGTGAATGGGTATAATTTCAAGGAAAACATTTCTTTGTTTATATTTACCTCCCATCTGAATGGGGACAACTCAATGGAAAGAATTTGCACCCCTGAAAGCAAATTCTGTACTTTAAGAGAAGACCTCATTTTCAAAGGACTCCATCATCCAGGGAAGGAAACAAGAAGTCATAAAAGTTGTTTGCCTTTGAGAAAATGGTAAGAAAAGATAGAGGTGTATCTTTACCCCCTAAATTATTTCATTGTGATCAAAACCCCACTATACCTTGGTTCAAGGTTATTAAACTTGAGAATAATCTCAAAATAAAGCACACTGATTGACTGCTTCCGAGCCAATCAGTGTGCTTTATTTTCAGTTTGAGAATGTACTCAAGTTTTATAACCTCTGGGCCTGGCCTCTGATATGTCTTGATTAACTTATTAACAATGTGTTTCATTCTTATTGTTTTTATCTTTTAAGCAGTACCATTATGTTGTGAAATATTTTTATAGTACAATGTCCATGCCACTGTAAAATGTCTGTCATGTAAAACATATAAATTTAATGAATATAACAGTTTGTTATCTTTCGATTTGCCACAAGGAAAAAATCAGTTGAGAGTCTGAATCAGAATGGAATGGGTACAGCCACTTAGAATATCAAACAGACTGGATGGATCAAAAGCCATACAGGCCATCTGCGATTGGCCACAAATACAATATGTGAAGAATCCCTGCAATTTTCTGTAGACAAATACCCAGAACAGTCTATCCCATAACCTTACAAAGGTCATTAACTTTACAACAATCACTTTCCCCTAAATCCTGTGTTTCAGCTGCTCTAGTTGTGCTGGCAAAGCCCATCTCTTTCCTCTTCCCACCTCTTTAAGTCTATCTACCTCTTGTCCTTTTTTTAGCTCACCTGAGCCTTTAGGCTCATAGGTGAGCTTATAGTATAGCCAGGCATCCGTCCGTCCGTCCGTTCGTCGTCCGTCAACATTTTCAAACATCTTCTCCTCTGAAACCACTGGGCCGATTGAAGCCATATTTCATATGGAGCCTACCTAGGTTGGGGGAACGAAAGTTTGTTCCGGGTATCTGGGTCACATGACCAAGATGGCCGCCACGCCCATATATGGTAAAAACCCTTCAAAAATCTTCTTCTCCAGAACCAAGGCCGATGACCTTGAAACTTGGTATGTAGCATCGGGCATGCGGGCCCATCATAGTTTGTACAAATGATGACCTTGCGTTGACCTTGACCTAATTTACGACATGGTCAACTTTGGTACGTTAGGCTTTTGTATGGGAAGACGCTTAAACAGTGGATTTCTCAGAAACTATTTAAGTCTAAGGTACAATACTTGGTATACATGGTCGACTAAATGACCTGATGAAGATATTATGTCACTAAAGGTCAAGGTCATTCCGTCGGACCATCCGTCGTCAAGATTTTTAAACATCTTCTCCTCTGAAACCACAGGGCCGATTGAAGCCAAATTTCATATGGAGTCTCAGTGGGATGGAGAAACGAAAGTTTTTACCCAGGGTCTGGGTCACATGACCAAGATGGCCGCCATGCCCATATATGGTAAAAACCCTTCAAAAATCTTCTTCTCCAGAACCAAAAGGCCTATGACCTTGAAACTTAGTATGTAGCATTGGGCATGCGGGCCCATCATAGTTTATACAAATCATGACCTTGCGTTGACCTTGACCTAATTTACGGCATGGTCAACTTTATTACGTTAGGCTCTTATATGGGAAAACGCTTAAACAGTGGATTTCTCAGAAACTATTTAAGTATAAGGTACAATATTTGGTACACATGGTCGACTAAATGACCAGATGAAGATTTTATGTCACTAAAGGTCAAGGTCATTCCGTCGGACCATCCGTCATCAAGATTTTCAAACATCTTCTCCTCTGAAACCACTGGGCCGATTGAAGCCAAATTTCATATGGAGTCTCAGTGGGATGGGGGAACGAAAGTTTTTACCCAGGGTCTGGGTCACATGACCAAGATGGCCGCCATGCCCATATATGGTAAAAACCCTTCAAAAATCTTCTTCTCCAGAACCAAACGGCCTATGACCTTGAAACCTGGTATGTAGCATTGGGCATGCGGGCCCATCATAGTTTATACAAATCATGACCTTGCATTGACCTTGACCTAATTTACGGCATGGTCGACTTTATTACGTTAGGCTTTTATATGGGAAAACTCTTAAACAGTGGATTTCTCAGAAACTATTTAAGTCTAAGCTACAATACTTGGTATACATGGTCGACTAAATGACAAGATGAAGATATTATGTCACTAAAGGTCAAGGTCATTCCGTCGGACCATCCGTCGTCAAGTTTTTCAAACATCATCTCCTCTGAAACCACTGGGCCGATTGAAGCCCAATTTCATATGGAGTCTCAGTAGGATGGGGGAACGAAAGTTTGTACCCGGGGTCTGGGTCACATGACCAAGATGGCCGCCATGCCCATATATGGTAAAAACCCTTCAAAACTCTTCTACTCCAGAACCAAAAGGCCTATGACCTTGAAACTTGGTATGTAGCATTGGGCAGGCCGGCTTATCCTTGTTTATATAAATCATGACCTTGCCTTGACCTTGATCTAATTTATGGCATGGTCAACTTTGGTACTTTAGGCTTTTATATGGAAAAACAATTAAACAGTGGATTTCTCAGAAACTATTTAAGTCTAAGGTACAATATGTTGTATACATGGTCGACCAAATGACCAGATGAAGATATCATGTCTATAAAGGTCAAGGTCATTCCGTCAGACCGTCCGTCGTCAAGATTTTCAAACATCTTCTCATCTGAAACCACTGGGGAGATTGAAGCCAAATTTCATATGGAGTCTCAGTGGGATGGGGGAATGAAAGTTTATACCCGGGATCTGGGTCACATGACCAAGATGGCTGCCATGCCCATATATGGTAAAAAACTTTCAAAAATCGTCTTCTCCAGAACCAAAAGGCCTATGACCTTGAAACTTGGTATGTAGCTTTGGGCATGTGGGCCCATCATAGTTTGTACAAATGATGACCTTGCTTTGACCTTGACCTAATTTACAACATGGTCACTTTTGGTATGTTAGGCTTTTATATGGGCAAACACTTATACAGTGGATTTCTCAGGAACTATTTAAGTGTAAGGTACAATATGTGGTATATATGGTCAACTAAATGACCAGATTAAGATGTTATGTCACTGAAGGTCAAGGTCATTTTGTCGGTCTGTCCGTCATCAAGATTTTCAAACATCTCCTCTGAAACCACTTGACCTAATTTACGGCATGGTCGACTTTATTACGTTAGGCTTTTATATGGGAAAACTCTTAAACAGTGGATTTCTCAGAAACTATTTAAGTCTAAGCTACAATACTTGGTATACATGGTCGACTAAATGACAAGATGAAGATATTATGTCACTAAAGGTCAAGGTCATTCCGTCGGACCATCCGTCGTCAAGTTTTTCAAACATCATCTCCTCTGAAACCACTGGGCCGATTGAAGCCCAATTTCATATGGAGTCTCAGTAGGATGGGGGAACGAAAGTTTGTACCCGGGGTCTGGGTCACATGACCAAGATGGCCGCCATGCCCATATATGGTAAAAACCCTTCAAAACTCTTCTACTCCAGAACCAAAAGGCCTATGACCTTGAAACTTGGTATGTAGCATTGGGCAGGCCGGCTTATCCTTGTTTATATAAATCATGACCTTGCCTTGACCTTGATCTAATTTATGGCATGGTCAACTTTGGTACTTTAGGCTTTTATATGGAAAAAACAATTAAACAGTGGATTTCTCAGAAACTATTTAAGTCTAAGGTACAATATGTTGTATACATGGTCGACCAAATGACCAGATGAAGATATCATGTCTATAAAGGTCAAGGTCATTCCGTCAGACCGTCCGTCGTCAAGATTTTCAAACATCTTCTCATCTGAAACCACTGGGGAGATTGAAGCCAAATTTCATATGGAGTCTCAGTGGGATGGGGGAATGAAAGTTTATACCCGGGATCTGGGTCACATGACCAAGATGGCTGCCATGCCCATATATGGTAAAAAACTTTCAAAAATCGTCTTCTCCAGAACCAAAAGGCCTATGACCTTGAAACTTGGTATGTAGCTTTGGGCATGTGGGCCCATCATAGTTTGTACAAATGATGACCTTGCTTTGACCTTGACCTAATTTACAACATGGTCACTTTTGGTATGTTAGGCTTTTATATGGGCAAACACTTATACAGTGGATTTCTCAGGAACTATTTAAGTGTAAGGTACAATATGTGGTATATATGGTCAACTAAATGACCAGATTAAGATGTTATGTCACTGAAGGTCAAGGTCATTTTGTCGGTCTGTCCGTCATCAAGATTTTCAAACATCTCCTCTGAAACCACTGGGGAGATTGAAGCCAAATTTCATATGGTGTGTCAGTGGGATAGGGGAACTAAAGTTTATACCCAGGGTCTGGGTCACATGACCAAGAAGGCCCCATGCCCGTATATGGTAAAAACCCTTCGAAAATCTTCCTCTCCAGAACCAAAAGGCCTATGACGTTGAAACTTGGTATGTAGCATCGGGCATGGGGGCCCATCATAGTTTATACAAATGATGGCCTTGCGTTGACCTTGACCTTATTTACGACATGGTCAACTTTGGTACATTAGGCGTTTATATGGGAAAACGCTTATACAGTGGATTTTTCAGAAACTATTTAAGTCTAAGGTACAATACGTGGTATATATGGTCAACTAAATGACCAGATGAAGATATTATGTCACTGAAGGTCAAGGTCATTTTGTCGGTCTGTCCGTCATCATGATTTTCAAAACATCTTCTCCTCTGAAACCACTGGTCTGATTGAAGCTAAATTTCATATGGAGTCTTACGTGTGATCGGGGAATAAAAGTTTGTTCTTGGGGTCTTGTCCAAGATGGCCGCCTTGCCCGTATATGGTAAAAACCCTTCAAAATCTTCTTCTCCAGAACCAAAAGGCGTATGACCTTGAAACTTGGTATGTAGCATCGGGCACTCAAGCCCATCATAGTTTATACAAATGATCGTGCATTGACCTTGACCTAATTTATGACACTGTCAACTTTGGTACATTATGTAGGCTTTTATATGGGAAAATGCTTAAACAGTGGATTTTTCAGAAACTGTTTAAGTCTAAGGTGCAATATTTGGTGTATATGGTTGATTAAATGACCAGATGAAGATATGGTCAAGGTCATTCTTTGACTTTTGTACAAGGTCATTGAGATTCTGTCACCCGTCAACATTTTCAAACATCTTCTCAGAGGCCACTAGGATCAATTGAAGCCATATTTCATATGGAGCTTCACCGGCTTAAAGGAACCATAGTTTGTTCATATGGTCTTGGTCACTTGACCAAGATGGCCACCATGCCCATATATGGTAAAAACTCTTTAAACATCTTTTTCTCGAGAACCGAAAGGCCTATAACCTTGGAACTTGGTACCGGTATGTATATATCATAGTTTATACAAATGATTATTGTATTTCATATGGAGCTTTAAAATACTGGGTCAAAGGAATCAAAGTTTGTTCAGATGGTCATGGTCACATGAACATGGTGGCCACCACGCCCATATATGATGAAAACCCTTCAGAAATCTTTGTCCAGAACCAAAGGCCCAGTGACCTTGTGGCTTGGTATATAGAATTGGGACTCAACATTAATCCCCAAGGGAGGGGGGTTATCTGCCCCTGCCCTGGTGCTATATACATGTATAAAAGCATTAAAATATATACCAGGACCAAGTGGCAGGTGAGCTACAGGACCATTGGTCCTCTGGTCCTTTCGCTGTGACCTGTAGAATCGTCTTTGACATGTGACCAAACCACATATAGTTTCTGTTTCTTGACTATGGTCAGGAGCTTATCAAATTCTCCAGTGGTTGCTTGGATCTTCTATGCACTTCCTAATTTTGTCCCCCCACCGAAGGTGAGGGGGGACATATTGTTTTCAGTGCGGATCCCGTCGGCATCGCGTCGGCGTCGGCGTGACAGATTCTTGTATGCGCGATATCTCTTGAACCAATGGATGGAATTTCACCAAACTTGCATGGCTATATCATTGGGACAAGCTTATGAGCTGATTAGATTTTGGTGACCTTGACCTCATTTTCAAGGTCACAGGAGGACTTAGATGACCATTTCTTGTATGCACGATATCTCTTGAACCAATGGATGGAATTTTACCAAACTTGCATGGATACATCATTGGGACAAGTGTAAGAGCTGATTAGATTTTGGTGACCTTGACCTCATTTTCAAGGTCACTGGATAACTAAGATGACAATTTCTTGTATGCACAATACCTCTTGTACCAATGGATGGAATTTCACCAAACTTGCATGGATATATCATTGGGACAAGTGTAAGAGCTGATTAGATTTTGGTGACCTTGACCTTATTTTCAAGGTCACTGGAGGACTTAGATGACAATTTCTTGTATGCGCAATATCTCTTGAACCAATGGATGGAATTTCACCAAACTTGCATGGATACCTCATTGGGACAAGTGTAAGAGATTTGGGTGACCTTGACCTCATTTACAAGGTCACTGGAGGACTTGGATGACAATTTCATGTACCCACTATATCTCCTGAACCAATGGATGGAATTTCACCAAACTTTCCTGGATACATGATTGGGACAAGTTTATGAGCTGTTTAGATTTTGGTGACCTTGACCTTATTTTAAATATCACTGGAGGACTAACATGGCAATTTCTTATACCCACAATATCTCCTGAACCAATGGATGGAATTTCGCCAAACTTTCGTGGATACATGATTTGGAAAAGTTTAAGAGCTGAACAAAATTTTGGTGACCTTGACCTCATTTTCAAGGTCACAGGAGGATTTGGATATGTGAAAATTTCACTAAAATTGATGTATCTCTTTAGCCTTTGGCTTGATTTTCCACTTTACTTTCATAGATATACCTGTGGGACAGTCTCAGGAGTGTACTGTGTTTTGATGACCTTGACCCCATTTTCAAGGTCAAAAGCTATCTTACAAATGCGTATTTTTCTCACTTAAAAAAAATGAGATATCTTGAACCAGTGGATGGATATTCATCAGACTTGCATGAATGTATGGTTGTGACTGGTTTAAGACATGTTTAGTAGTTGGTGACCTTGACCCATTTTTGAAGGACATAGTCTTCTATGTAGGGTATCTTTAGAACCAGCAGATGGATTTTGTCCAAACTTGCATAGATATTTTAATTGTACAGGATATATTCATTAGAGGGGATAGGAAATGGGCTGGTGGGGGGACATCAGTTTTTCTCTGAAAAACATTTCTAGTTAGTTACTTGGTCCTTGTATGAGCTGTTCAGTAACCTTCAGTAGCTTCTCATCTCAAAGGCCAGCATTCTTTTCTCTAACTCTGCTGTATAGATCCATGACTCTTGGGCATACAGAAATATGGAAATGACATAGTGCCGGGCATCGGTTTCAACTTTGATCAAAGAGGTACTGTTATCACTCCAAATTTGCTTTTTAGTCAGATCTTTAGTGTCTTGCAATCCTTGAAAGAACTTCTGGTTTTGAGCATCATCCGAAACAATTTCTAAAAGATATTTGAACCTTGGTATAGCTAGTTCAAAACTTCTGACCCACTTGGGTTCCCAAAAGTTGGGAGCCCATAACAGACTGCTCCTTCAATAACAGTTCCAGATCAAACTGCTCCAGAGGAGTGTGATAAGGGGTTTACATTTTCAGTAATATTTTGGTACTCTCTTAAGATAGGGGATCCACATTTGTCCAAACTGTGTTTGTGTGTCTGTGACTGTGTAGTACCACTCGTCTACACACAACTCTTACACTGGACTGTTTGAAATCTTTGATGTAAATGCACAAGCATTTTTAGCATGACTTTTTGAAACTTATGCAATACCCTTTGTGTGTGTCTGCATGCATGTGCGCTTGCGGGTGAGTATTTGCAAAAGATTCACATTTTCTGTTTAGCTCAGTTTCTAAGTAATCAAAAGAGATAGGGTCTTCAAACTTTCTACATAGAAACATCTGGGGAAGATCTAATGAATGCAGTGATGCATATTGGGCTATGATCTATATTTCATGGTTCATTGAACATAGAAAAAAATAGTTATCATTTGTGTTTAACTCAGTTTCTAAGTAACTAAAAGATATATAGTCATTAAACTTGCTACATAGGAACAACTGGGGAAATCTACTCAATGCAGCAATGCATATTGGGCCATAACCTATATTTCGTGGTCCATTGAAAAGAGAAACTATTATTTACATTTTGTGTATAGCTCAGTTTGTGAGTAACCATCAGGGATAGAGTCTTCAAACCTGCTACATAGGAATATCTTGGGATGATCTTAAATGTTGTGATGCATATTGGGCCATGACCTACATTTCATGGATCGCTGAAAACAGAAAATTTGGTTCACCAGCCGTGTTTAGCCGCTTAGGAGGTCTAAGCCTGCCCAGAAATAGTGTGGTTAGGTTAACTGGCCGTCCCGACATGACCATAGTTGTTTACCGTGGACGTTAAGCAACAGATCGGGTATGAAACCCACCACCCGCACCCGCACCCGTGCTCAAAACCCACCTACGGAAATTTTAGTGGCGACCTTTGAGGTATAAACAAAAGTTTAATCCTAGATTTTTGTGGTTATATATATGGGGGTTGGTATGAACTATTTATTGTATAAAAGTCTTTTCCGACAGATTTAGTTTTAAGACAAAAAAGGGAATTGTTGCAATTCCGGGGGTATGAAACCCACCACTCGCCACAGGGAGATTTGTATTGGTTATTTCCATTAATAACTTTATTAACTGAGATAAGTTTCCTTAATTGTTACTATTTCAACTTTATAACCCAAATCTTGCCAATTTCGTTTGGCAATATTATGAAATTAATAATATATAGAGAAATAAACGCCTTTTTGTAAAACTAATTTTCGTTCTAAAAATAGATATCCATTACGGCATTTAGCTAAACAGAGAAACCGCAACGTACTGAAATAAAGGGGACAAACAATAAATGCAGAGGGAGTCTGAGGGGTAATAGTGGCGAAACACTGACACCTTTCATTCATTATTATTACTTGTTCAGTACTTAGAAAACTTTCATGAAGTCAAGCTATAACCTTTTACAACAGCAAAGTTACCCTCAGCATTGTACAAAACCCTGATGAACAACATACGTGTCATAGTCTGTCTGTCCGTCTGTCTCTCTCTCTCTCTCTCTCTCTCTCTCTCTCTCTCTCTCTCTCTCCCAGACATTTAGAGTCTGTTAAACAATGATACCTAGATCTATACAGTTCAAGAATTGATAGATACACATGGAACACAACACGTAATACACATACTCATAAATTTCATACCTGGACCTGACTGTGTTATGGTCAAAGATGTCTGAGGCATAATGAGAGCATAGAAGCATAGAAAATGCTGGTCGAGTAATGGAATGTGTGTGTGTGTGTGTGTGTGTGTGTGTGTGTGTGTGTGTGTGTGTGTGTGTGTGTGTGTGTGTGTGTGTGTGTGTGTGTGTGTGTGTGTGTGTGTGTGCTATCTGGCAGTGTGATCACATCATGAGGAAAGAGGGAGCTGAACGCTTTGCTGACCGTCTACGTATGTGTCAGCGTTTGGTGGTTTCATGCCTAACTATGCTTCTAATGGTGCCATAGGAGGACTCCAACTCCTGAAGATTTGAAGATTCCTTCATTGTTTTCATTCATGGCTTCCTAAGTTTGGAACTCTCCAAATGTCAACAACCATAATACATGTTGTGTACCTCGCTCTCAGACATAGTGTCAAGTGATGGGTTACAAACCTTGACAGGAATAATGTTGCTTTCTCAAAATATATACCAGAAAAAATCTTTATCCGGTTTTTGCATACTAAAAGCTTATATATCTACAATAATAAATAATGATTATAAAATTAGATGTATACCAAGATAGGCTACACTAAAATTTCTGGTGGTGGGTTTTAAGTACGGGTGCTGGTGGTATGTTTCATAACATGCCGAGCTTACCAGTTTCTGTTGGCTTGACTTCATGAAAGTTCTAAGTATTGAACAATCAAAAATGTATTATTCAGCCAATAAAATATCCTCAAATAAACACTGTTTGGGGTTCATCACAATTACCCCTTAGACTCCTTTCAATTACTGTTTGTTGTCCCCTATATTTCAGTACGTTGCGGTTTCTTGGTGTAGCTAAATGCCGTAATGGATATCTATTTTTAGAACAAATATTATTTTCGCAAAAAGTCGTTTATTTCTCTCTATATGATAAATTTCTTAATGTTTTCAAGCAGAATTGGCGAGGTTTTGGTTAAAGAGTCGAATTAGTAACAATCAAAGTTAATTATCTCATTTAATTAAGCAATAAATGGAAATAACCGATAAAAATTTCCCAGTGGCGAGTAGTGGGTTTCATACCCCCGAAATTGCAACAATTCTCTTTTTCCTCTTAAAACAAAATCTGTCGGAAAAGAATTTTATACCATAAATTGTGCATACAACCCCCCATGTATATTACCACAAAAATCTAGAATTGAACGTTTGTTTATATTTCAAAGCTCGCCACTAAAATTTCCGGTGGTGGGTTTTGAGCACGGGTGCGGAGGCGGGTGCGGGTGGTGGGTTTCATACCCGATCTAAGCAACAGATCAATCACTCAATCAAAATCCTAACGCCGGCACGCGGTACTCCCTTTACTGCTTTTAGGTATACCGCTGCATTTTACCAAACGAGCGCGCCTAAAATTTACTTCCGGTTGTACTGTGCTCCATAATTTTGCGCATTATTTGTGCTATAATTTGTCTTAAATCGTGCAGATATCGTTGTCATTTTGTAATTTAGTGAACTGAGGATTCTTTCTCTCTATACGCTCGAGTACTTTTTTTGTTTAAAGCGATAATAAAAGAGGAAATTAAAGTTGTCATTAGTTTTCGCGGTATTCGTGACAGAAAATTTCAGAAACTTACAGAGCAAAATGTCCTTCAAACGAGTAGATGATAACAGTCAATCTTTGCATGAGTTACGGGTAAGATGGAAAGCATTGCCCAGAATTGACAAAGTTTCTTCTTTATTTCTTTATTCAATCAGTTGCCAATGGTAAAATTGCTAATATCGTAGGTGGACCTGTTTCAGTGACCTTTTAAATTTTGTCAATATTTTTAAAAAGTGATGCAGCAAATAATTCTTTTTTGCAGAGATATACACTAAGTTATATTGCCTTTGTGTAGGTTTGATAATAACATCATTCAGGTCGGGAACAAGCTTGAATTGATCTACAGTAGATCAATTGGTCCACTTTAGACCAATTGATCTACCAAATGCACTGAAATATGTGCTTTAAGCTCTTTGCATGCTCATCACTGAAAATTGCAGAATTATTTGATGGCTGAGTTTTTACTTTAGTTCATAGGATTTTATAATTGTAATC
Source organism: Ctena decussata (assembly GCA_963989385.1). Taxonomy (NCBI): domain Eukaryota; kingdom Metazoa; phylum Mollusca; class Bivalvia; order Lucinida; family Lucinidae; genus Ctena; species Ctena decussata. The sequence goes on from OZ022502.1 coordinate 88,497,679, forward strand.
AGATAAAAAATTTGTCGTGGAATTTTTAGCAAAAAAGCATTTTTCGATTAATTTGCCTGCTAATTTTAGAAATTTATTGATTTTTTTTCTGATTTTTTTTGTTATGCTAGGTTCTTCAATTGATTTGTTGAAGCCAACAAGCAAGCTGTCATTTTGGTACTAAAAAGCAATAACTGAAATGGGTTAAAAATGGCATTTCTGATTCTATCAATGAATAGTGAATTTGTATCACCATGTTCTATTATCGCATTTTATCATGATAAATCCAAAGAAATTTGGAAAAATTGGTATTATGCATTGATCAGCAATATGTATAGAGAACAAGAGGCAAAAATTTAACCTACTTCTGACAAAAATAAATCCAAATTGTGCATGTTCCTGTCCATACTTTTAAGACTCAAACCTAGATAGTTTGGCCCAAACCTGGGTAGATAATGTATGAACCCACAATTTTATAACTGAGAAATCATTTTGTAATAAAACAGGCTAGATTTTAAAACTTTCTTTAAATGCAGTGTCAAGTCAGAATGTGCACTATATTTTCAGATGCTAAATGCTAAAAACTGAGTTTTTAGGAAAATAAATGGCTAAAATCATTCTTTTTTGATACCAGTATGACAGCTTTAATGTTCAATTCAATAAATCTATTAAAAAAGATCTAACATATCAAACAATTTAGCAGAAAAACAAGTAATTTCTAAAATTAGCAGGTAAATTAATCGAAAAATGCTTTTTTGCTAAAAATTCCACAACAAAATTTTTATCTGATTACAATTATAAAATCCTATGAACTAAAGTAAAAACTCAGCCATCAAATAATTTTGCAATTTTCAGTGATGAGCATGCAAAGAGCTTAAAGCACATATTTCAGTGCATTTTGGTAGATCAATTGGTCTAAAGTGGACCAATTGATCTACTGTAGATCAATTCAAGCTTGTTCCCGACCTGTCATTCTACCTAGAAGATCTTCATAGTATACAGGTTTTCATGACAACCCCATTTTTCATACATTTTTCTTATTACCTTTTCTACACTGTAAAATTCCAATCAAATTTATTATCAGAGGAATATTTCTGATTCATTTTCTATTTGGATATGTTAATTAGCATGTTATATTTCTGTTTATAGAATTGAAGATATAAATGACATACATTAAACATTGATTTTATGGTATTGAAATAATTGCTGTCCTTAGAACAGCACAGCTGCTTTTTCAACCAGCCTGCAAAGTTTCTTTTTAAATATTGTTGAAATTTAAGTGACCAGGGACTAAATACTAGTTGAAAATATCTTTACTATTGTTTTCAACATAAAATACTATAAAAATATTTGGATAAAATGTATTTGCATGCAAGTTTGGTTTGTTTTGTAACCCCACTCCCTTATTTTGACAGGGTATTTCTTAATTTTCATGATGTCATCGTTTTTTCTTGATAAGCATGTGCAGCCATTGCCTTCAGTATGTTTTTATATTCAGTTTATGAGTTTCAATCTTGAGCAACAGCAACCAGCTTCATATTGCAACTTGTATAGAAAATGAGTGGGGGTCACTGAAACTGCCACTGGTCCGACTTTATTACTGTAAGCTAAATATAGGTCTAGAAAATAAAGGCCTCCGAAATTCAGTGTTTCAACTTTTCCATCTTTATCTGGATAACATTCAAAAGTTAGAATGCCTCACTAAAATAACCCATTAAAGTCCTGTGTTTATGTGAAACACTGCCACTGTGTGCATAATACTGTTAGGGTCACTGAAACTGGTCATTCGAGGATAATTATCAGTCTATCTAATCAGGAAGCTAATAAACAGGGGCTAGCAAGTTGCATTTTGGCCTATAGGAACATGCTTCTACCAGAAGAGGCTATTTTTTGCTATATAATTGGCGATTAGTATCTGTGAATTTCCAATGCTGAAACCATTATTTATGTTAAGAATGCTAAACTGGCACCTTAATGGGTTTATACTGCCCCTAAACTAAACAATTAAGAACTTGTCCTGAGAAAAGGCAGTCTGGCATTTTATTTTATGGAAGATAAAACTCGATCAGTCTCGCTGTATATCTAACTCTATATGTCAACCTTGGGTGATGCATTAGGGTTACAGGGTTGGGCTTATAAACTGTGGAATAAGATCAGCAAACTTCAAATGCCATTCCCACACTTCTTCAAGTTTACAACTTTCCCCTTTGTATGCATGCAAATTCTTTATCGGAAGGCCAATTTTCTGCAAGAGGCAATTTGACCGTTGGTTCTTTCCCAGGTCTGTTTATCTTATTACAGAGGTATCGCAGTTATCTTAACAGAAAATCTTAACCAATCAGAACCCTTGCTCTGGTAGAAAGTATCTCTTAGTTTGCTAGCCCCAGTTCATTAGCTACCTGATCTAATATGTATTTAAGCACAGCCTAGAAAGGGGCATGGCATTTTAGGTCTAGTTTTCAGCAATCAACCAAAATGAGTTTCACACTCTATAATTTTCTGTTCCTGCTGCAGTCGAACTGAGGTGCGGAATTTCTTGTTTCCAGTTCAGCGGTGTGGCACGGTACGACAGGTTATCCGGGTGTGCCGAAAAGTCAGTGGCCAAACTCAAGAAAAATGAACAAACTAGACACAGGTGCCTATGGTTCTGGTCGAATATTTCTGTCCTCTAACAGACGACACCATGTAGCCCCTATGGGCCATGATAATAAAACGAAGTTGTATAGTTGTTACATCATTTATTTTATAAGTCACCCAGGTTCCAATACTAATACCAGTAGCTTTCAGGCTCAATTTCGTTCTCCTGCTGCCCACTCACCTATTTCATTCTGTCAATCGTATCCCGCCTCTCTTGCTTACGTCACTTTACATACATAAATATATATCTTATAAACTACGAGGTATAATGTTCAAGAATCCTATATTGATTAGTGTTTTTCTCCTGCAGACAAACAATAGAGTCACCAAATTACTAGCCCATTATGGCTAAAGTTGACATAGGAGCATATTGTCTATACACTGATTAAATATTGAATTTTCGGATAGCTGCATCTTATACAAAAGACGTCTTCGATTTTATGCTTTAAGATGATACTGTGGGTTCTTGATTTTGGAGGCATGTCAAGAAAAAAGGAGGAAGTCACAGGAAAAGAATACCCCTATACCAGTCAGGGCACTTACTTGAACAGCTGATTGCTATAATCACTTATATAAATGATATTTTAGCAAGAAAATACCTTTTGTAAGATTTGTCTTTCTTAAAAATGATGAAAACAGAAAAAGAATCATTTGTCCAACTGATCTGGATAAAAAATTTGCTGATTACTGATTTAAGTAGTTTAAGTAATGAATCACTCAACCAGGTGATTATCTCATAATGTGAATCAGTCAGTTTAGTGATTAAGTATAGAAAGGGTTAATACTTTGAGGCACTGAGCGCACCTATATTTTGAATGCGTGCACTATACTACAGTGTTTGATTATGAAGTTGAACTCTTGAACTTTCAGGGAAAAAATAAGCATCTTGTCAGGAAAAATCCGGAAAGACAATTATAGGTCTTAAAGTTGATCAATTTACGGCCATTTTTTTTAGTGTTTTTGGGGCTTCTGAGGTCAAAGTCTGGCATTAAATGTCAATAAAACTGCATAACTGGTGAGAAGGACTACTGGCACACTTTTTTAAGAAGAGGTCAAGAAGACTAGCTGCTGTAGTTTAACAAAACAAAGTAAAATTTGGCAACATGACAAGAAGAGATTTTTATCAGAAAAATGACTTTAACAAATGATTATAGTGATCAGCTGTTCAAATAAGTGCTCTGACTGTATACTGTTTCAATAATCTCAATGCGAAAATTAGTAATTTGAAAAGAAATACATTTAGAATTAAAATTTTTCTCGATAATTTTGAAGAAGAAAATATGATTTTCTATATATTTTTCTGTCACAGACTCTTAAAAAAGCTCACGCCCCGGGCCGAGGATCGAACCGGGGACCCTTCGATCTAAAGTCGAGCACTCTACCGCAAGGCAGTACAAGTGTATCATATACCTAACCTATACCCTGTGACATTTCTTAGTGTTTCCCCAAGCCCCTTTTAGCATGGCGCCCCGCCATGCCCCTTTTAGCATGGCGCCCCGCCATGCCCCTTTTAGCATGGCGCCCTGCCATGCCCCTTTTCCCCAGCGCCATGCCCTTTTTTCCAGCACCATGCCCTTTTCCAGTGTCATGCCCTTTTTTGTCCCATACTTCACCAGCCAGTAAGGAGATATATCCACATGTGTATTCACAGAATCAATTGTTTTAACTGTGCAATAAACAAACACATCATGTCTGTTGACATTAATCCCCTTATTCAGGTCGCTTGTAAACTCACTGACCCGTGTAAACACATGGCTGTTTCAAAGAATTACCGACGAAATGTGTTAAGATTGGTCTCACGGGAAAAGGAGCCAATAGTTCTGTTTCACAATTACACAAAACAAACATGCGCAATACATTCAGAGACTTTAGTTTTCTCTGCTTAGAGTCCCTGAGATCAAAGACAGTAGATGTAAAACTCTGATTAGACTGCATAGAGATGCCGGCTGATCGGTGTCTTCATTTATTGCTTCCTCCGTAAGGTACTTTTTTTCCCTAAATGCATATTATATCTGGCTAACTTTGATAATTTATGGTGTCAAAAGCTACGCACATAAGTTTTGATATTTCTGTCTTGCCCATCGGTATTTTTGTGTCAAAAACAGAAATTGAACATTGTTTATATAAACATTTAACAGCTCTGAGTACTTATTTGTTTATGAGAGAGGATAAGTAAACATGGTAAATATTTGAAACAGATATTGAAGGGAGACAAATCTGTATGAATAACAAGCATAAGCTTTTGCAAAAGCTAGATTCTGTGCCAGACAGATATAAAAATATGATAAAAATAACAGCAATATGATAATAAATAGATGAATAAGTAAATAAATAAATAAATAATAGTAATAGTTAGAAATAAATTATAATAATTATTAGGGTATTTAAAAATGAAAAAGACTATTGTGTTTATTGAACTTTAAAAAGAAAAAAAATACAAAAAATAGAAAAAATTAATGTAAATAAAAAAATAAATAAAAATAAAAAAAACAGGACTACAACACACTAAAACAGATGGAAATACTTTATTTATTATTATCAGATGCAGACTCTAGTAAGGTGGAGTATTAAACTTTGCTTTATACCATTTACTACATTTCAAGATAGAGATGCTGCTGCAGCTAATAAATAACTATGATAATTTATTACAAGAATAACTACAAGGGTACACGATTTTGCTCATTATTAGCAGTATTAATATGATAGTAAAACAGTGACCTTTTTATGAAAGCATATACAGTGCCCTTTTTGCGAAGATCCACGCGCTAAAGTGCCCTTTTTTTAGAAAATTTACCATGCCCTTTTTCATTTCTGGGGGAAACACTATTTCTTTTATGTTTTTGGTAAGAACCGACAGGAAAATACGATTTTCTATGTCTTTCTATATATGTTTTTGGTTAGAACAGACCGGCACTGCAGGATTATCTAAATCTTCGTAGAGTGTCCTTCTTTTTTGAATGCAAATAGAGATTAACAATTCTATTTTTAGATATATTTTTTCATTGTTTGAATTTAGATAGGATATCGTCAACATTTATTCATCTTTCATGTTCAAAGAAGTATGAAAGAGGCATAAAAAATTAAACCTGCTGTTGTTTTATTGTGCTAACAATGACTGGAACTCGGAGACTGTTGTTTTCTCTGAGATTTGTAATGTTTATGGAAGGAACCACCAAGGTAAAAGCCATAGGGTTATATTTTTTTCCTAACTGTTACCTATAGGTGGGTTGTTCGCTTCGCAGCGTTGGGCCATGCCCGTATCAGTCTATATTAACTGCATCACCCTCTCACTGAGTGTTATGTGCAGGGTTAATAAGAATAAAGTAAATAGTGATATTGAGATTTGAAAGTATGATAGTGAGGTTGGAAAACCAGATTAAAGTGTTAGTAATTTAATTGAGTAATAAGATGAAAGCAGGATAAAAACAGATCTTATTTTCTTATGGCCTTTGATGATTTATCTTGCTCACTTCCAATTTGAAGGAGTCAAGATCTCTTAAAAGAATGATATCTGAAGGAAGCCGGTTCCACAAGACAACAGTCATTGGAAAGAACGAATACCGATAATAATCAGTAGTTAATAATTATCTCTGGGAGAAGCAACATCTGCCAAAGCAAACAGTAAAGAAGCCCTTATTATGATAACAAGTTATCATTTCCTATATTTTATTCTTTCTCACTAGCCTGCAAGGTCATTTGGACACCAGTGAAAAAAAAATGAGATAATGTAAAAGTCTTATGGGAATCAGTCTCCAGAAGTACAAAATAAGAGATTTTGTCTCACTATGTGAGACTTGGCATGCATAAAGCAGCAGCCCTGGCTCTATTTAGATCATGTATTTAACCATCAAAGGAAGTTTTCACGACCAAAAGATTATGTAAACATGAGAAATCAGTAAGTATGCTATCTTTCTGTCATAAATGTATGAAGCCCTGAGGACAGAGCTAATGCTAGCATTCTAATTGGATGGAAGTACACAGCCACTATTCTAACCGACAGGAGGCTATGTCACACAGAAGGTTACAGGTTACAATTCCACTGGCCCACTACTGTAAAACTGTATACTTGGCAATAAATGGATACCTAATTCAATTCAGGGACGGTTAAAAGGCAGGGAAAGAAAAGGATTGGGCCCTACCTTTCATATGCTATGCCCAAGATACATTGGGCTTATAACATACATCCTATCATCTCAATGGCCACTTTGCTATGGGAAACCTTTTCTAATAGTCAACTTGTAAAGTCAGTTTCACATTATAAAGGGGTGAAACTAAAATTTAATATTTGTGCCTTTACAGAGAAGAAGAGTTGGAGACCTACTAAGAGAAGATCTAGCAGAAGATGAGGTATCGAGACTCAGTAATGGAAGGTTAGATGTGACGCTACTCTGTATAAAACCATATGAGCTGCAACATGGCAAAACCAACAAAGGGGCATATGCCCCAGCAATAACTCAGATTAGCCTGGGCATCTGCCCAGTCTGATCAGTCTCTGCTGTAGGCATGAAGGTAGACCCTTAGCTTCCCTTTTAGTGCACAGCCAAGACTCAAATCAGACTGAACAGATGCCCAAGCTAATGTGAGTCTTCTCTGGGCGCACATGCCAATTTGTTGGTTTTGTCGTGCCGTGGTTCATATCAGCTCTGGAGTGCCTGCTGTAAGATCTTATGAGTTTTAAGGTGTATGGGTACACCATGTGTTTCTGCTTTTTTTATATTATTTCTTTTCCGATGTCGTAGTCAGTGGCAGCAGTATAATCTTTTGTTTTCACATTTAGCTCTATTTTGTGACAATGCATTGACAGGAGACACTGCAAAATGAAAATGGCAGAGCTGCTTACCCTGAAAGTGTATCCATTCTTTGATCTAATGTTTTACTGTTATCACATGTCTAACTGTAAATAAAATTTGTATTTGTGATCCAAAGTATGTAATATTGTCACAGTTAGGATTTTGAAATGAAATGAAAGAAGTGCTCTCTTCTGTACCCTTTATTTTTTTCCAGGTTGGTGTGTATGGTTTGCCATCATCAACCTATATTTGATACACTGGACATGTTTTACATACACAGAAAAGGAAAGAAACATGAGTTAAGTTAGTATAAATTGGACTTTTTCTGATTTGTCTCACCTGTGACAAGCAGAAGTGAGATATAGGTATTATTTTTACGATGGCAGCATCATCTGCACTGGCAGCGTAAACTTTGCATGGAGTTTTCTGGTTTAGCTCTGTTTTGTGACAATGGGCCATTAGGCTAGACGCCGTCTTCCACAGAATTCTTGTTAGCTCACCTGAGCGGAAGGCTCATATGTGAGCTTTTAGTATAGCCATGGTCCATCGTCTGTCTGTCGGTCGTCCACCATTTTGAAAGATCTTCTCAGAAACACCTGGTCCATTCAAAGCCAAATTTCATATGGAGCCTCAGTGGGATGAGGGAATGAGAGTTTGTTAATTTGAATTATTGTTTTTATATATGCGATATCCAAAGAGTATCATATGACATAAGAATATCATCAACTAAGTTTGAAATATTTATACTGAGATAAACAAAGCAGCGTAGCAAGAATCCCTGGCTGGTTCTCTATTCTTTTATTTCTTTTTCTGTTATCTAAGTTGTTAGAAACACCAAACATATGTATACTTATTTTTTAGGTGAATGGTTCAGAGCTTTAGATAAGAGGGAGTATTTGGTGACAATTATGGATAATTATTGTTAATTCAACGAGACAGTTCAGATGAGGGATCACAACATATGTTTTCAATGAGAAATAAGAAAAATTATCTGACAGTTATCATCAAATACCCCTATTATCTAGAGCTCTGATGGGTAGAACAGATTTAGGGGATTTTTAGCTTCCTTCTCAGTGGGGATATATTCTTGCAGGAAAGAATTTGCTCCCCTTGGCTGAGATAGTTTCCTTTAAAAGTAGACTCCATTTTGGAAGGGTTACGTTGGCCAGGGAAGCTAATAGAAAGTCACAAAAGTGTTTCCTTCTGTAAAAATGGTGCAAAAGGCAGTGTACCCATTACTCACTTGCAAGCACAGGAGCCTTAAGTTCCAGCATAGAAACATTTCTAAACCTTGTCACCCAAAGTGTCCAATACAACACTACAATAATAAATGACATATCAGTCCATATCATATCCCGAGCAAACTGTACAAATCTTGTACAGTGACCTTTGTTGTCAGGTTTACATGCTATAGTAAAGGTCATGACTGGAACTAAAGAATCTCGGGATGTGTGCTGGTCTGATATGGTCTCTCTGATTTTTGACATTTTGAAGTGTTTCACGGTCTAAACTTCAAGCGCCTGTGCTTGCAAGTATTAGTGCATTTTCAGCCTCTTCTGCTCCATTTACCAGATGATCATGGATGAGGGATTAAAATTACATAAGACTTGTTTAACTATTGATGTTACTAATCAGTATGCTTTTAAGGTATGTGGATACACCTCCAAGGGAGATCACTGATCTGCAGTTATGTCTCCTTTCTCACAGGGGCTGCGTTCTTATAAGAATTGTCTCCTTGGGGCAACTCTAGTGAAAGCTCATGACATAACTGTTCACAATTTTCTGTTAGATGTTCTCCACCATTTTTATGAAGGGAAATAACTTTGATGGTATCCTACATGTATTTGCTTCCCCTGGATAACCAACCCCTTCTAAAATTGGGTCTACTCTCAAAGGAGAGAATTTGCTCCTGTGGGAGCAAATTCTTTCCTTTCAGAGTTGACTCCATTGAAAAGCAATGCAAAAATATAAAATGGCATCGAAATTACCTTTTTATCTCCATTCTTTTATCATTCAGATGCTGGGTATAAAGCCAAGGAGAAGCAGGAGTTGGAAGATCTCATTATGAAGAGGAAACATGAACAGTTTGTGCAAACAGGAAACACAGAGATTAAACTGGTGAGGTGCTGGCTAATAATAAATTTCCAAACAGATGAGTTCTCAACTGAAAAACCCTCCTAGGCAAGAACTGTATTGACTCTGAATATTGGGACCCAACTGCCTGAGCAAACAGTGTGTCTCAATACCTGATAGCCTATCAAAGAAGCAGTCTGAGGGAGGTCTGTGCTGTTTGCCTCTCTGACATCCATATCTTACATATTGCAGGATACAGGATATGTAAAATGAATTTGTTTAAACTTTCCGATAGTTACGGCTGTTGATTAAACTAAAATGGTTTGTCTCCTTGTTGTACCACCTTTTTAACTCGCCTGTACGAAAGGACAGAGAGCTATTGTTGTCACCTGGACGTCGGCATGGGTGTCACTAAAGTTTTATGTCGAAGATTTTTTACGTTATGGGTAAGGCACTGCAGGCGAGCTATCCTGTACGTGGACAGGTCTTGTTTACTATGTCACTGTTTGCTTCTGTGGGTGTCACAACTCTTCCAAAATGGAGTGTACTCATGGGAGCAAATTCTTTCCTTTGTGATATACAAATATAATAATAATTTGGGGATAAATATATTAAGGTAAATATATTGCAGGCTCCAGCTGAAGTGCCTAGAGGTCTTGGATGTGGAAAACCTTATGACCCAAGAACAAAGAAACACACTAAACCATATGACAGAAGACAAATATTGGATATTCCTGTAAAGAAAGCACCTGAGGATAGTGACTCTTCAGTCATAGACTCAACCATGAAAGAACAGTTGCCAGGCAACAGGAAAGAGTTCCCTGGCTACAGAAGGAAAACCAAAATTAGTCTGGAAAAAGATGACTCCACTGAACCTGAAATAAAATATGCGGAGAGAGGAAATCACTCAGATGCACTAACCAGTAAGAGAACAGTGGTCAATGTGAACTTAAAAGCAAAACATAAACAGTCTGTGTCGTCATTTGGTGGAAAAAGAATGCCAGATGATGATACTGTTCTGCAACCAAATCAGATAGCAAAATTTATAGGAAATAAAGGATTAGAGCCGACTGCTAAAGATTTCATTCAGAGACGTAAAAGACTAAAACTTGATGTCAGTAAAACAGAATTAGGGCTGCCCAACAGACATTCTGTGCCAAATAGAAGTTCAGCGGAAGGAAACGGTACAGTTGATTGGCAGAAATTTCAACAGTACAAGGCAGCTATATTGTCAGGAACAGTAAAACATGCTCCATTAAAACCAGAAAAACAAAAAGAGTCAGCTAATCAATGTGATAATACAGGAAAGAATGAAAGTCTAATTGGTGAAACAGGACACCTAACTGGGGGTGCTATTGATTCTTGTGACACTACACAATCTGAATTTTCTGAGGAAGACAGACTGGATAAAAAAGCAAAAGCAGTGAAAGAGCTACAGTTAAGAGGGTAAGTGAAAAGAAAGCAGATTGTATGAATGTTCTAATTCGTGGTCAAATGACTATTGATACACCTTAAGATTGGACCCTTAAAAACACACAGTTGTGATAGTTATTTCAACCAGTTAAAACTGATTAGGCCAGTACACCAAGAGTGATCAGTACTAGTCATTACTGGTCAGATGGTTATTTTTGACAAGTTTGTGGCTAATAGATTAAGGTTCACGATTTTAATGCACGGTCATTTTGAAATATAGTGTGAAGTCTGGTGATCTTAGCATTTATTTTAGTGCAGTTACTTCAGTATTGGCCAATATTTGACACTGTGAGGATTAAAACCTTTGTTTCTTTCTTTGTAGAGCTGGTTGGAAAAGAGACTGGACAGGAAAGTGGGTTCGTGATGAAGATGCTGAGTTTGATTCAGATGAAGAAACTCCTGACTTTCCATGATTCCTTTTCGACTTTCAGCTAAAGGAAGCATTTTAAGATAACTCTAAGATACTTCTGTTATTTCTCAGTTAAATTGAGAAATAACAGAAGAATCTTAAAATTATCTGTTATTATTGATACACTTTCAGGGGGAAACAACTCTGCCATTTTCACTTTAACATCCTATACAATATAGGTATCAACTCTTAAAGGAAAGAATTGATTCCCATAGGAGCCTTTTCTTTCCTTTATGAGTAAATCTCATTTTGAAAGGGCTACATTGTTCAGGGAAGAAAACTGTTGGAAGTCAATGAAGTTGACTACCTTTGTAAAAATTTTGGAAAATAACAGGTGTACCATTCACCTTAAGAACAGGGAAGTGTTAGAAGATAATTGTAAGTCCTGAATTGATACACATTCAGGGGAAGTTACTCTGCCATTTTCATTTCTGCCATCCTTTGCAATAGGAATCAGCTCTTAAAGGAGAGTTTGCTCCCCTTAGAGCCAGTTCTTCCCTATAAGGATAGAACCCATTTTGAAACAGCAACATAGTCAATGGAAGCAAAATGGAAGTCACAAAACTTGTTTTTCGTTGTCAAAGTGGTAGAAAAACAAGGTGTTACAACCATACACATTAAATATATGTTGTGACCCCCTTCCCATTCCCTTCCCCCCATTCTTTAGCATGGTTTTGCTGTCAGAGGCAGTTCTAATGAGGGATCAAACCAGGTTTTGATGGAGAAAGAAGAAAACTGCTTTTGGAGTAACCCTCTTTTCACATAAGAAGAATATGTGATTGTAATTTCTACTGATTGGCTATGAACTTGTTGTGGTCCAAACGTTTATGAGCAGAAAGAAATATCACAAAATATTTGTCTAATCTGTGAATCTTACTTTGTGACAGCTAACTACTCTGCCATTTAAGGTGCAAGGGTACACCATGTTTTTCTGACATCTTTAGCACGCCTTTGCAGATGCAAAAGAGAGCTTATCCTATAACCCTGGCATCGTAGTCAGATATGCGTTACATCAGAGTCATCATCGGCGTCCGCGATCAGGTTAACCAAAGTTAACAGTTGCTTTTAATTTGATGTTTATCTCTGTATCTTACAAACTACAGCAGCTACAATCATCATACTTAGTACATATTTACACACAACTGTGTGTCCTTCACCTGTATGTTATGGTTCACTGACTTTGGTGTTTGACATCGTTTTTCAGGCAAAACTTTTAGTTTTGATAATACCTTCAAGACATCCATGCAGGCTCCTGTGTCCGTGACCTTTATTCAAGGTCCGATTTTGCCTTATATTTCCAACTATTCAGTTGGTATTTATCATACCTGCAGACAACCTCACATTTTTGCAGGTCTTTGTTACTTGTGAGTCAGGCACTCATTAGGCATGCATTGTTGTCTTCTGACAACTCATGATATGAAGTGGGGACAGTTTTGGTTGACTTTCTGTTTGCTTCCCTCAACTACTGAACAATGGTAGTCAACTCTGAAAGGAAAGAATTTGCTCTAGGGAAGCAAATTCACAAATTCTTTAAGAGTCTGACTCATTTCAAAGGCAAAAATGAGGAGAACTGCTTCCCCCAATAGTATAGTCATTCACTTTAAAAGCAGGAAATATGAGAAAATAAATGAATGTTCATGTCAGATGTTGTTTATTTGCTTTATTCACTCCATGGCCAACACTTCATTTGTCATTCAATGAGACACGTTATCAATTGGTAGTTGTGAACGTGAGAAAGCAGATCAGCCTGTGCAATTGCAATCAGATCAGAGTTCCCTGTTCACATGAGCAAAATGTATCATTAGGAATAGATGGATGAGTTGTTGGGTTTAGAACCCTTTCAACAGTATTTCAGTCATATTAGTAAGTTAATGGGTGATAATGAAAGACTGTGCAATGCAACTCTGTTCATGATTGAAAAAAAACACCCCCCACACACATTTCAAAGCCCAACTGCATGCTTAGCAGGTCAGAGATGAACTCACTGAGGTACCACAGCTCATACAATGAAGAATCTTAAAGCAAACAGTGTACCAATCAGACTATGCAGAATGCATAGGCTGATCTAAGTCTGCTGTTTTAAAGCCGCTTTCCTCTTGGAACTATTCTTAAATGACTCGAGTAACAGTTCAAGTGCCATTATTGTCATTAACAGAGTGAGGTTATCTTCCTTAATTTCTCATACACTGCTGCTAGCACCTTGACGTCCTTCTGACAATCCCTGTCAGCCTGAAGTCTTGTTACATCATTTTCAAGGTCCTGAAACAATAATAGTTCACTGCATAAATGTATGGTAAAGAAATAAATACAAGATAGGAGTTAGAGGGACTATTATGTGTTCTAGGTGTTATTTTTGGGATAATTTTTACTTCTCCGTCAAAACATGTAACCCTTCATTAGAACCGTCTTGCCGAGAAAGTTCTAATGAAAGGTCACAACATAGTTTTTATGGAGAAATAAGAAAATTTCTACCTGATATTCACTTTTTCCCCATTGAACCCATAGGAAGCAGTGTCATATGAAAATTTGTTACAACTCACATTGCTAATGTCGAGACATGCCAATATTGCACCTTGATGATGTCGTATCTAAACATTTGCTTGTGTCAATGTCTGCCTCAAAGCTAGTCCTTTAGAAAGTTTTGTAATATACTTGCATTTTCATTTGTATAATGTTAGAATCAAAATAATTTTTCCTTACCTGTGAATTATTGCTAGTTAAAACATGTTGGGCAGATACGAATATTAATTCATCTCAGCTTTGCCATCGTGAATTAATATTTAGTGACCTGCCCTCCAGCAACATGCCTATCAATGATAATTTCATGGGTAAGGAATATTTATTTCTTAATTATCTCAAAACTATCATTAGATAACTCCTGTATCTCAAGATCTACTACAAAACCTACAGCACAACTACAATGTTCAAATAATTATGTCACAGATGGGTGTATTTAACCTCTAACCTCTTGAAAGCAAACTGTTGTATAAGATCAGTCTGTTTTTTATGATTCTGTATGAAACTGTGCATAAAATGCAGACCTACACTACCTAGAATTCAGTTTCTTATGATGTGAGCCACATCATGTGATTTCCAACAATGTGGCTTTGGTGACAAGCAAAGGCTCTGATCAGACTGCTTTAATGCTCTGATTGGACTGCTTATTAAAGCAGTCTGATCAGAGCCTTTGCTTGTCACCAAAGCCATCTATGGAAGTAATGCAAGCCATCAAGCCAAACATTACCCTGTATTAATGAGAATGATCTGAATATCACATGACAAAACTGCCACATTGTTAGAAGTCATATGATGTGGCTAGTGTATACTTAAGGACAAAAGTTCTGCACGGATGTTTAAGGAACATCCGTGCAGAACTTTTGTGCTTAAGTATATTAACCATTCCAGACTGAACCTTTAAGCAGAAAAGACAAAAATTAGTGGGTTAAAATTTTTATTTGTTTTTTTTTTTTCTCTGTTATTAAACCAAATCTAATCCCAACTGAAAAGGGAGGCAAAATGGACATGGCAGAGTTGCTCCTGATAGTGTGCCAATTCACCTTATTTACAGAACCAATGCTCCAGATAAGAAGGGGTAACAGGGATACCATATAAAGGAAAATTTCACGTCGCCAAATTTTCGCGGATTTCCCAAAAAAAACATGAGAATTAATTTTCGCGGTTTTTAATTTTCGCGGACGTGAATATTCACGAAAATAAAAATTGTGTTTTTCCTGTAAAATATTGGCTTGACTGAAAAATCAAGACGTACAAGGAGAGAGAGAGAGAGAGACAGAGAGAGAGAGGCGTAAAGAAACTGTATTCACTTTGTTATGAACACATTTTTTAAGATAAATCAACTTCTTTTGGGTTGGGAGGATACCATAAAAACCATAAGGCAGACATTTGTACAAATCAAATTTTAGTACACGGAACAGTCAAGTGAAATTTGCAAGCAATTGATAAAATGGCTACTGTTCAGGATAAAAGTAAACGGAACTCATAGTCAATTAAAAGTAACTCAATTGTACTTGCATAATCAGGTAAAGTGATTGTTAATCTAGCGAAAAAAAGTGACAGCCTATTCAAATTGTAATTACCTGCTAATTACCAGCTAACATAATTGCACCAAAAATACCTAAGGTTTTGTAGGCTAAAATTTTGTGAAGCCCTTTGAATACCGCAAACCATATGTTTGGACGATTCAAATTTCTAAATACTATTTTGTACAAACTTGGAAAATATTTTGCGGAGTTTAATTTTCGCGGATCGCTACCGACCGCGAAATTCTGCGAAAATTAAGTAATTTAAGAGATAATTTTCCATAAAAAATATGTTGTGACCTCTCATTAGAACTGTCTCATGGAGATGGTTCTAATGAGGGGTCACATGTTTCCTCTAAGAAGTAGAAAATATCTCTGCGTTAAACCTGTTACCCTTATCTGGAGCTCTGCTGAAATGGCCCAAAGATGGTAACAAGAGCCCGTTGGGGCTTAAAGTTGGAAAGACAAGAGATGAGAGGACTTTTTTCAGTAGCTTAAGTCTTCAATAATAAGGCAGATATAAAACCACAAAACAAGCGAAGCAAGTAGGAAATTCCTAGACAAAAATTACAAAGGGGCATAATTCCATCAGAACTGAAAGTAGTGTCATGGTTCTTGTTCTCTGCATATCGTCTGATGTTTGTACAAACTTTCATGAAGAAGTCTTAAACAATTTTCAAGATATAGAGTGAGTGAACTCTGGTTTAACGTCCCACCAACAACGAGGTCATATGGAGATGGGACCTCGCGGTTTAAAGTCTCACCAAAAAGACCGGAGAAGCGGGGGATCGATCTTGCGATCCCTGAATTGTTAGTCCGGAGTCTTATCCACTACCCAATATATGGAGCAGACACAAAATTACTATATGAAAAATACAAAGGTGCATAATTCCGTCGAAACTGAAAGTAGGGTTATGGTTTGTTTTCTCTGCACATTGTTTGATGATGCTTCATATTTGTAAAAACTTTTATGAAGAAATCTTTAATATACAGTTTTTGAGATATGGAGCGGCCAAATAATGTTACCTTATGAACTTTGATCTCTAAGGGTGACCTTGACCTTTGTTGGACATTGTTGAAATATGAGTTCTGCAAGTTGCCTTGATAAGGTGAACATTGGACTCGAGTTTCAAAAAAATCTTTCAAGAGGTTAAGGAGATATGGAGTGGACACAAATTTAATATAAGATTACAATACAAAAAATACAATAGGCGTAATTTTGTTAAAAGTGAAAGTAGGATTATGGTTCTTTTTCCCTGCACATTATCTGATGGTGTTTTATATGTATACAAACTTTCATGAAGAAATCTTAAACGGTTTTCGAGATATGGAGCGGACACGAAACGTGAAATTTCTATACGAAAAATACAATGGGACACAATTCGGTCAAAACAGAACAGGGTTCGGGTTCTTTTTCTCTGCACATTGTTTGATGGTGCTTTATATTTTCGAGATATGGAGCGGACACAAAGCTTATATATAATTACTATACTAAAAATACAAAGGGGCGTAATTTTTTAAAAGTGAAAGTAAGGTTATGTTACCTTTTTCTCTGCACATCGTCTGATGGTGCTTTATAATTATACAAACTTTCATGAAAAAATCTTAAATGTTTTTTTAGATATGGAGCGGACATATAGCTTATATGAAAGTACTATACTATATGAAAAATACAAAGGGACATAATTCTGTCAAAAATGAAAATAGGGTTATGTTTTTTTCTCTCTGCACATTGTCTGATGGTGCTTTATATTTGTACAGCATTTCATGAAGAAATCTTAAACGTTTTTCAAGATATGGAGCGGACACGAAATTTTACCATTTGACCTTTGACCTCTAATTGTGACCTTGATCTTTGCCAGACATCATTGAAGTATGAGTTCTGCACATTGTCTTGATAAGGCTAACATTTGACCCAAGGTTCAAATAAATCTTTCAAGGGGTTAAGGTGATATGGAGCAGACACGAAAAGTTAACGGACAGACGGAAGGACGAACGGAGGTCACGACATAATACAACCCGTCTTCAACAGGCGTATAAAAAGGGTTAAAACAATTATGCTGCTTGTTTGATTTATTCTTGTGTACTGCATATAACCATGAAGCTATGCAAATCTTGAAATAGAACTGCTTTAATAAATCATTTCTTAATTTCCATCTTTTTCACAAAAAATATAGTAGTGTGTTGCTTTGTTGTTGTTTTTTAACCCTCTCTGAAAATTAAACAAAATCAAGTACTTCAGTGTCTTCCTCAGCAAGACTGTTCTGCTAATATCCCAAAAAAAGTTGGCTTATTTTGGGTTCTGGCCATGTTTACCTGCAGCTGATAAAGTCTCCTCTTCAGGCTCTCAGTCTGTAGACTAGGAACACTGGTATCTGTTGTCAGTAACTGAAAAGATGCAGAGAACATTAAGACAATGCACTGATTTTTTTCCTCTGTAAACACATTACTGTAGTGCCTCATCAGACCAGTGAAGTGTGTTTCTAATGACATAATAAACATATAAACATTAAGGAAATAAATAATATTATAATTACCCCAGAGCTCTACCTCTATATTGCAAGCTATGAATAAAACCATAGATTGTAAATAGGGCTAGTAAGTTTCCTCACCCAAGTTCTAGGATACAATTTATTCTACCAATTCTGGGCCCATATAGAGGCATACAAAGAGTGAAAGAAGGCTAGAGATTCAAAAACCCTGGAGTTACCTATATTATACAGAGCAAAGCATCTATTAGCAATCCTTTCCCTTTACTATTACACTTTAAACATGAAATTATATTTCATTTGTTATTTCAGCTACCCTAATGTCCACACATTATTTTTAGTTAATTATAACAATGCTTGAATATGCAGTGAGCAAGATACACTTACCATATTAATCCTAACAAGCAAATTCAACGAATTTATGTCCCCCGCCTTGGAAACTAGGTCTCCACTGTATATACACTAAGTGTTTGAGCTGGAAAAGCGGCTAAGTTAAAAATGTGAAAAATGTAATAAAAAAAATAATGTGAGGATTATATCCAAACCACATGCATATCTTCAGACCATGATCAAAACACCTTTGAAGTTTCAAAGGAATCGGCATAAAACTGTAGGAGGAGTTGCACACACAAGGTACCCACTATCTATTCACTTTGATAGTAAAAATGTATGAAATGTGACACATCATCTTGTCATGATAATCACTTGTGCCAAATAATTTTTAAATCCCACCATGCAGTCCAAAGTTATGGCTCGGACACAAACATATTTCATTATAGCCTATGTACAAAGTTTAACTGCGAACTGTGACCTTGACCTCTGAGATAGCTATATGGTTCATGCGTGCGACACACCATCTTGTCATGATCATTTGTGCCAAAGAATTTTTTAATCCCACCATGCAGTCTAAAGTTATGGGTCAGACACGAACATATTTCATTATAGCCTATGTACAAAGTTTAAGTGCTAACTGTGACCTTGACCTTTGAGATAGCGACATGGTTTTGCACGCGACACACCGTCTTGTCGTAATGATCATTTTTGCCAGATAATATTTGAATCCCACCATGCAATCCAAAGTTATGGATCGGACACAATTTCGGTAACAAACGAACGAACAAACAAACAAACAAACAAACACACACAAATACACACACACGTACAGGGTAAAATCTATATGCCCTTCCGCCATTTCAGATGCCGTTCTGAACTCATGCAGACTAGCTATCAAAAGGAACACCTTGGCACCTTGACATCAGGATGTTTTCTGTTTGCAATGACTTCAGACTTATATAAAGGACTTGTCCGCATCCAAGCATGGAACACTTGATTTCAAGTGAAAATTTCTCGATTTTACAAATCACACCTGCAATCTGTGTTTCACAGCCTGGTGAACAGCTGCTGCAGTAGCAACATCAGAGCGTACTGACACGGTGACTAGGGTTGTCTCCCTTCCTGACTGGTTTACAGCAACACATAGGTAGACTGGTTGTCCTAGTAATGTTCTGTAGCTACCACTATCAGCTGATCTCTCTTGGCACAAACCAGAATTTTCCAGAAGGTAATTAAGGATATTTCTAGGTTCTAGAAAAGAAAAATATCTGGGCCCAGTTGTTCAAAGCATCGTTAGCCTAACAAGCTCGTTAAGAGGTCAACTCGTTAAGTGTTTTATGACTTTAAAACCAAATAAACTGATATTTTCAGTTGAAAAATGTGAGAAGCTTTTGCAATGCAAAAGCTGCTCACATTTTTTCAACAAAAAATATTGGTGTATTAGAGATTGAAACATTTGAAATTTAAACGAAACGTTAACGACGTCTTTAGTTTTGAACAACCAGGCCCTGTTTGTTAGTAATATACTGCATAATGCTTTAGAAATACTTTTCGTACAAACGGTGTAGATGCAAATCCTGACCAGATCACTCCTTCAAACCGCTGTGGAACAGCTTGAAGGAACTGATCAGGATCTGCACTGTTTGCCCATAATTACATGTATACTAAACATCCCCTTACAGGACAAATGGACTGTTCCAAATTGCAAGATGGAAGATTATATTGCAAAACTGTTTGAGATACCTTAATTTGAACAACTCGTCAAAGAAAAGCAAAATGATTGTCCTTTTCTAACTTCATACTGCTACGCAGAGAATATATAGGTTCTAAAAATGCATGTATTCAGTAACTTTAGTTAATCAAATTGATGGGTGTTTTATTTTAACTTTCTTTCATTAACCCTAATTTTATTGCTATACCCCAAAGCATATGCCTTAAATAAGTTGCAAGTATGAAGATGGACATGTTTGAGTAAACAGGCTGGGTAACACAGTCGTTAGCACACCTGACTCAATAGCCAGAGATCCCGGGTTCGATACCTGGTCCTGCCACTTACTTTCTTTTCCCCTTCTGCTGATTCAAGAAGGGCAGTTGTCAGTTACTGGTGAAAGTATGTCCACTTAGTACTTGTTAACCGCTTAGGAGGTCTAAGCCTGCCCAGGAAGTAGGTGTAGTTAGGTTAACTGACCATCCCGACATGACCATTGCTGTTTACCATGGACAAAAGCAATAACACTGCAACAACATCTGAGTAATCAGTTCAAATCAAGAGAATACTGCTCCTCTACTAGGAGTATACTCATCGTCTGCCATTCCACCAGTTTATGTCTGACACATCAGCCTGCTTGAGTTTTAGCACAACTATAGTGACTGGCTAAGGCATCTGAATAGTACTTAATTCATCAATCAACTCTTTTAAGGGATATGAGCAGTTTACACACCCCTTTTTACTAAGGGAAATAACTTTTGTGACTTCTTGCTAGCTATGCTGGAGGACGAACCCCTTCCAAAATAGACTCTATTCTTAAAGGAGAGACTTTGCTCCCAAAGGAGCAAATTCTTTCCTTTCATAGCTTAAACCCACTGAAAAGGGTGGCAAAAATTAAAATGGCCAAGTTGTCTTCCCTAGAGTGTACCTGTTCACCTTAATATCAGTTTTAAGATGCAATTAAAGTTTTAACCCATTCATGTCGGGACATATAGGCAAACAGTCTAGAACCAGATCAGACACCACAATGTGGTGTCTGATCAGAGTCTACACTATTTGCCTTAAATATTGGATATTTTTTACCCTATTGCACTCAGAATGGCCAAAACTCTATAGAGTTTTGTGATGAATCAGTTAAAGACACCGCATTCCGCGAAATTCTTGTGCAATGGAATCTTCCATCTTGTAACAGTCCATTTGTGCCGTTAGTGGATGTTTAGTATAATTATTGGCAAACAGTGCATATCCGGATCAGGCTGTCCTTCAAGCTGCTCCACTGATTTATCACTGTGATAAATCAGTCAAGGTAAAGTTTACCTGACACCCCTTAAATTGGAAATTGACCTGTCCAAAGGCCAGGTAGAAGAGTCCACTTGTCATCAATGGATTAAACCAACAACCTTGAAAGTGTCCTACAACTTACCAAAGGGGCCCTTTATAGCACAGGACTTTTTAGTGTTCTTCAAGAAAGCTGATGCTGTTATACAAACACTCGTCTCTGATCTCTCACGTGTACTTCCCAGCAAGATGTTGCCTGAAATTACCAAGCCAGACTACATATTATCAGGTTCTGTTCTGATTTACCTCACTAAAAGGATGCATATTTATTACTAAAAACCCGACTAATATTGCTTACAAATGGAAATCCAGCGATGGATTCCAAAACTAATACTACTACAACAGGGCACAGTTGTTCAAAGCATCATTAGCTTAACAAAGACGTTGGTCGAGGATTCACTAAGTCCTACAGTACTCACAAAATCAAATGCGGTATAAATTTTTGCAGAAAAATTGTGAGGACCTTTTGCACTTCAAAAGCAGCTCACAATTTTTCTGCAAAAAATGGCAGCATTTATGCGTACAAGATATTTGAAAATTTAATGTCTGGTTAACTAACAATGTCATTAGTTTAAAAAACCGGGCTCAGATGTTAAAAATACAAGCCACAGAATGCTATGTCTTGCCTGTCTGCGTGTCATCATAAACCAGAGCTACAGCAGAAATCTTGACAACACTTTGTCCTCAGCTGACACCGCCTGAATAATATCTACATACTCGTATTCAGGTTCATAAAAAAAAATGAAAATTAGCAGAAGACCATGGAGTACCTTATGGGACCTTGATTTTAACTACGGCACATTAATATGGACAATATAGACCAAGGTCCGACATGATTCACTGCAATGTATGACAAAAATCTATGAAATTTTGCTTGTAATATTGGGCAAACACCACTGAACCATGAAATATAGGTCACAGTAACATACAAATAGTGCAAGGTCAAGTACAATGTCAGCCATGGACGGACGCTCGGCGCCCCGTTACTGCGGCTATGGATTCGTTCCGCTGAGGTGCGGGGGCAATGTCGATATGAGAATTGAAATACTACTACAATGTCAGCCTGAGACAGTATCCAAATTAGAAGACATATCAATTCAATAATGTTTAAGATATAGAGCAAATTTACTGAGCTCAAAATCACCTTTTAGTACGCGGCCCGGTAGGGTACCTGACTCTTAAGTCAGAGGTCCTGTGTTCGAAACTCGGTCTGGCCACATACTTTCGTTTCTCCTTCCGCTGATTCAAGAAGGGCAGTTGTCAGTTACTGGCGAAAGTATGTCCACTTAGTACTGGTTAATCGCTTAGGAGGTCTAAGCCTGCCCAGGAATAGTGTGGTTAGGTTAACTGACCGCCCCGACATGACCATAGCTGTTTACCGTGGACGTTAAGCATCAGATCAATCAATCAAAACCTTTTAGTAAAGTGAGGTCAATTTCAGAATCAGAATGAATAGCTATCCTAAGCATGATTCAAATCGATGAGATAGAGCTACAGATATAAAATATTATTATATGACCAAGATGTAATACACAATTTCATCGGCTGATTTGATGTCACATGCTCTGGTCACCAGTCAGGCTGTGAATATTACTTTTATGCTGAGCTCATTTGTATTTTCGTGACATAACGTTGCATTTACATTACTGTGAATGGCGTTACGTCGCAAGACAATACCATGTAGTAGTGTAATACCTATGACAGGGGAATTGCATTAAACTATATCATACAATAAAACATTTATTGACCTTAATTTCGGTGAACATGCAGTTTTATTGACCAGCAACCAATTAACATACTGACCTCTGCAAACAACATACTGACCTCTGCTCTGCATCAGTCAATATGTAGTTTGCAAGTCAATAAAACTGCATATTCACAGTAACAAAGGTCAATAATTGTGTAATATTTTCATAACTGTAAAACATATGTCACAGTGACCTAGAAGTAATTAAAATAGTAATACCTACTTGCATGCTTTGTCTTGGCTAATTGAAGCAACTGTTCTCCTGGTAGACTAGAACTTCTCATATTCATGTTCTCCATGTCAGTTTTATCACTTTGTAGAAAGTACAGCACATCAACACTTTCATGATGAATAGGGACACACAAACAGATCTTTTGGTCACTGTCGAAGGAGATTTGTAAAACAAGGAACACAGTCACATCCAATCCATGTAATATAAGTTTTGGTTTCACTGCAATGCTTATGGTTAGACAATGAGATGGCACAAACTCATCATAAAGTTTATATGTTCTTGAGACACAGTCTTTGCTGCTACTGGTTGGTTGTACTGTAACCATGACACTCCAGTCACGTGATAAAGTAAAAATCATCTGATTGGCTATTTCACAATCAATCCATATGTGATCACAGTTTTCCCCCTCTGGTAGCCTGGCTTTACACTTGCATTTAAATGAAGTGTTGCTGTGTTTATTAGAAACCCTGCCACCTGAACCTGTATTGACAGAATTATAGTACCTAATATTAGAAATACAGACCAATAATTTGGGCATCAAAAATCCAACTATTTTGGCGTGATCTTCATTTCATAAATTTCTGGGCCCAGTTGCTTGAAGCATTGTTAGATTATAAAAGTCATTAGTCAGTGATTTGTAAAGTCTTCTATAACTCACAAACTCCAGTGTGCTAATATTTTTCAGCTAAAAAAAATGGCAGCATTTTTGTGTATATTACACCTAAAAATATAAGCCTCATTACCTAATGACATCGTTAGATTGAACTAGAAAATGTGTTTATGAAACACTATGCCCCCAACCATTTGCTTGCCTCTAAAGAAGGTTCATCCAATAATGCTTGTACCTTTATACCATCGGCTTCAATGCACTAAGTCGAAAAAGGGGCTTAACTCAGTCAAAAATTTACGATTTTTTTTTCGAAAGTTGATCAGGTCATCTACATCTTGGGCAATATTTTCCTGCAAAAAATCATGATCCTAGCATCAGGGGTTCTCCAGATATTTTGTTCACAAGGTTCCATAGGCTGATAATGCACTAAGTCCAAAAAGGGGCATAACTCGATCAAAATTTCACCAATTTTTTTCAAAAGTTAATCAGGTCATCTATATGTTAGGCAGTATCTTCCTGCAAAACATCATGCTCCTAGCATCAGAGGTTCTTGAGATATTTTGTTCACAAGGTTCCATAGGCTTACAATGCTTTAAGTCGAAAAAGGGGCATAACTCGGTCAAAAATTCATGAATTTGTTTCAAAAGTTAATCAGGTCATCTACACCTTGGGCATTCTCATCCTGCAAAACCTCATGATCCTAGCATCAGAGGTTCTTGAGCTATTTTGTTCACAAGGTTCCACAGGCTAAGTTGAGAAAGGGGCATAACTCTGGAAGTACATGACCTGCAGAAAAATGAAAAATTCAAAAGTTAATCAGGTCATCTACGCCATAGGCAATGTCTGCCTGCAAAAAATCAGGATCCTAGCATCAGGGGTTCTCAAGATATATTGTTCACAAGTAGGGGGTTCAGATGACGTTACGTCATTGCATAATTTGCTTGTTGCGCGCTAAAAATACCCCCTTTTTACCATGTTGTATTGCTATAGTTTAAAAGAATTTTGTCATGATTTTTGTGAAGAATAATGAAAACACCCTTCTTTTGTAATTATAGGGCATTTTCAGTGCCAAAAATTCTATTTTACACATAAAATAACGTTTGATAACCACTGACCACCGTCGATTTCCTTTAACGTCATTATGACGTGGCCGCATTTTTCCGATTGTTTACAGCATAGTGGGGTGCCTTGAAACGGTTTCCGCGGCAACGTGTAAGCGTGATTAGTCAGACTGACCAATCAAATAAATTCTGAGATAGTGACCTTTACGAGGTTGATTGCCTCGGTAAAATCCGATCGTTAACAAGAAAACTAGAGCAATTTGACTGAAATAAGCCGAATTTTAACAGGTAAATAACTGGTTTACAAAACTGAGGCACTCATATTTGAATTCTATGACCTATAATCCACAAAAAACATTCCACCTCTGTGCCATGAGCTATTTAATATGCCGCGGAAATCATTGATTGGAGAGATGGTATCGGCGATATTAATGACGTTTCTCCACCCGCCGTTACGCTAAATTTGACGTCAGGATTTTTTATCACTTGATCGAGGGCTCCCCCGAAACTACAATTATGCAGTCGTTATTTCATTGTGTTAAGCAAATTTAATCGAGTCAGTTTTGATCTAAATTTTGTGTTTTGCTATTTTCCATATATTTTTATATACAAAGCAAATGAAAGCGAAAGTGAAAGTACCTTGAACATTTATTATTTACCGTAAATTAACTTTGGTCGGCATTAATCATAATTACTTGGCATTTTCCCCGCATGAAAATTATGTAAACACATACATATAAACATAAATTCAATTGTCATAAAACTCATATTCTCATATCACTTTCTGTCACAATTCAAAAGATTTTATTCCAAGTATCGCAGTCGACAATTAAAGATCAGCATACATTTAAGGAGTACTCGTAGCTCAATGGATTAAGCACTGAGCTAGCGGTTCAATTCTCGCTGTAGGCAAAACTCTTTTCACCCGTAAATAGGGTTCCATTGCACACATCCTTTCATTTTTTCTCTTGTCGTCCTCATATGACCGAATGCTCTTGAAAAGGTCGTAAAATGCGTCATTTCATCTATTTCGCCTGCCCCCTCCCATATCATAAAACACCACAGAAATATCAAAGAATGCCCACATAATAGTGCCTTTGTGTTGGTCAAACAGAGCAAAGCCAAGATGAATATCAACTTGGAGTTTTTTTTCTTTTGTCAGTCCTGAATGAAGTTGTTATTTAAATTTGTGTGTTTATTTTAGGACGATGTATATTTTGGTACCATCAATTTCTGTTATCGCACTAGTCTGCTGCGGCCGCTGCTGATGTTGGACTGTGCACCTTAAAGTCTCCATAGTACTTTCTACTCACAGTGATAGAACGTCTAAATCAACCTAAATGAGAATGTGGGTTAATGAGCATATATATTGAATTACATAACTGTTGCAAAGAGTACGGGAAACAATGTGTTTGGATAACTAAATTTAGTGCTACAGATGCGGATTTCCATATTCAACTTTTTCAATGTCTCTAATCCTCATAAAGGCTGAAATAATAATAATAAAAGTGATGGGAAAATAGCTCCACAAAGTACTAGTTCCTTTCCTGGTTCCCCGTCGAACCATGCAATATTATGAAAAAGCGCGCCAGGTTTGTACGCTGTATTTTTACCGTTTATTGGAAGAAGCTCATTTTAGTTGCCAATTTATAGTACCCGAACGGTTTTAAGTGAAACTTAACGATGTTCTATTTGTTTAAACTATATCAGGGTCATTTACAATAATGAATCTTTAGTAAGAAGCTTGCAGCGATAACTCAAAATATAAGTTTATACAAATAAAGGGTCTTTAAGTTACTTACTGATCAGCTGACAAGCATTGTCAACTGTTCAGCCAAAATAAATCATGAAAGGAACGTTCTATGGTCAGTGAAAATATTTCAAGGATTTGTATCAGGTCTTTTTTACTAAGAATAAATTTTGAAATATCTTCTGGAAGCAAGGCAGACATTAAAGAAACAGGTACAAGAGACTTGGTTTCATTGAGCCAGTTCAAGTGCAGTAATTTAGTGTTGCAACACTGCCAATGTCCCCCAGCACCCCGGCTTCGGCGGAACTATTTTCGAACTGACTCAGAATGAGCCCAATGGGCCTATTATGTAATATTGACTATGGTGAAGTATGGGAACACTTTTTATATGGCTGCCACATTACACTTAACATTAGTTACATTGAACCGACTTCAATTTAACTGTTTTCTAACTGTCAAATGACCACCCTAAAGGAATGGTAAAAATATAATCTACATTATTATAATAAACCCGGGGATACGTTTCTAAGTACGGTGGTTGTGGGAAGGGGGTTGAGGGGGATGCAGTCATGGTTGCGTCCGGGCGATGGTGCCTGGTAAATTTCAGTGCCAAGGCGTCCAACTAATTTATATGGATAATAGAAGAGTAAGGGTCTACTATGTTTGCAGTAGTTGTGGGTGGGGTAATTTGGATATTTCTTCTCTCGCCTGTCATATCTCTTGTTTCTCTCCCTCTCTGGGAGACAGCTCGACACAAATTGAAATACTGTTTCAAAGAGTTTTTAAACCCCATACTACCAACCAATTAACTAAGTACGGGGAGACTGATGAAATAAATGTTATCTGCTATTTATTATGGTCCCGAATGATCAAAGAACATATGTTCTTTACTCATGTATGACAACAAATAGACACGCTTGGATGAGCTATTTATTTTACAAGAATATGTTATATTTACTAACCAGATGTGCATATTTTGCAATATAAGCATATCTTACAGATGAATGAGATAGTGACTTGTATCTGTTGCGAGAAGTGGTAAGCGAGACATGCATTTCGGGCTTTACCTTCTTTTTTCATGGAAATGCAGATTTTACAGAAAGTTTGACCAACAAAAATGCCACAAAGTTACCTTGGAAACAAGTGAACCACTTAAAAATGCGCGCAAATGGTTCAGCTTTAACTAGGTATTGAGGCACACACTAGATCATTTGTGAATTTGCTTTATCCCCTTTTCTCATAATATCATCTCTTTCAGTTTGGCCGGCAAACACTGTTTTTGTGGCCATTTTGGGCAAGTAAATGGCATCCTGGTTACCATGGAAACAGCTGAACCACTAAATAATGCTTGCAAATTTTAAAACTTGTATAACTGAATTGCGTTTAAGTACCTTTAGGATTTGTGACTGTTTCTAATCTTTTTTTATTTTGCATTTGATGTCTTTTTATCATGGAAACTCTGTGTTAGCGGCCATTTTGAACAAGAAAATGGCCGCCATATTACCATGGAAGCAAACTCACAAATAAAAAATGTTAGCATCTGGTGCAGCTTTTATAATTGCTTCATACATTGTATCATTTATGGGTGTTCTTTATCATATTCTGTCGTTTTGTCATTATTCTCTTCATATAAAACTCTGATTTCGCTGCCATTTTGAACCAGAAAATGGCAGCCTGGTTACCATGGAAACGAGCGAACCACCCAAAAATATTTGCTGAAGGTGCCGCCCATATTTCTGCATTTTACGGTGTATATGAATTAGACTATATGTAGAAGACTTAAATCCCTGCCGCAATTTATGCTTAATGAATGAGAAATTCGGTGCCATCAGCCCGTACTCTGAATACATTGGAGCATGATTACAAAATTGGTCGCAATGGCTTGTCGAAAACATGTCAACTTTTGAACCAAGCACCCTATCCTAATAATGTACGTATCATTTTAGAGGAAATTGGATATGCTTTCTCATAAAATAGGTAAAAATAAGTATATTTGCATTCTTAAAAAGCACCTGAACCCCCTATCACAAGGTTCCATGGCTTACAATGCACTAAGTTTAACAAGAGTTGTCAGAAGACAACAAAGCGCGCCTTATGGGTGCCTGATTCTCACAGTCACCAAGACCTACAAATATATCAGGTCATCTGCAGTGTCAGACTGAGCCATTATCCCAGGTATATGATGAATACATACTAAATACACCTAAAATATGAAGCAAATCACTGAATGATAAAATTTATGTTAGAGTGACCTCAAATTCCCAAGTATGATGTTAATCTATAAACAGCTTTGGAGACACAAGGCAAAATCACTGAACCATAAACATAGGTCACAGTGATCTATAAATAATATGAGGTCATTCGGGATGTCAGACCAATCCACTACGCCAGATGCGATGTTAATCTATCAAACAGTGCTTGAAATATAAGACAAAATCACTGGACCATGAACAAAGGTCAAGGGCACAGGTGTCAGCATGGTAGCTCTGCAGCTGCTGCAATTATAGGGATATGCTATTTGACCAAGTATCAAGTCTCTTCTGTCAAAGGTTTCATCAAAACTAAAAATTTTGCCTTAAAAACAGTGCCAAATGGCAAAGTCAGTCAACCGTAACATATAGGTCAAGGACATACAATTGTGTCATGCAGCTGCTGCAGTCATATGGTTGTATATATGTACCAAGTATGATGATTGTAGCTGCTGTAGTTTCTAAGATACAGAGTTGAACATGGAGCTAAACGCAATTGTTAACATTGGTTAACCTGATCACGGACGCCGACGAGGACGCTGACAGGTACGCTAACGCTGACGCTAACGCTGACGCTAACGCTAACGCTAACGCATACTCGGACTACGACGCCAGGGGTATAGCATAAGCTCTGCTTTGCTTCGCAAGGCGCGCTAAAAAGGGGCATAACTCGGCCAAAAATTCACAATTTTTTTTCAAAAACTAATCAGGTCATCTACACCTTGGGCGATGTCATCCTGCAAAAGATCATGATCCTAACATCAGGGATTCTTGAGATATTTTGTTCACAAGGTTCCAAAGGCTTACAATGCACTAAGTCGAAAAAGGGGCATAACTCGGTCAAAAATTCACGATTTTTTTTTCAAAAGTTAATCAGGTCATCTACACCTTGAGCAATGTCATCCTGCAAAAAATCATGATCCTAGCATCAGGGGTTCTCGAGATATTTTGTTCACAAGGTTCCATAGACTAAGTCGAAAAAGGGGCACAACTCTGAAAATACGTGACCGGCGGAAAAAAGAAAAAATACGGGTGCGCTTATTTTTCATGTATGTGCCACAAATAAAATTTCAAGATCCTAGCAAAAGCAGTTCTTGAGTTTCCCAGCTGCCAAAAAGCGTTACGGACGGACTGACGGACAGACGGACGGACAGACAGGCCCAAACCAATATGCCCCCTCAACTTCTCCGAAGTTGGGGGCATAACAACCGGGCCATAGTATAGATGCATGGATGGATGACTTTACGATTTTACACCCTTTTCAACAGTATTTCAGCCATATCAGGATGATGGGAGGGTGATAATGAAAGGCTGTGTGCAATGGAACCCCATTTACTTAAAAAAAACAAAACATTCTCGCCTCAAGCAGGGATCGAACTCGGGACTACTAGATCAGCAGGCCAATTATTAGCATTTTTTGAAATTCGCTATGAAGTACCCAGTATCCAGCAGGCACACAATGCTATATCACTGCTGATGTGATGTCACAGGCTCACAGAGTCTGAGAGAATCATGGTCATTGCAACGTCCATACTGCTATTGATATGATGTGAGTTGTGACCTGCAAAGGCATATGCAAACAGCAAAGGCTTAGTCCAGCCTGCACATCCATGCAGTCTAATCAGAGCCTTTGTTGTTTGCAAACACCATGACTGGACACTGAACTGTACTCAATATTGTTACATTGTATTTGGGGAGGTAAATCATCGGTTTTATAGTCGGACATTTTATTTTACAGCCACCCGTAAGCGCAGCTGTAAAACCTATAAAAACGACCATTTACCTCCCTAAATGACAATTTTTGATATAGTTATCCTCATTATAATGCACTTATTCATGTTTTCATCTTTTAGTGCCTACTACTATGAACCAAAAGCAGGCATTTTTGGCAACCCAAAACCTAGTGTCAGCCAAAGGGAAGCGATGTTTCTTCATTACGTCAGGTTTGAGACTGTATATCGCCGAATATACTGTCACAAGTTTTTGACGTTAA
The DNA here is from genome assembly GCA_963989385.1 of Ctena decussata. Classification (NCBI taxonomy): domain Eukaryota; kingdom Metazoa; phylum Mollusca; class Bivalvia; order Lucinida; family Lucinidae; genus Ctena; species Ctena decussata. Next base: position 88,528,590 of record OZ022502.1, read on the forward strand.
CCAATCAGACATCAGGTTACATATTAGAAGGAGCCATTTACAGGCGTAAAATAGAACCTGTACCTTGGGTTTATAGATTCACTAACAGGTTTGTGTATACCCTGTTTACAGATAGATTTAGCACCCTTTTCACGTATTTCTTAGGGTATTAGATAGGAGTTTTTCTTTCAAAAACAATTCCAAAATTTAGTTCCATCTTATAAGCAGATCTAGAGTTTTGGGGACTGTTTTAGAATGAATGGATGGGTAACTTAGGATTTCATGTCCCAGTAAGCTACCGGCGTTCCTGTGTTTTGGAGGGGAAATACCATTTCAAAGCAGAAATTTGTAAGACTGATTTAAATATGTGGGGTCATTGTGGAGACGGAAAACAGAGCCCTAGAAAAGGGGAGTATTTGGTGATAATTAAGGATAATATTTGTTATTTCTACATAGAAACATATGTTGTGACCCCTCATCTGAACCGTCGCGAAGAGACGGTTCAGATGAGGGGTCACAACATATGGTTTCAATGAGAAATAAAAAAAAATTATCCCTCAATTATCGTCAAATACCCCTCTTATCTAGAGCTCAGGGAAAAACACAGTTTTATAGACAAATACAGTATGTGTTGGAGCTCATGTTTGAAGATGACAATGTATCAACATTAATCAGAGCTCTAGATAAGAAGGAGTATTTGGTGATAATTAAGGATAATTTTTGTTAATTCTGCATAAAAACATATGTTATGACCCCTCATCTGAACCGTCTCAACGAGACGGTTCAGATGAGGGGTCACAACATATGGTTTCGATGAGAAATAAGAAAAATTATCCTTAATTATCATCAAATACTTCCTCTTATCTAGAGCTCTGATTAATACCATGTTTCTTCAGAGTGCATGTGCCTGCTTGGTGGTTGCTATATTAAGATTAAGTGTTCATCAGATTTATCTTTTTCCTGATCCTATAGATTCATGGGTACTTGAGAAAATAAAACTTGCGTGAACCCCCATTTCATTTTATTTTTTTATTTTTTATTTTTTTCTTTTTCTTTTTTTTTTTCCACAGTTTTTTCAGTTCTTTACTTGTTTTATTCATCGTATATACATGTACATGTATCATGAGAATGTACATTCATTCATTCATTCATTTATTCATTTTCTTCAGTTCTTTACTTGTTTTATTCATTGTGTATATTATGAGAATGTATATTCATTCATTTTCTTTAAAGTGTCGTTCCTAGTACTAAAACTATGAAATAGTACATATAATTATGGTGGCTAAACTGGTCACTTTCAGTTTATCCTCCCATGCTTTTTGTGGTTCAAATTGATATAGTTTGTTAGTTTATTATTTCATCTTGACACCCTTGTGCAGATATATGCGTATAGTTTCTGAAATTTGTTTGCTGTGTATTTTATTCATATTTTTTAGCAAATAGTATTGGCCCTGATCAGACATCGCACTCTGCGGCATTTGAACTGGGTCTGCACTGTTTGTGTATGTCCCCACAACAGGTTTCCAGTCTAAAAAGAGTTAACTCAGTGCTTTGTATTTGTTTATTTTCCCTCTTCATTTTTACTTGACTTAGTAATAATTCATATTCAGATATATTACTTCATTATTATTTAGTCACCCTTGTAATTTTTTTTTTCCATAGCTCTGTTTTGAATGTACATATAAATTGCTCATTCATTTGTATTATTCTGTATCAACTGTATTATATTTTGAGGGCCTCATGGAAGATTAGCTTTGTTATTTGCTAAATGTTGTCACCCTCGGTAAATAAAGACTTTACTTACTTACTTACTTACTTACTAATACTAAGTGAGTGGTGCTTTCAATTCTTAATTTTTAAGTACTTAGGATCTTATTAGACTAGTCCTTTGTTCGGGGGTTTCAGATGAAACCCATCAGGTTTTTTAAAATGGAGCATACAATTCAGAGGAAGCAACTCTACCATTTTCTTATCAGCCTTCCCTCTCAATTGGGGTCATCTCTTAAAGAAAAGAATTTGCTTCCCAAGGGGAAACCTCTTTCCTATAAGAGTAGATCTCTTTTTGGAAGGGCTACGTCATCCAGGGAAGCAAGCGGGAAGTCATAGAAGTTGTTTCTCTTTGTAACCAGAGGACCATTGGTCCTGTAGCTCACCCAAGTCCATTCATCCTTAGCACTCAAGAGTAAGAAACACTAAGGTAAATTGTACAATTTGGCCTGATTTCAACTTTGACTGAGTTGTTATGCTTGTCCTAGTAAATATTAGCAAATTTGATGAAGTTACAATAAAAAAAAATGTTTGTAAAACTTTTTACCTAAATATTGCAGTAACACAGAAATAAATGCCAAGTTGAACTTTTCCCAATACAAGTCTATGGAAACTTTAAAATACCATCGCAATGAAACCATGTGGGCAACAATAATAAAAAACAATATTTACGTAGTGGCTAATGTCATGTACATGTATGCAAAGAATCAGCTTCATCCCCCTATATGGTTTTTGAGGAAAAGATTTTTGAATATTTTTTCGAAAATATTTCCTAAATATTGCCATGGCAACAAATCAAATTCAGCGATTTGGACAAAATTAATACAAATCATAGAGGACTACTCAAGCAACATTTCTGTAGATAAAAAATCCAAAAATAACTGCAGGGAGATAGCAAAAATTGCAGCTTTCCATTTTCCCCATTATATTTCAATGGAAACTATAAGTTGCCATACCAACCTAACTGCTGAAGCAATTGCCACAAAAAACAGTAATTCTATAGAGGCTTGTACAAAGATCCGTTCTGTAAAGTTTGAGCTTTATCGGCCAACTTGAGTTTCTGAAAAAATGATATTTTAATATTTTTTCTAGTTTTAACCATTCAGTTGCAATGGCAATCAGCCAAATAGTGCTATTTGCATCAACTTAATACGGCTGGTTGGGGACTACTCAAGGAATATTTCTAGAAAAGTTTTGTCCAAATATCTGCAGTCACATAGCAATAAATGCAAATTTTCAATTTTCCCATTATAAGTCAATGGCAATTTTAAGTTGCCATAGCAACCAAACTGCTAAAACAATTGCCAAGAAAAACAGTATTTTTATAGAGGGTAGTACCAAGATCCTTTCTGTGAATTTTGAGCTTTATTGGTTGCATAGTTTCTGAGGAGATGATTTTTTGAATATCTTTAGTATTTTTAACTATTCTGTTGCAATGGCAACCAGCCAAATTGTGCAATTTATATAAATTTCATGTGGTTGATAGAGGACAACTCAAGGAACATTTCTGTAAAAGTTTTGTCAAAACATCTGCAGTGACATAGCAATAAATGCAAATTTTCAATTTTCCCAGTATTAGTCAATGGCAACTTTAAGTTGCCATAGGAACCAAACTGCTGGAGCAATTGCCAAGAAAAACAGTGTTTTTATAGAGGATAGTACCAAGATCCTTTCGGTGAAGTTTGAGCTTTATTGGTTGCATAGTTTCTGAGGAGATGATTTTTGAATATCTTTTCTATTTTTAACTATTTGGTTGCCATGGCAACCAGCCAAATTATGCAATTTAAATAAATTTCATGTGGTTGATAGAGGACTACTCAAGGAACATTTCTGTAAAAGTTTTGTCAAAATATCTGCAGTGACATAGCAATAAGTGCAAATTTTCCATTTTTCCCATACAAGTCAATGGAAACTTTAAGTTGCCATAGCAACCAAAGTTCCAAAGTGATTTGGATAAAAACAGTATTATTGGTTCCCCCTGCCTATAGATGCTATATATGAAATTTGGTAACAATGGGCCTTGTAGTTTCAGAGGAGATATCGTTTGAAAATGTTGATGGACGACGGACGGACGACGGATGCCTGCCTATACTATAAGCTCACCTGTGAGCCTTCGGCTAAGGTGAGCTAAAAATAGCAGTAAACATGAAGGTGTACCAATTTACCTAAATGGCAAACTGTATGTAGTTTTCTTTTATAAGAACTCCCTCATCCAGGCAATTTTAATGAGAACCAACTGCATATGCTTTAGAGAAAAAATCAGGGGAAAAACATAACAATATTCACCGCAAACTCTCTGGCCTAGGTGTACCTCTGTGATATACTGACGATATAAGGCAGTGGCTATGTTGATTTGTTTGAGTATATATTCAAACTTTGCAAGTTGCTGACGTATGTGTTCCCTCTTCTTGTCTACAGTATCAATGGCTAGCAGCATCTCTTTCATGGTTTCAGCAAGGTTACCACCTTCATATGGTTTGTATTCTTTAAATTTTTCACCGGTATTAAATCTTCCGTCTGAGTGACAACAATGAAGAACACACGGAGTCTCTGGAAAAGCAAACACCACCATTACCAGAGCTTCAGGTAAGAGAAGGAACTGAGGATAATTTAAAGATAATTTTTCTTATTTCTCAATGAAAACATATGTTGTGACCACTCATCAGAACCGTCTCGATTACACGGTTCTTATAATGGGTCACAAGATATGATTTCATTCAGATTAAGGGAAAATTATCCCTAAAATATTTCTGTTACACCTTCTTATCTGGAATATTGCATTACCCTGACTATTCGTTGGTGAATGAGTATACTTCTTGGGGAAGCAACTATGTCATTTTCTTTTTCGCTTCTCTTCTACAATGGGCTCAACTACTGAAGGAAAGGATTTGCTCACCTAGGAGCAAATTCTTTCCTTTAAGAGTAGACCCCACTTTGGAAGAGCTTCGTTGAGCAGGAAAGCAAACAGGATGTCACCGAATGTTGTTTCCCTTTGTAAAAATGGTAGAGCGCCATTGAGGTGTATGCATGCATCTGAAGCATTTACTGTATAATAAAATTTGATTAAGCTGTTTTAACCCTATTTTGACCAGTGGATTTGTCCATCCTTATCATTTGGATGAGTCCATTTGTAGTTTTAGGGGGTTATAGTGCATATTTTTACTATTCCTGTATTTTGCATAGAAATTCCTGTAAGTAAACAGTGCAGACTCTGATCAGATGCCACATTTTGCAGGATCTGAACTGGGTCTGTACTGCATTTGTATGTCCGCAAAACAGGTATCCAGGGTTAATATCACACATGGTGTCAATATAGGAAGGCACTGTGGTCAAGTGGTTAGGTAGGGGAGAGTCGGGTAACTTCGGACAGGCGGGTAAATTCGGACATATCATGGCAAACAGTGAAAATCCAGATGAGACGGCTCATTATGAGCCGTCTCATCAGGATTTTCACTGTTTGACAAATTAATTTTTGTTTTAGTTCCAAACAACTGATATGTAAAGGAAACAATGTCACTGTCCGAATTTACCCGCTGTCCGAAGTTATCCGACTCTCCCCTACTTAGTTATTGCGTAGACCGTCTCGGGTTCCAATCACTGGTCACAAACTTCTTTAAACTGGGAAATTTTCGCAAATTGTCTATTTTTATGAATCAGTTTAAAAGGAAATATTCATGAAGTTTTGAATTTGAGATTTGCAATGAATTCTTTGGAATGATGTAGGTCACAACACTTTGCAATAATTTATTTTTCTGCGACTTTGTATTTGCAACCAAGTTTTACAAACAAGAGGGCCATGATGGCCCTGGATCACTCACCTGAGTATCCTGTGAACTTAACCTCAGATCTAGAGACATCCATATGACCGATAGACAGAGTTTCACAAAGATTAAATGGAAAATGAACCCTTTATTGTGTACCTAAGGTTTTTATAAGATTTAACCTAATGACCTAGATTTTGACCCCACATGACCCAGTTTCAAACCTGGTCTAGATTTCTTGGATATGAACATTCTGACAAAGTTATCAAAACTGTGCCCTCTAGAGTGTACACACTGTTTTTCTAAGGTTTAACCTAGTGACCTACTTTTTGACCAAACATGACCAAAATACACCCTTGGTCCAGATTTGTTGGAGACAAACATTATGACAAAGTCTCATAAAGATTAGAACAAAACTGTGTCCTCTAAAGCGTTCTCACTGTTTTTCTAAGAACTGACCTAGTGACCTATTTTTGACCTGACATGGCCCAGTTTCAAATCTGGTATAGATTTCATGGAAATAAACATTCTGACAATGTTTCACCTAGATTGGATCATAACTGTGCCCTCTAGAGTGTACACAAGGTTTTTCTAAGATTTGACCTAGTGACCTAGTTTTTGACCACACAAGACTCAGATTCAAATTCGGCCTAGATTTTATATAAATAAACATTCTGACAAAGTTTCATGAAGATTGGATCATAACTGTGCTCTCTAGAGTGTGCACAAGGTTTTTCTAAGATTTGACCCAGTGACCTAGTTTTTGACCCCACATGACCCAGTTTCAAAGATGGTCTAGATTTCATTTAGATAAACATTCTGACAAAGTTTCATGATGATTGGATCATAACTGTGCCCTCTGTGTCATTCTAAAATTTATTTCTATTTTTAGCTCTGCCAGCCATTTTTGTTCAGCGGAGTGGAACCGTTTTAGCAATTTTTGTTCAGGGCCATGAGTAAAACATTTCTGTGAATTTTTTTTGAAATCGAGCCATTGGCTTCAGAGACGATGATGTTTACAGCTTTTTTCTATTTTTAGCTCTGGTGGCCATATTGTTCAGCGGAGCAGAACAGTTTGAGCAATTTTGGTAGAGGGTCTCCTAAGGAACATTTCTGTGAAATTATTTCAAAATCGACCAAGCAGTTTTGGAGGAGAAGTCGTTTAAAGGTTTTCCTATTTTTAGCTCTGGCGGCCATTTTGTTCAGCGGAGCGGAACCGTTTGAGCAATTTTGGTAGAGGGTCTCCTAAGGAACAATTCTGTGAAATTATTTCAAAATCGGCCCAGCAGTTTTGGAGGAGAAGTCGTTTAAAGGTTTTTCTATTTTTAGCTCTGGCTGCCATATTGTTCAGCGGAGCGGAACCGTTTGAGCAATTTTGGTAGAGGGGCTCCTAAGGAACATTTCTGTGAAATTATTTCCAAATCGGCCAAGCAAGTTTGGAGGAGAAGTTGTTTAAAGGTTTTTCTATTTTTAGCTCTGGCGGCCATTTTGTTCAGCGGAGCAGAACCGTTTGAGCAATTTTGGTAGATGGGCTCCTAAGAAACATTTCTATGAAATTATTTCAAAATCTGCCCAGCAGTTTTGGAGGAGAAGTCGTTTAAAGGTTTTTCTATTTTTAGCTCTGGCGGCCATATTGTTCAGCGGAGCGGAACCATTTGAGCAATTTTGGTAGAGAGTCCCCAAAGGAACATTTCTGTGAAATTATTTTGAAATCCGTCCAGCAGTTTTGGAGAAGAAGTCGTTTAAAGCAAAAGTTGACGCCGGACGACGGACACCGGACGACGGACAAAGACCGACCACAATACCTCACCTTGAGCACTTCGTGCTCAGGTGAGCTAAAAATACAACTATTTGCTGTCAGATTAAGGTGCTTTGTTTTTCATGGGAAACTCAATACCTTCAGTATCCACTACTCCCTCTGGTATATACGAGCTCAAGTCTTCCACTCCTAGTAACTGGAATCGTCTGACTTCAGTGTGTGGTATACACTTCCCCTCCTTTGTAGCTGATACATTCAGACTGACTGTAGTTTCACATAAATATCTTCCCGTGGAGTGATATAATTTGTCATTAAAACAACAAGCACATGCAACAGGACAATCAACAGAGACTGTCACAGTCTGAAGATAATGTGGGAAGTCTGCCTTGTCATCCTGTGGTATACTAATTAAACGTACAAGCCCATTTTGACAAACAATTACAAGAATTTCAGTCAAACCAATTCTTTTATCCTCGCTGGCATGCAACTTAGTTTTCACTCTTAGCACATTAAACATTACAACTTTAGTTGTTGTTTCACTCAATAATTTTAAGCCCAAGCAACTTGTCCAGCTCACTTCCGCTTCAGTGTTTGTAACAGAACGTCTCATTGGTGTATGTGAATCAAGCATTTTGACTGGAGCAACATAAGCAGAGCCCCCTGATGGACATACTATTATTGCTGGAGAGCTCAGAAGACAGGCATCTTGTCCAACAATAGTTTTAAATAAACTTGAAGAAACAGTTATGCAGTCTGAACTTTGAGTACCAGATATTATTATTTCATCTGCAGTCAAGCATTTTATCAGGATCTGCTTAGAGCAGTCAGCTTCACAAACACTATCTAGTTTTACTACCCTGACTGGTCTTATGGCAAAGTCAGCATTTTCAGCAAAATCTTGTTCCCTGTACACATGTACCTGCAGTTCCTTGTCTGTTTTAAGTGTAACTGCTACAAAGGCACACGCTACACATAAGCCAGATACAGAGCTCCCAAACTTAAATATAAGGTCACATGACTGCAGTTTATAAACTGGTTTTGTAGACTCACTCAGCTCAAATCCATCAACTACTAGTTCAGCTTCATCTAGAAGATCTGAGAAGACATCCTGGTCACCAGAAGTATTTGCTTTTGAACTGAAAAACAACCAGAGCATGTGAGCAGGGGCTCATATACCACCGGCGAGTGTCACTGCCTACAGAAAATAAATTTTACTCAAAACATTAATGTAAATGTTAACAAACAAACAGACGGGCAGGCAATCAATCATACCCAATAACAGACCAAGTAACATATCAAAAGGTTCTTAAAAGTAAAACTTTTAACAGAAATATCATATACATTTTAAAGCCCACGACCTTGGCCTATGGTCAGTCTGCAGCAGCAACCAAATGATGTAAACTAAACTATTTCAGCCTAGAAGTAAACCTAATCACACATCAGAAGGTTTCATTCAAGTATACTGAAGATACAACTTAGTGCAAAACTTTAATGCTATTGTTAAACAAATGTCCAAGTCTGTGACCTTGACCTTAAGTCTGCAGCAGCATCCAGCTGATGCAAACTAATATCATATGAATAGATTCCAATTGAAGCTTTCAGAAAAGAGAGCAAATGGAAAAATTAAAGCAACTGTCTGCGAAATGACCTTTTAAGTTAAAGAAAAAGTCAGAATGGGGTGCACCACATAATCAGTCCAAACAGGTAAACTTGGACACTGTCTCTATATGTCCTTCTTTGGACATTTTGTCTATAAAATCTCTAGGGTTCACCCCTATATTCATGGAGTATGTCTATTTCAGCTTGTTTTCATTTATCTGAACAGGTTTCATTGTGAGTGGCACCCCATATTACAAAATCATCCCGGAAGACACCATTATCCTCACGAAACATCCCACAATGTAGCTCTGGAAAGAGAGGACAGACAGAAAGATGGACGAACAAACTATATACCCCTCAACATACTTTGTATGCCAAGGATATAGTAAAATCTGTAAAGTATGGGAGTTAATACCAGATTACATCCATTTTTTCTATACATGTAAGGAAAGTAAATAGTTGGCAAACACAGGCATAAATCAGCCATTTACCTATATACCCTAAAGTGCTTTAGTATTGGGACACCTAAAACAATTAATTTTCCATTTGTCTCAAATGGAAAATTAATGGGTTTCAGGTGTCCCAATATCTAAGCACATTAGGGGATATAAAGAATCAAATACTTCGCAAAGGAAGGTAAAGCTATGTAAGGAAAGTAAATATTCTGCCAAGACAACTTAGCCAAGCAATATTTCCCCTCCAAAATAACACAGAAACTCTAGATCCATCTTAGAAGATGGATCTGGCCCCGCAGTTATAAAACTTTTTTCATGCTCAACTCAGCTGAGCATTTAAATTTTACCTGCTAATAAGTAGCAAATTACTGATAAATATAGTTGTTTTCGTGCTCAGTTTAACTGAGTATGAAATTTTCTCTGCTTATGAATATGAAAATGCCAACAGTAGTTGGCATTTTCATATTTATCAGCAGTGAAAATTTCATGCTCAGCTGAGTTGAGCACGAAAAAAGTTTTATAACCTCGGGGCCTGGTTTTTTGAGATTGTTCTGAAATGGAAAAGAAAACACAATCTCACAGCGGAATTAATACCACTGATTTATATTTAGTGTCATTTTAGAGGGGAAACAGTCCCATCTTACAAATGAATAAATCAGGTATTAAAGGTAAATTGACAATGTAATATTATTAATCAAGAAATATCGTATTGGCCAAGTTACAGGTCTGAAGTCTGCTGTATTGGCACAAGGCCGAAGGCTGAGGGCCAATACAGCTGTCCAAGGACCTGTAACTGGGCCAACATGAAATTTTTTGATTAATGACAATTTTATTGATTAATGTCGTTGATATTGGCTGAGTTGTATTGGCCAAGTTTCGCTTGTATTGGCCGTGTTTGGCTTGTACTGGCCAAGTTGACCTGTACTGGCTGAGTTTGTCAAAATAAGCACAGTTTATGATTGGTATGATGTGGACTGCTTTTGCCATATAAGCACTGTAGTACTATAAGTTAATAATATACTGTATTCATCTGATTACCAGATCAATAAAAGTCATCCTGCATACTATAGTATTACAGTTTAACAGAGGTAACTCCAAATGACACCAATCTCCACTGTCTTCTTTAAAACTGACCTACCATATTTTCTGACTGGCATCTAGAAGATTCACTTTGTACAAGTTCCCATCAGTTGTGCAGCAGTAAGCAAACCAGCTGGAATCCTCAGAATTACACACAAGGCTATAGTCAACCAAAGGATTTTTGGAATATAATATCAACTGAAAAACACAAAAAGATATATATGAGCCAAATGAGAGAAATGGCAGTCAAACAGTAAAAAGCTTTTACTTCACATAGCTACAATTGGTGATGATGGAAGAATCAGATCAGCCTGCATATTGTTACATTCTCATACTCTCGGTCTGTGCATCGAGTGTCAAATCAGGTACAATCTTTCTTCATTTCTTCAGTCAGTTGCTACAGGAAGATGGCATCGATTATCCTAGATGAACCACCAAGTCAGAGACACAACCAGGAAAGCTGAGGGACTTCCAGTGTGCTAAGGCCTATTTTATGTTGATCCCTATAATCACAACAAGTGACTAAGCTTTAAAATTACATTTATATGTAACACATAAAAATATAAAACACAACTGTTTCCACTGTGATCTATAGTGGCGATCAAGTTCACAATCAGAAGAACAGCTTACTTAATCTAAGTCTCCACAGTCACAACCAATGCTGGAATCTCCACAGTAAAAGACTGTGATTTGTGAATTGTATTGTTTGTAAATAGAATTCAGTTATATACCAAATAAATTAATTAAAAATTCTAACTTTGTTAGAGTTAAGTTTCATTGGAGATGTTGTATACTTGTTGATTACATTGTTAGCCGCAAATAACCCTCGGCCATCGTTGTTGTTGTCATAGATTCTCCCAATGTTCGGACACCTCATCGCTGAGTTGAACAAATTGTAATAGTAGATAGTTGTCACATATGGTAGGTCTAAAATGAACTCTCCATCATCCTATCTAAAGTTTATGCATATGTACAGTTCTCTCACAGAGTTAAAAGTTTATGAATATTATAAAGCTGTAAAAGTCTCTGAATAATAGTCTCTAAAACTTCTTATAAAATAAACCATTAGCAACCCTGCCAGGATGTGCAACAGAGCTACTTCTTAGTTTTCAACATTCTGTTACGTCGGGGTATCAATGCCAGCTCCTTATATCGTTCACAGTCCAGAGCAAAGCACAATCTTCGTGTTTGAAATTCAATGTTGAACAGTTCATAATTATGAATGTTAGTGTCTATTAGTGCACTACTGTCTATAACTAGCTTCAGCAGGGTATTAATGTCACAAGCAGGATTACATAAGCCACTACAAGCTTCAAGTATACAGGTTATAATAGGGTTTCGTTTCGAAGAGAGCACAATACAGTCAAGCAGGAAATGCTGTAAGGATTCTTTGCCATCCTTGCACAACATCAGTTGTACGGTATCAAATTAGAAATAAAATTGAACTTGTATCAAATTGAATACCTATTTTAATTAACGTTGACAAACAATAATGTTTTAGCCCTAAAAGCACACAGAAGTAAAGTAAAGGCCCAAACTATATTAATAGTGTGTTCTGGTAATTACAGGTCTGTTCTGGTGTTTTAGTGCAGTCAGGTATTTCTATGGACTCCGACAGTCATGGCCAAAACATATGAACCATGTCCTATGTATCTGATCATGCAGTGATTGAAGAGAAATATGTGAAAAATCCAAATGATGGTCACAGTAAGCTTGTTTTGAGATCTGGAACAATAAAACAGTGAAAGTAATCAGTTTTAGGGAATTGTTTGACGATGATGGGGTTATTATGACTGATAAAGAAATAGCCTGAAATGATGCCAGTAGCCTGAATAACTTTTGTTCAAATTCTTCAGAGGATGTCCGGTGACAACTGGAGAAAACAGCTTATAGGTTGCAAAACACCAGCAGAATAGCTTTTAGAAATAATAATAATACCCTAGCTTTCACAGACCATTCCGTAGGATCATTTATTAAATTAAATACTGCGGTGGAAAAGTGGATTCACTTTTCATACATTTAGCTATATTACTGTAAAACTCAATTAAATCAAAGGGCTCTGAAGCCCTGAAATGACAGATTCTATCAGAAAGGTGGAAAGCTAAATCTAGAAAAGTAACCAATCGGCCAGCATTAACGACTGTCTTATCAGAGTCTCCCTTATTCTTATCTGCAGACTATGCATCATGAAGACTATACCTCACCAGTTTCTGCTCCTTACCTATATCCTCTGCATTCAGAAACCTTGATTTTGGGTAGCCCATCATTTAGATTAGAAAGGTGATTTCTCTAAGGAAGCAGACAACCTTGTGGGATGATATATACGGTCTTGCCATTATGCGATGTTTGGCTTTATCAAATGCCGATTAAGTAACGTATTCCGTCAAAGGTCAGATAATGGTGCCATTCTGATTCTGAAACTGTAAAGGTGTAGAACTTTGTAAATTCGGGTTTTCGGTGAGAATAGTTAAGATTAAAGAATAACTGCAAAATAGATTCTTCTAGTTTCGATTTCCATTATGAGGGGTGTTTAATTTAATTTTATTTTTCTTCAGAATTTCCTATAATTTTAAGCCAATAGTGTATGCCCTGACTAGACGCTGCTTTCTTTGACGTCTGATCTTGATATACACGTATTCCTCAAGACTTCTTCAAATTTACGATAAGCGTAAATTAGCCTACTGCGCACAAGTTCAGTTACCGTAATGACCCGAAATGCTGGAACAGCCGGGGTAGACCCAGATCTGAGCAGGGTGCTTTTAGCATAATGCGCACAAGTTCAGTTACCGTAATGATCCGAAAAGCTGGAACAGCCGGCGATAATCGAGATGTTTTAGCCTACTGCGCACAAGTTCAGTTACCGTAACGACAAAAAATGCTGGAACAGCCGGTGTAGACGCAGATCCGAGCAGAGTGTGCATTTGTACATTGCTTTGGCAATACATCAGTGTAGACCTTGAAGTCTGAAAGGCAGTGGAGATCCCGATCAAGTTTCATGAAATGTAAACTCTAGAAGGCTATAAAATGAAATTATTACAGTTTTTCCTCTGTTGAATTGTGTCTTTGGCGTATTTGGACACAGGGTAGTATACACGGCATTCAGTGCCATCAATAACTGGCGTAGTGATATACACAAATTCTAGCCGTACTATATTTCATTTCGGATGCACATGTATATTTGGCGGTGAAAGCCAGCTCCAATATTTGGCCTACGACAGCTAGAAATGACAGATAGAATCTGTCATTAAAAATCATTCTATCAGTGTCCAAGAGAACTTCAGTGGAAACTTAGTAAAATAAGATTTTTTGATCACCTTTCCACTGCTGCAGTATTAAAATGATCTTATGGAATTACTACTGCGTCCAGCAGACTAAGATAGTAAATTACTACTACCATAATTACCCTAAAATTTCGGACACCGAAAAATCAGACAATTATTGTTCAAAAATTCTTAGAAAGTAGATTTTACACACTTGAATGCAACCAAATGATGCTAAGTGAATGGCAAACAATGTAAACCCTGATCAAACTGCTCCAATAGGAGCAGTTTGATCTGGGTCTACATTGTTTGATGTCAAACAATGTAGACCCTGATCAAAATTCCAATAGGAGCAGTTTGATCTGGGTCTACATTGTTTGCTAAGACCTGTCTGGCCGAATATTTAGGGTCACTACAGTACATAGATTTGTGTGCCGAAATACAGGACGAGCTGGAAAGACACAAAATAACCTGAAACCAGATGGTTGTCCTGCGACAACTTGTCAAGCCCGTTGTTTGTTTTTGTGACCTCTAAGTATGTCAAGACTTATACTGCTTCACTCATTTATTAGAAAGAAGCCAAACAACATCATGCTTAGACAGTGAATTTCTTTTTTTAAATTTTCATCAAGGAAAACAATTTGAGAAGCAATGGCCCGGACAAGCTCAATTTAAGACAATTTAATCATATGACTGTCAAGACTTTGTGTGACCTTGACCTTGTACCAATCTGATCTAATTTTACATGACACTTCTACTCATCAAGGAAAACAATTGTGCCAAATTATTTTGAAATCCACACGTTAATGTAGAAGGCTGGGACAAGTTCTACTAATGATAATTTAATCATCTGACCTTCAAGTGGGACCCTGACCTTGGACCTACCTGAATGAATGTTTCATATGACATATCCACTCACCAAGGAGAACAATGTGCTAAATTATTTTGAAATCCATGCATAACTATAGAAATTATGGCCTGGACAAGCTCAATTTATGACCACTTTATCATTTGACCTTCAAGTGTAACTTTGACCTTCAACCTACCTGAGCAAATGTTTCACATGACACTTCTACTCATCAAGGAGAACAATTGTGCCAAATTATTTTGAAATCCATGCATAAAATTAAATGATCAAGAAGTGGCTCGTACAAGCTCATATTTATGACCATTTTATCCTTTGACCGTCAAGTATGAATTCGACCATCAACCTACCACATATGAATGTTTCAAATGGTACTTCCACTCATCAAGAAGAACAATTGCGCCATATTATTTTGAAGTCCATGCGTAAATGTAGAAGTTATTGTCTGGACAAATCCAGACGGATGCACTCATGCATGTAAGTACACACATACATCGAACTGAAGTTGTGACTACATGTACTATGTCTTGCTCACCCCAAGCGGGCTCAGCACCTAGAAATATATTTTTTTGACAAAAACAGATGTCCCTCCACCTGTGTTTTCCCAGCAGTATTATTTCCCCTAAATGTTGTCAAGTTAAGACCTCCTGTGACCTTGAAAATAAAGTCAAGGTCACCAAAATTTAATCAGTTCTTTTCCACTTCCTGATTATTACTTTGTCTATGTTCGGTCATAATCCATCAATTGATCCCTTCTGGAGCTATGGTGCAGACAAGCCATTTTTCAACATTCTTTGACCTTCTGTGGCCTTGAAAATGGGACCAAGGTGACAATGAACTATTACTAATCAGTTCTTTTCCATCTCCAAGTGATATATCTGTGTGAGTTTTGTTAAAATCCATCCATTCATTCAGGAGATAGAGTGCAGACAAACCATATTTCAGCATTCTTTGACCTCCTGTGTCCTTGAAAATATGGTCAAGGTCACCAAAATATAATCAATTCCTTCGCATCTCTCAGTGTTATCGGGTGAATCACAGTATTGTGGCTTTTTCCAACTGCAGCATGTTATATCAGCATACAAGACCCAGAAATGGCTGCAAATTTAAAACTTTGTATCTGAAATGTGCATCTGTGATTATACTACCTGTAGCCAAAACAAGAAATTGCAGACACCACTATTAAATTTTTACCAGCTCTTGAAGCACCATAAAAGTGGCCTTTTTTCACCGTTATGTGTTGCACTTTAAAAATTACTATTTTTTGATGAAATATTTCTGTACAATGCAGTAAGAAACCAATAGATGTTGGCATTAAATCACGTAGAAAATTCTTTCAGAAATTTTTTGGTATGTACGTTTTGATTTTCTGTCAAATATTGCTCAAGTTATCGCCGAAGTTGTGGAAGTAGTACTTCGTTATACAATTGAGATTTTCACAACACAGGCTCTTGTTATACTCATAAAAATCAAAGAAGATCTTAATCAATTCTACATAATTTCCCTCTACAAAGTGGCCATGAGATTGTCCAGTTTGTAGAAGTAAGGATTTCTGACAATTCTGATTGATCTTAGAAATGACAGCACAGTGAAGTCAAAAAAATGCCTACTGAAAAATCTGGTAGTGTCCGTAACCAGGCAATTTATTTTCCCTTTTAAAAGTGTTTTTTGCAGTGAAATGAACTTTCTCATCTGTAGTTGCATTCAAAAAGTTAAGAACAACAACAATTTTAATTATATTTTTTATAACATCTTCTCTATCATAAGATAAGAGGTTACGGACACTACGAAAAAAATGTAGGGTCCGTAACCCGAAAATGCGTACCTTCATTTAAAGTGAAATATTGCAGCCGTTTTGGCTTTTAGCTATAAAACATTCATGTCAGTGACTCTGACTGGTATTGAACTGTATCAAAATGATTAAATCATGGGATACTACATAACCTGTACTACACATTAACTGAGTAAATGTCGGTAAATAATTAGTGAATCTGTCTCATTTTCGTCATGTAAAAGAACTCACAGAAGGAGTTTTGAAAAATACATATCAAGCAAGTCTGTTTCTACCGAAGGATATGGTGAGAATTTCGGTAGTTGTAGTTGGAGTTGTAGTTCTGAAGGAAGGTTAAGGTTTTGGAAAATGAATTGAGAACCAATTTTATGTAGTGTCCGTAACCTTTACGATTATATAAACATATTCCTTGCTTTTAAGACTTAGCAAGCTTCACTTCCAAAAAAAAACAACAAATATTTTCTGGTGGATTCAGCTGTATTACATCACAAAGTAATACTCTGAGCATCAAAGACTGCTTTATCCATTCTTATGCACTATATTGTAGTATGTATTGATATTAAAGAGGTGTTTTATATGCAGTGACTGTTTTTTTTTCAGATTCCTGAGAGTAAATATGGACATTAATGGCAGCATTACCTTGCAATGTAAATTGTTAAACTACCTAATGGTATTCCCACTGCATGCCTTAAGTCATGGCTGAAAAAATAGTAAACAGTTACATAGCCTCAGAGTGGTTACGGACACTACAAATCAATGTTTTATGACTTTGCATATTATTTTGTTTGAGTCCAAGTTGCTGTTGGCAGGTATGCTGTAGCTTTGATTGCTTCCATACAAGAATATATACCCTTTATGTTGAAGACAAAACAGTCATCTATAAAAGTCAACATATGCAAATTATTCGTAAGTCATACTTTCTGATAAGACTCCTGGAGTCTTCTTACTAGATACATGTAGATCATAAAATTCTTTGTAGGGTGAATCTCAGTAGTGATGTTGTTAATGGATACATAAGATTGCCTTGCATCACCATTGTGTTTTAAACGATATTTGACATCAATTAAACTAACAAAAGTAGTCTTCAATTGATAACGCTCCTTCTGTGAAATTGAAATAAACAATGGGGCTTGGGGCGGGCCATAATTAAACTAGAATTGCCTTTGAGCATGCAGACACTTGGCTATGAGCCATGGTTATGGCAATGACAGATAATGGCATTTTGTTATTAATCAGGGAAGTTTAATCCCAAAAGGGGCCATACAGACAAATGGTGCACTGACTTTATCACTTTTCACGATATTCAGATCCAGAGAAAATGAGTACCTTGACCACTATGATGGGCCGGGCACTATCATCTATTTTTTAAGCAACATTTCAACTTTTAAGTCGGTTTTAGGGGTAAAAATGGTGCTTCCAGAGAATAACTGTTTGAATCTCCTGTAACTAAGAGCTTCTGAATGAAAACTGAGTTTCAGAATTTGCATCGTTTTATTATTTTAACAAGTGTAGTGATTGTAGGGTCCGTAACCTGTCCTTTTTAAGGAATGAAGACAAAATTGATTTTCCTTCTCTCTGCATCAGTTATAGACAACCCTCAAGATGTTGTAAAAACTCAACAAATCCTATTCTAAAACCATCTACATTAAGCTATTAATGGCTTGATGTTTTTATGCTTTTATCGAAATTTGTACATTTGACAACTCGTGAATCAAGAATACCTGTCGAAATTAAAACAAAACATTTTATGCCTTTTTTTTCGCTCTGGAATGATCTCAGTGATAAATTCAAGAATTACATATGAGTCATGCTAATAAAATGCATATATTGGTGGAATTTCACAAAATTATATATTTAGTATAGTATTGTAGAGTCCGTAACCAGCCTGTTAACAATGATATTTTGTAAAAAAAATATCCTCAAAACTATATGGACAAATATTTCCCTTCTGTTGGTAAGAAGGAGTCTAGAATGTTGCTTAAATAGATCTTGATTTATTTCTTATTTGAAATTTATAAAAGAACAGCAAATGTTAAGCGATCAAATTTGTGTCTAAATGAGTACGATAATGTATCTTCTTTTAGTTCATATTCTAAGATTTATGATTTCAACAAAAAGTCACTTGTTCAATAACTTCAAGCTTCTTGTCATGTTTGAAATACTTTTTGTTCATTGTTACAGGCTCATTGCATTTTTTTCTGGTTTGTTATACATCACTTGTAGTGTCCGTAACCATTTTTACCCAGTGGCACAAAAAGCTGAAAAATATATATTGATCGACTTCCCAGGAACAAACCCTGGTAGTTATATAAACTAGAGGTACTAAACATTAGAAAATACATGTTTTCATAATAATTCTGAAAAGTTCATTTTTCACCTCTAAGTGCAACCCATGTGGCCATAATACTGTGATTCACCCGTATATCTGTGAAAGTTTTATTTAAATCCATCCATCCATCCAATCAGGAGCGAGATTGGACAACGCATTTTAACCACTCTTTTACCTCCTGTGACCTTGAAAATAGGGTCAAGGTCACCAAAATATAATCGGTTCTTTCCCATCTCCCAATGACATATCTGTGCAAGTTTGGTTGAAATCCAATTATCCATTCAGGAAATAGAGTGCAGACAAGCCATTTTTCAACACTCTTTGACCCTCTGTGACTTTGAAAATGGGGTCAAGGTCACCAAATCTAATTCTTTTCCATCTCCCAGTGACATATCTGTTTAGGTTTGGTTAAAATCCATCTATCCATTCAGGAGATAGAGCGCAGACAAACCATATTTCAGTATTCTTTGACCTCCAGTCCAGTGTCCTTCAAGTAGGGTCAAGGTCACCAAAATATAATCAGTTCTTGCCCATCTCCCAATGACATATCTGTACAAGTTTGGTTGAAATCCAATTATCCGTTCAGGAAATAGAGTGCAGACAAGCCATTTTTCAAGACTCTTTGACCCTCTGTGACTTTGAAAATGGGGTCAAGGTCACCAAAATCTAATTCTTTTTCATCTCCCAGTGATATATCTGTTTCAGCTTGGTTAAAATCCATCCATCCATTCAGGAGATAGAGTGGAGACAAACCACATTTTAATATTCTTTGACTGCCACTGTCCTTCAAAACAGGGTCAAGGTGACAAAATATAATCAGTTCCTTCGCATCTCTCAGTGTTATATCTGTGATAGTTTGATTTAAATCATCTGTCCATTCAGGAGAGAGAATGGGTAAGGCATTTTCAGCACTCTCTGACCTCCTGTGACCTTGAAAATGGGGTCAAGGTCACCAAAATATAATCAGTTCTTTCCCATCTCCCAATGATATATCTGAGTGAGTTGGGTTCAATTCCATTCTGCTATTCAGGAGATAGAGTGCAGACAAGCCATTTTTCAACATTCTTTGACCTTTGACCTTGAAAAATGGGTTAAGGTCACCAAAATCTAATCAGTTCCGTACCCCCGCCAAATGATGTACATGTATCTGTGCAAGTTTGGTTAAAATGCATCCATCCATACAGGAGATAGAGTGCAGACAAAACCATATTTCATCATTCTTTGACCTCCTGTGACCTTGAAAATAGGGTCAATGTCACCAAAATCTAATCAGTTCTTTACCCCCACCAAATGATGTACATGTATCTGTGCAAGTTTGGTCCAAATTCATTTATCCCTACAGGAATAGACAGTGATTTTTTTACAAATCTCCTTCTTTGAGTCCCAGGACTCACAAGACCTAAAATCTTTGCATCCCAAGCTCAAGGGTTTGCATCTTTACTGGGATGCAAAAGCAATATTTTCTCTGCATCCCAAACTTAAAGGGCTTCAAAGGACAAGCCCTATTTATATAAAAATAACCAACGTCAAGCTCCTGTGGTCACAGGAATAAAAAAAATCACCTGTTGTCTCATTGTCAGACAGTGTATTGGATTTGGAGACATCCGTTGTCATTTCGGATTCGGAAGTTTGATCGGTCGCATCATGATCTGCAACATCTGGCCTTGCGTGTTTGCTTGCCCAAGAAGACCAAATAAAGTTTGCTGCTTTGAATCAAGTTTGATTTCGGAGGCATGATTACTTATTGACCCGGTGTATTGATAAAAGTTTGCACTTACGTAAAAGACATCACCGTGGTCGATAATACTATGTTCCTCCGGTACTGGACAACTACTATTGATTATTGGTATTACAGGTAGACTTCGGTATTTAGCGGGAGTAGGAAAGACTATGGTACTGTTTTTTACCAGTAATATAACAATCTGCTAATGCACCGTTGCTATATTCTTAAAACGAAAGTAGCTTTGATCGGAAGTTGGACTACCGATCGGCTATTTTTATGCGTCCCGGAACGCAGCCAAGGAAATATTTTGCGTCCTCTGGGAAAATTATGCGTCTCAGACGCAGGGGTAAAAAAATCACTGAATAGAGTGCAGACAAGAAGCTAAGACACCTACGGGGATCCGCACCAAAAACAATATGTCCCCCCAATGGTGGTGAATTGTGGGGGGGGGGGGGGGGGGGGGAGAGGGCGGGGGGCATAACATCTGGCAACTGCCAGTGTGTTTCGGGATTTCTATGGACGGAAAACAAGGTCATATCATGGGAAGGGTACGAAACGCCCAAGATACGAATCCTAGTAGTTTTAGTTCTAAAACCTATCAAATTGCTCTTTTTCCGGGACAAACTCTGGTGACGACTTTATTATGTCACAATACCTCTTTTTCTTGTTGCTCTTCGAAGGATATACTAAGGCAATTGCTGAATCTCTTAAACTTTGTTACTGGAATCATATTCGCCGCCTCCGACTTAGGCGTTTTCGATTGATGACCTGACATATAGGTTACAACACGCCGGTGGATCGGTACATAGAATACCGAAAAGCACAAAAATACCGGAAAGTACTGGAATAGCTATAAGGGACCAGTCATTTATTAGCAGGTGGGGGAGGGGGGCTGGTACCTTTAGGTGTGTGTCTGTGTGGGGGGGTCGGAATTTTTTTAGGGATATACTGGGGGTCGGAAATCAATAAGCCTCGGATCGGGGGGGGGGGGGGGGGGGGGGGGGGGGGCGGTCATATATTTTATTAGGCATGTTGGTGGGTGGGGGGTCAGAATTCTTCCACCAGTCTTCATTTTTAAAAATGTCACAGCTTCTGGGGGCTCCCCTCCCCCATCCCCCATTACTCCTAAGATTTCAGACTCTTTTCTTTCAAACTCAAAGCGTAAAGACATTTATGGAAATGACACACAAAACTCGGGCAGCTTCATATCCTACAACAGATCTGCTAGATGATCAGTATGAAAGTGTCTATTTTAAAAATCATATCAAGTAGATGATTTTATTCTCAATTAAATTTAATGCCTGCGTTTGTGATATCAGCTCTCCAGATGCCTTTTCATCGGCAAAACTACTGTGGCTTTGGGGGGCTGCGCCCCCAGACCCCGGCCACCCAGAGGCCCAATTAATATAATTTACAGTTATCATTATTAAGCATTCGATAACAGATTTCTGGATTGCCATTAGCAGAAGACAAGTGCAAGAAATGCAGACAAAGTTTAAACAGACCATGATTAATTAACCTGTTAGAATAAAAAATGTTCTTTGTGCTTCATGCAGGTTTTAATTGAGGTCAGTCTGACATAAAATAGGTAATATGGTGTGTATGTGTGAAGGGGTCTGCCTAAAAACAGTAATGATGCGTAATGTAGCGTAATGATGCGTAATGTAGCGTAATGTAGCTTAAAGATGATGAATGTCCCTTCAACGTATATTAAACTTAGAATAAGTATGCCTTAGAAGTGCACAAGGTGCATTTTACTGACCAGGATTATAATCTACAGACGGATGGCTGGGGAAATCTGTCCCGTAAAATGTTATGCCTTTATATGTTAAGGAGTCTGAAGCCAATGATGAAATTTATTATTCGTAAGTGTAGTTGTTGTAAAAGTCTGTTGGAAAAATTTTCCAAATTCAGTCTCTGTTAGTTTCGCTTTGTCACATTAGCCTTTATGATAAAATTATTTTATCCTTAGTTTCCAGCTGGTGCCGCACAGGAGAGCTCCTAAACATAAAGCTCAACCTGTAACTCGTGACGGGTGACTAGCACTTGTTGCCATTAAACTCTAGATTACTCAAATCATATGCCGGCACTAATAAAGTCAAACTGTTTTATATTTACATATACCGGTAAACATTATATGTTCCAGATAATTTATGAAATTATATATAAAAACAATACATTACGCTACATTACGCATCATTACGCTACATTACGCATCATTACTGTATTTAGGCACACCGTGTGTGAAGGGTAGCTGGGATTGGGGAACGGTGGGGGGTCATAAAATTTTTGTCACCTATCGGGGGAGGGGTCGGAAAAATAATTCTGATGAGACTGGTGGTGGGGGGTCGAAAAATTTTGGTGAACCATATGAAAATGTACCCCCCACACACACCCCACCCCGACCTGATGATAAATGACTCGTCCCTAAAGCAATTAAAAAATTCAGTTTTTATATGAATTATCATTGTAATACTACTTTCATGGACGAGAAAGGCGTGGAAAGATTAATTTTCTACACCACAGTTGTCTTGGTTTTAAGCGTTAATCCAAAATAATAGCGCACTAGCATATAACAGAAAAACACCCGAACTAGTATTTTTATATCTAATTATGTCTCAGACTGATGTTGATAGTCTGCTCAGGATATAATTAGTGTATTTGACTATACACTATACACAATCATTCTAATCATTCTATTTTATTTACTAAGTTGGTATGTTTTGCTTAAAAATAACATGAAGCAGATGGCAGTTCATATTTTCCTGGATATAACCAAAAAGCACCGGAAAAATGCTGAGCATCATTAGCGCCTTTCTCTGTTACAATGCTAGCAGAGTATGAAACCCAATCTAATAAAAGTCTCACAAATAACACTACAAATGATTTCCAACCAAGAAAAGCCTTACTTAGATAATTATTCCCATGTAAAACTATTTTTTAAAATTGCTTTTCGGTTATTCAGGTGCTATAACTTGCAAGGTAAACTGGCAACACTTGCCTAGTGGCTGTATTATGTACTGGTATATGCCATTTGCTGTCTATAAAACAGGTCATTTGCAGATTTTCTCTTTTATTACTCGTGATAAAATAGATTTTTTTTGCTACACTCTACCAGTACATAATCCAACCACTAGGCAAGATTTTGTCAGTTTACATTGCAAGTTTATGGAATAGACTAGACTAGACTAATTTATATAGGCTGTTAGATGTTTCTTACTTAATATACTATATATATTGAGTGGTTTTTTTTTTTTGCTGTCTTTCAGAGGCTAATCGGGGGTATTTAGCGTCAACCCCGAAGGTATAAACGATCTACTGGGTTCATAGAATAACCGAAAAGCGGGACACTAGTATAAGCACTACGTATATATACACCAGTGTAAGCCCCAGCTGTGGAATCCTACTAATGATAAAAATGTGACTTGTAAGTTTGCTTTTAAATCTGCAGTAAATGTAAAAGGTAAAGGTTTCCCATAGCCTAATAGCCGTAGGGGCAGTTTGGGTTAGAGACCCACTGTATCATGGGCACAGCAGATGAAAGGCGGAGCCCATCACTCTCCTTTCGCTGCTTTATCCTTCCCTGATTCGAAAACGGTACCCATTTACTGCTGGGTTGACAGAAAGAGTTTTCAAGTTGTCGGATGGCGAAACCTGGGCGCGATCTCACGACCTTCGGGCGATTTTACCAACAATTAATGTATCAGACTTAAACATTTAGATAAAAAGAAGAAAACTACTTTAGTGTTGTTTCTTCTTTTTATTTAAATGTTTAAGTCTGATATATTAATTGTTAGTCCAGTTATTTGGTGACAATCCAACATTTGTATAGATTTGCATGCCTCCACCACTTTTAAGGGGGTTATATAGTATCACCGCTGTCCGTACATATGTCCGTCCATCCCGTACGTACCTCTGTATGTACGAAAAATGGTTTCCGTTCGATATCTTTTGAAAACATTTGTGTATTAAATTCATATTTTATACCTAGGTATATAATTATAAAATACAGGTCAAGTTCGACTTAGGGTAAAATCCGTTTATTATTGTGGAAGTTATGGCCCTTTTTAGACCCCATTTTGTATGAAAAATGGTTTCCGTTCATTATCTTTTTAAAAGATTAGTGCATTGGATTCATATTTTATACACAGGTATATAATTATAAAATACAAGTCAAGTATAATTTAGGATAAAATCCGTCGATTATTATGGGAGTTATATGGCCCTTTTTTTTTTAACTATTTTGTACAAAAATGGTTTCCATTCATTATCTTTCGAAAAGATTAATGTGTTGAATTTATATTTTATACGCAGATATGTAATTATAAAATACAGGTCAAGTTTAATTTAGGGTAAAGTCCGCCAATTACTTTTGGAGTTATGGCCCTTTTTCATCTTCATTTCATACAAAAAAATGGTTTCCGTTTGTTAGTTTTTGAAAAGTTACTTGTTTCTGCATGGCTTTCATTTCTATTGTAAGATGGTAAGATACAGAATGTTATCACACATCACAGTCGTGACCCCCCCACCCCCCCCCCCCCCCACACACACACTTCTTTTGATCCAAGAAGCACAATACATCTGCCTAAGGAAAACAATAAAACATGTACCACAATTCTGCCTCTGTGATCCTAGTTATCCTACAAGTGCCAGTACCTTAAACAATGTGCCATCTTACTGAAGGCACTAGGCGGGATATCCTATGGACACATTTCTAGTTAGACCAAATAAATGATTCTTTCCAAAGGTAGATCTACTCAATGCAGTGGGCGGCGAGTTTCGGTTATCCGTTTTACCCCAGCCGCGAAAAGAGCATGAGTATTAAACAAGTTGAGCAAGAGCAGGGAACCAGCGTATGTCAGAGGAAAGAGAATTGTAAACAAGAAAGTAAGATTTAT
Source organism: Ctena decussata (assembly GCA_963989385.1). Lineage (NCBI taxonomy): Eukaryota > Metazoa > Mollusca > Bivalvia > Lucinida > Lucinidae > Ctena > Ctena decussata. Next base: position 88,553,857 of record OZ022502.1, read on the forward strand.
TAACTCATTTAATTGTCAATATTAAAGTGTAAATTGTGTCATAGCTTTGTCTCAAATAAGTCTTTGTGATTCTTGAATGTGTATACTTCGCTTACTTATGGTTGTCATTGTATGTATAGCGTTTATTTATTCACAATTTCTTTGCAAACCAAGAAGGAAGTCGCACTGACTGTGAAGGAGTCATAGCCAAATTTAGACATGTTAGAGTCATGATCAAATGGTGACCTGTTATGTTTGACATATCATACCTTCTGTAATTTTTATAAATAGGAATTAAGTTTGTACTACAGGTCTGTCAGTTTGTTTTACGATTTTCTTTAGCTTAAGGTCTTGTAATTGCAGTGGTCAGATGATAGCCTATGACAAGTTTATGACACATGTACAGGTTAGGGAGAAGCTCAAATGGAGCTATATAGCCTGATCGGGCTATATTTGGAAGATTCTTCACCTGAATCCATTTTGAATATAATTGCAAAATTTTGAGCACTGTGCTTTCAATATTGATGAAAATCATGTTGGAATGCAAAGCAATTTGATTTTTCTGCCATTGCGTTTTTGTGAAAGAACCACATATTTATGAAAACATGATTCTTCCCATTCCCCTGACATTTCTAATTGCAGTAGAATGATACCTCTGAGACAATCCCAGCATAGCAGGCATGTAAACCATGACACAGAAGTGGTTATATCTGTCCAGTTTGAGGGGGCATCTCAAAGATATTCTTATATTTAAATTGTCCTCAATTTGCATAAAATGCAACGGTGGAAGTTCAATTTTTTTACAAAATCATAAAAGGTTTGTCATCCTTTATACTGTTGTTCATATCAAATTCTGCAGTTTAGCTTCATTGCAAATGCAAAAGCAATCATGCTTTAATTTCCACTTATTTTTATACCTGGATCGAAGTGTATAGCTCGATCAGGCTATATAGCTCCATTTGAGCTTCTCCCTAACCTGATGTATACAGCCTTCTCTTACAGAGGCATGTTGGAGAGTCTATGTTAAACTAGGTAAGACAACCAGATAGCTCTGTCAGTTGGAAGGTTTGTCATGACTAGCTACATGCAGCTGGCAATACATGCCTCTGCTGCGTAGGTTTGGATCTGGTTAGATGCATTAGCATTGGCAAGTTTGAATGGTTATTCCCTTCTGGGTTGTCATGATTTCACAGAGTATTTCTGTACACATGAGAACTATTTGCTGGCTTCTACCACAGAATAGTCCTCTGATACAATGATCAGATGTGATCAAATCAGGGTAGTTAGTGGAAAAAATAGTGCTTGGCTAGCCACTGGATGGGTGACCCAAAGACTGGAGCAATCTTTGGCTCATTGGCTCAGAGTTAGGTAAATGAATGCAGGCCTATTCAGCCTTCGAGATGAGATGCTGCTGAATTTTTATTGAACATCCGACATCTCATAAAAGAACCATATAACTAATTAGGTCATTATAGCAAATATGAGGAACTCCTTACCATAGTCAAAATATGGAAATGAAGGTGGTTAGGCCACATCTCAAGGTCTTCTGGCCTAGCAAAGACAGTCCTACATAGCACAATGAAAGAAAAAAAAGAAGAAGCAGCAGGGGTGTCCATTTATCGCATTTTCGCATTTTTTTGCGAATTGAATTCCAAAAAAGCGAATGATGTTTTTGTGAATTGAATGCGATTTTCCCAAAAAATTGCAAAAATTTTGCGATTTTGGTGCAGACAGATGCAAATATGGGAATACAGTATTTAAGGGTGGACAGGGATGGACTTTACCAGCACAGCAAGAACAGAGGAAAACAGGAATATAGAAAGAGATTGCTGCAGTCATTTGTGGTGCCTGAATGACCTTGCAAGGTTATGGGATAGGCTAGACTAGACAAATTCTTGAATAATTTCCTATGATTTTTCATGAAAATATATTTAGTGACCCCTCATCAGAAAAACATTTGGAAGGTGATTCTGACAGAGGTAACATTATAAGTAAGAACAATTATCCCAGAGTTATTGTCAGATAATGATAATAGCAGCATAAACTGCCCAAGAGATGCATGGAGACAACTAGCCACATATCAGTCAACCGACATTCACCTATTGAGAGTAGATTGTCTGGAAATTGAGGTAATCATCCATGTTTTCTGCCATTTTTATAAAGAAAAACAACTTCTGTGACTTCCTGTTTGCTTCCCTGCACAACACACTCCTGAACTGAGGCAGAGCTCTAGATAAGACGGCGTATTTGATGATAATTAAGGATAATTTTTCTTATTTCTCATCGAAACCATATGTTGTGACCCTCATCTGAACCGTCTCGTCGAGACGGTTCAGATGAGGGGTCACAACATATGTTTTTATGCAGAATTAACAAAAATTATCCCTAATTATCACCAAATACGCCCTCTTATCTAGAGTTCTGTGAGGTCTACTCTTAAAGGAAAGAATATTCTCCTTGGTGAGCAAATTCTTTCCTTTAATAGTTGACCCCCACAAAGAAGGGAAACAAAAATGAAAATAGCTGAGCTGTTCCCCTGAAAATGTGTTTTAGACACATAACTGCTTTGAAAAACCAAGCTGTTCAATTTTTAGGACAGTAATGGGAATTATCTTAGAATTTTTATGGTAATGCCTTTTTACATGTATTGAGCTCAAGGTAATTGTATTGTATTTCAGGACAATATTACCAAGATGACTGGTGTGTTTGCGGGATGTCAGATTGCTCTTGACCTCACAACCAGTGTGAAGTTCAAAGAGAAAGCAAAGCTGAGGAAGAACATCACTGAAAATGGTGGAATTGTTTCTTATATTGTTACCAAGAAGGTACAAGCCTATTGGAGATGGAGGGTGGGGGAGGGGGAGGGGGAGGTCACAGCATATATATTAAGGAATCACAGCATATGTATTGATGTAGTTCTAATTAGGGTTCATAGCATATGTACCTAGGTAGTTCTAACTTCTCATGAGGGGTCACAACATATATGCTAAGGTAGTCCTAAAGAGGTACTACAACATGTTTTATGGAGAAGTGACAAAAATTATCTCAGAATTATCGTCAGATATATACCTTAATAATATTTTATAAAATCAAAAAGGCAAATTGACAGATTGGTCCTAAATTGTTTGCTCTTAAGCAAGCAGTGTAAATCCTGATGAGACTGCTCCTCAGCAAACAATATAGATCCAGATCAGACTGCCTTTATTATGATAAGATTTTATTGAAGCTGTCATTCAAGGTTACAACTATAGTGAAATGATCTGAAAAATCTTTAAATTTTAAATATTTTTTTTCTATATATTTTTTTTTTTCAAAATCAAGCCAATTTCAAACAAAAAGAAGAATGCATTCTAAAATGTCCATAGGATTGCCTGTAGATTACATGATTTGCAGTTCATTGATATATTCTTCAGTAAACAAAGCAACTACACATTTAAAGAGATCAATGGTGCACATAGAAATACAAAAGAAAGAATAATGCTGTTAAAAGTACAAACATGCAAGATTGAGATTCTATAATTACTTTATACACGACAAGTTATTGGTCATTAGTGGTAGTAGATAGTTGCTTCCTGGTACTGTATTGCCCAATGAAAAGACCAAAAATGCTCCAGCTATGTTATTCTTTTTAAGATATACAGTAAAACCTGTCTTAGTGGCTACTATTAAGCAAGCAACCTGTATTAAGCAAGCATGTATTCAGTTCCCAAATCAGGAAAAATATATATTGACATGTACCTTTATTAAGCAAGCACCTGTCTTAAGCAAGCACATTTCGATTATCCCGTAGGTGCTTGCTTAATACAGGTTGGACTGTATGTTCACCAAGGACACAACAATAAAAAATCAAACAAACAAAAATAAATATATATATATATAATACTAAAAAGTTTGTTTTACTAAAATAAAATGAACTTTTTTTCATTCTTAAGTACCACTCATAACACCTAAACACAGGTTAATACTGCCCTTATGCATTCATGTTATCTTCGTAATACAAGTATCAGTGGCTCTGTATACTGACAATTGCATTCATTTTACAGGGGCGTAACTAGGGGCAATTTCATAATACGCACAACCATGTTTTATTCTCTACTTCTTGAAGGTAAAGCTAGTATTTCAGCCACTTTTGGTATTGAAATCTTGTCTATTTTATAAATATTCAGCATGCAAATATGCAGGTGCGTTTTGAAATTTTGTCATTTTTGACAAAATTTCAATACGCACTTGCATATTTGCCGTATAGGTAGCTACGCCCTTGTTTTAGCACTGTACAAGTCCAAAGGTAAAAATTCTGAATATTGGGGTAGATATGTCTGAGCAAACAGTGCAGATAACTGCTGTCTGATCAAGGCATACTCTGTTAGTCATTCCATCTGCATCTTTTGGATGCATTGATGCATTGTAAAACCAAACTGTTCTATTTTTTAGGACAATTATAGTAATTATTTTAGTTGTCCTAATTTTTAGAATTTTTACAATACATAATTTTTCGATGAAGAGACTTCCATTGTATGAAGCCCCATATAAGAGAAGTGTTGATGAAGACACTGTAATAAAAGAGAGCCACATAGTAGAGTATATATACCGTATTCTACCTAATTAGCGCACATGCCTCTATAAGCGCACGCCGTGGCAATTTGTGAGGCATAGGACTATTAATGCACATATTTTTACTGGTTTATCCCTTTGCTTTCTCGTTTACAAGAGCTGAAAATGCAATAGAATATTTAAGTTTTTACTTCTAAATCTTCTCTATCCTTCTACATGTATATCCATACGAATTTAAAGGTTAAGCATCAGAGAAAAGCTGCTTATAAGCAGCTTTTCTCTGATGCTTTACCTTTAAATTCGTTCCCTTCAATATATAATAACCTATTAAAATGTGCGCTTATATGAAAGAAAGTTTACTACAAGTATTTGTCGCCATTTTGAAAAAGTTAAGCGCACAGGGCGCTAATAAGGTCGATTACGGTAGTTAGAAACTCTTGGTTATGGTGCAGAAGGTAATGGGTTTGAATCATTGTTCAGCAAGTCTATGACTGGAAAACTCTCCTTGTCACCCCAGCAGTAAATGTGTACCCACTTAGTTTTTCAAATCAGAGAAGGATAAGAAAGGGTAAGGCAGCAAAAAGAGAGGGATGGGCTCCGTCTTTCATATGCTGTGCCCAAGATACGGTAGCCCTCTATCAACCACTGCCCAACAAGTCTAATAGCTTTATTTAAGGCATTGCAGTAAGAATGGTAAATAATAATGTCCCCCCACCAAAGGTGAGGGGGGACATATTGTTTTCAGTGCGGGTGAGGGGGGACATATTGTTATCAGTGCGGATCCTGTCGGCGTCGGAGTCAGCGTCGGCGTGGCAGATTCTTGTATGCGCGATATCTCTTGAACTAATGGATGGAATTTCACCAAACTTGCATGGATATATCATTGGGACAAGCTTATGAGCTGATTAGATTTTGGTGACCTTGACCTTATTTTCAAGGTCACAGGAGGACTTAGATGACAATTTCTTGTATGCGTGATATCTCTTGAACCAATGGATGGAATTTCACTAAACTTGCATGGATACGTCATTGGGACAAGTGTAAGAGCTGATTAGATTTTGGTGACCTTGACCTCATTTTCAAGGTCACTGGATGACTTAGATGACAATTTCTTGTACCCAATTTCTTGTATGCGCGATATCTCTTGAACCAATTGATGGAATTTCACCAAACTTGCATGGATATATCATTGGGACAAGTGTAAGAGCTGATTAGATTTTGGTGACCTTGATTTCATTTTCAAGGTCACTGGAGGACTTAGATGACATTTCTTGTATCCACTACATCTCCTGAACCAATGGATGGAATTTCACAAAACTTGCATGGATACATTATTGGGATAAGTTTTTAAGCTGATTAGATTTTGGTGACCTTGACCTCATTTTCTAGGTCACTGGAGAACTTGGATGACAATTTCTTTTACCCACTATATCTCCTGAACCAATGGATGGAATTTCACCAAACTTTCCTGGATACATGATTTGGACAAGTTTGTGAGCGGTTTAGAATTTGGTGACCATGACCTTATTTTAAAGGTCACTGGAGGACTAACATGGCAATTTCTTGTACACACAATATCTCCTGAACCAGTGGATGGAATTTCGCCAAACTATCATGGATACATGATTTGGACAAGTTTAAGAGCTGAAAAAAATTTTGGTGACCTTGACCTCATTTTCAAGGTCACAGGAGGATTTAGATATGTGAAAATTTCACTAAAATTGATGTATCTCTTTAATCTTTGGCTTGATTTTCACTTTACTTTCATAGATATACCTATGGGACAGTCTCAAAGTGTACTGTGTTTTGATGACCTTGACCCCATTTTCAAGGTCAAAAGCTATCTTACAAATGCGTATTTTTCTCCCTTAAAAATGAGATATCTTGAACCAGTGGATGGATATTCATCACACTTGCATGAATATGTCGGTGTGACAGGTTTAAGACATGTTTAGTAGTTGGTGACCTTGACCCATTTTTGAAGGACATAGTCTTCTATGTAGGATATCTTTAGAACCAGCGGATGGATTTTGTCCAAACTTGCATAGATATTTTACTTGTACAGGCTTTTTATTCATTAGAGGGGATGGGAAATGGGCTGGTTGGGGGACATCAGTTTTTCTCTGAAAAACATTTCTAGTATTAATCATTATTTTGTGCTAACAGCTGAATTTTGAAATAAAGATATGATGTCATTGAATTAATATTTTTTTCTCTCTTTTTTTATTTAATTTCTAGAGTACTCATGTTGTGTGCAATGATGCTGAGAAAGCAGATATTTCCTACAAAGTCAAGATGGCTGCCAAGTATGGTATACCGGTGGTGTCAATGGCCTACATTGACCAGAGTGTGCAGGCGGGAAAGCTTCTCAATACTGACGATTATCTCCTCGTCGGCAAGACCAAAGCAGAAGAACTTGGGAGTGGAAAAATATCAGGTTAGTGGGGCCAAAGCTTAATTTTGAGGATAATTCTACGATGATCATTTTTCTGTTAAGTATGTGTTTACAGAAGCCCAGATAAGGTGAGTATTGGAAGATAATTCTAAGATAATATCCCTAAAGTTTTCATAAAAATGTACATTGTGACACCTCTTAGAACGGTCTCTCTGAGACATTTCTAATGAGGGGTCACAATGTAGATTTTATGGAGAAATAAGGAAAATTATCCTGGAATCATCATCAGATATCCTTATGTTGTTTTGACACCTCACTGAAGAATTTCTAATGAGGGATCACAGCAAATGATGTTATGGAGATGATTCATGTTATATCATAAAATATTGTTACACCACACTTGAGTTATGATAAGGAGTCACAACATATGCTTTGATGCAGAATAAAGAAAAACTACAGTAAGCCAACATTATCATCGATACTTCAGTGCTCCATGCAGATAAGAAAGGGTAACCGAGATAAGTCAGAGATAATTTTTCTTATTTCTCAACAAAAACATCAGATTCAACTGATTGGTTCACAGTCTGGAGACTTGTGGATGTCTATCATGCTAATTAATGAGGTTTGCTTTGATAATGCTTACACATTTCGTCTCACCTCACAATACCACTGACAGTATTAAGTACTTAAACTTTAATCTGTTTATGCTTAATGATGGTATTTTGACCAGGTCATAATTATTTTCTGCACAAGCTTATTAGCACAAACATTCTACAAAAGGGCTATTGTTGGCCACGGAAGCAAGAAGTTACTAAAGTTGAAAAAATGGGGGGAAAACGTTGAGCACTGAGGTGTGCCTACATACAGTAGAACTTCATTGGCTCGAACAGGCTTGGAACCATAAAAAATAGTTCCAGCCAAGGGTAGTTCTAGCCATCCAGGGTTAGTTTCCATATAAAATGACCTCTAGGGACCAAGAAAAGAGTTCTAGCTAGGTAGGGTGAACACGCCATCAGGGTTCGAGCCATTGAAGTTCTACTGTACCTTGATGGGATGATATTAGAATAGCATGCATATTCATGACTTGGTTTTATTTTTCCACAGCATCTCAGTACCAGAAGAAGGAAAAGAAAAAGCAGATGAAACCAATATATAACATAAACAGTTACAAATCTTGGAAGGCAGATGACAAAAACTGTCCTGGGTTTCCCAGAGATTTCCAGATTGCTAAGTTTGCAGTCTTTAGAGTTCAGGTTAGTGATACCATTAGGGCAGGGTACTGCCTTTGGAAATTGTACTGTGGTATACTGCAGTACACATCCATGTACCATGATATATACTGGGGTATACCACAGGTTTCAAGCCCCAAGTGTACATGTATGTACTTACATTTCTTCAGTATTAAGATTTACAAGAAATGGTTTTTGGAAATTTGGAAACCACTTTAACATGTTTAACACATGATTAAACAAAAATATCTTACGCTTTCGCCCATTTGTTAAGAATTATTTTTAAGTCAGCCATTTTGCCCTTGCCTGGCTTACGGTCTACACAGTCTGATGGAGTAGATTATTGTGTCTGATCAGGGCCTACACTGTATGCATTAAATACAAGAATGTCCGGAAGTTATCATACTAAAACATCCAATTATACACCTCTTATGTTGGAATGGGGGCTGTCCAGGCTGTGATGTAGAAGATTTTACTAGGTGTTAACGCAGGGTTGCCATGGTCAGGGAAAAGCATCTCCCTCCTCATTGGAGGCCACTATGAAAGGAAAAAAATTGCTCCCCAGGGGAAGAGTTACCCCAAATTTCCAAGTGATACAGTTAGCACTGTTGAAGTAAAAAGTAAAATTAACTTAGGCCATAAACAGAGCATGGAAAACTGTAAAATGTTAGAGAAAAGTCAGGGAAAAGTCAGGGAATTTTGAAGTGGAGGATAAGTGGCAACCCTGTTAAATGAGTTGACTTACTATAACCAGTTAGACGTTATTATATCTATTTGTAGAGAGTTTTACCAGCTAAAGAGATTTATCATATTTTATGTTGTAGAAGAAAGACAAGAACAGGCAGTACTTAGTATTTACTGTGCTGGAAGTTCATGTAGCCAAGCATGTTGAGAAGATAGATAACTCCGATACCTTCAAATTTAGAGTGATGTCTCATTCTGGAACTCTCAAGGCTGTTGAGGTATGTAATGCAGAAATGTGTCTGTATGCTTTTGAATTTGATTATTGTGTCAGGGTTAACGACAGGATAAATGGGTACACATAAGATAACATTTAGTTGGACTTCAGAATACAGCATAAATGTTAGGACTATTAGGGGAGAGTCGGGTAACTTCGGACAGCGGGTAAATTCGGACACTGACATTGTTTCCTTCATACAGTATTCCTCAAAATTATTGAGAATTGCATTTTGGCACACAGCTGCTAGCCATACATGTTCAACAATATTTTAAATGCTTAAAATACAATAAAAGAACCTCTTTTTCAAGTTTGATTTACAAAAATGACAATATGGTGCATCTTCTTTCGTCAGTGGTAGGTAAGGATGGGCTAGGGTACACCCCTGTAAAAATATGTCCCTTGATTTCGACTATGTTTTGCTATACTACCTTTGCTAGAAATAGACTATCTCAGGTGAAATAGTTTATTTTCTCCATTGTTCATCATCATCTACATTATTAATGGTGCCTTTAATATTTTGCATGATTTAATGTTACTAATTCCAGTTTCTGAGTCAGGGACTGGCTGTTATAATACAGGAAGAATATTGAAGGCATCAGAAAAAGCTAAAAAACTTATCTGTTAGTGATCTGAATGGAATATTTTTGGCAAGGAATAGATAATCATGTCAAAACTTATATTTCTAAAAGCTCGTTTACTAAGCCTTACAAAAATATGGTTTTGTCCCGTTTCCATCGGGATGTATAGAACAAGGATGAATCAGAGCAACATACCCTATGTCAAAATTGCAATTTTTCCTAATTTCGGGCACTTTTTCGAAATGAAGTCACGTGTTTGAGAGCCAGCAGCATCTACAGCTGACAAGCTCATATAAAATTCTGTTTTCAGTTCGCCAACACCTTATCACTAGATGAGAAAACCATGCAAAAATCAACTGATTTGTCATTATCTTTTTCACAAATATCGATTTTATGTGGTAAGGGTACAAATTTTTCCAGGCGGACAAAAAATCTCTGGGCGGCATATTTCAAGAGGAGATAACATTTGTGGCTGAAACATATAAGTAATACTGGTATGCTAAGAAGTTCACAGAGGGATGTTGTTAACTATGTAAACAAAGGTATTAAGTGTGTACATGATCTGTCAACTACCAGTGCTTAATTTTCACTTTGCAAAAAATTCTCAATAATTTTGAGGAATACTATATGTCAGTTGTTTGGACTAAAATGAAAAATAAGTGGCCAAACAGTGAAACTCCTGATGAGACGGCTCATTATGAGCCGTCTCATCTGGATTTTCACTCTTTGCAATGGTATGTCCGAATTTACCCCCATGTCCGAAGTTACCCGACTCTCCCTAGCATTTTGTGGGATAACAGTTCATCATTGACAGCTGAGGCAAAAGTTTGAAATAGCAGAGTTGCTTCCCTTAAATTGTATCAGTTCAGTAAATATACATATACTACCGTTATATATTTCAGCATGGGGACAAAGGTATAATAGAGTACAGATTCTGCTCCACTTCAGAAGAGGCTTTGTTTCTGTACACACACTTATACAATGAGAAACTGCAAGCTCCTAATAACATGGAACTGGTACATGACATGTTCTCAAGACATATTGGCAGTGAAAAGTTTCAACAGGTACATAGCTTTTTCAGATCTAATTTTTGAAATTGATTAAATTATCCTGATGAATTGGGGACAATTTATTAATTCCAGGACTCACCATGTGTCCACATTTTATTATGCCCCCGTGACGACAGTCAGGGGGCATTAAGATTTGCTCCTGTCTGTCCATCTCTGCGTTCGTCACACTTTATGGTATAGAGTTTGTGTAATCAACTTCTCCCACAGTTTTTAATGGATCTTTATTTTAAACTTAGTAAGTTTGGGTATCTTTTAACGTTATGGGGTATGGAGTTTGTGTAATCAACTCCTTCAAGAGTTTTAAAGTTAGTCTTTTTCAAACCATGCGTACTTGTTGTGGACATGATGAAAATGTACATGTGGGTTTTTGAGAAGAATCAATTGGGATGGAATTACAGCCTTTTAAACTTAGTCATTTTGGGGATCTTTTTTGCACTTTAGGGTATGGAGTTTGTGTAATAAACTCCTCCTACAGTTTTAATGGGTTCTTTTCAAACTGTGTACACATGTTGGAGGCATAATGAAGATGTGCATGTGGCTTTTTGATAAAGATAAAATTAATTTTGACAGAATTACAGCCTTTTGAACTTAGTAATTTGGGGTAGTTTTTTTGCATTATAGAATATAGAGATAGTGTGATTATCAATTGATTCTTTGTAGATAGTGTTTGCTCTTAAAAGGTGCTTTAGGGAGGTACACTGTCCTGTGACAGGCACTGCACAGGGGCATCATTCCTGTCTTACAGGCACAATTTTCTAGTATTGTTAACTGAAACAGGCTGAAAAGTTAAGGGTCCAGATAAGAGGATCAAGCTCCTGGTTCTTTCCTTTTAGCTGAGTAAACCCCACATTCCAAGTGATACAGTTAGCACTGTTAAAGTAAAGAGTAAAATTAAGTTTGGATCTGTGAAAAGGATATGGATACCTGTAAAATATCAGGGAAAATCTGGGAAAATCAGGGAATTTTGAAATGGAGGATAGGTGACAACCCTGCTCATTAGAATCAACTGGGGTGTGTTGTTGTGAGTGGTCACACCATATGTTTACCATTATTCCCATATTAGAATCAGTTTGTTGAGGCTAATCAAGAGCTATAAAACAAGTTTTGATTCCGAAATAAGAACATTGCTCTTCCAGCTCAATCTAAAACAGTTCAGCTTATCAGGACCTGCCCCAAGGTTATAAAACTTTTTTCATGCTCAACTCAGCTGAGCATGAAATTTTACCTGCTATCAAATAGCAAATTACTGATAAGTACAGTTGTTTTCTTGCTCAGTTTAGCTGAGTATGACTTTTTCTCTGCTTTTGAACATTAGTTGGCATTTTCATATTTATCAGCATAAAAAATTTCGTGCTCAGCTGAGTTGAGCATGAAAAAAAGTTTTATAACCTAGGGGCTTGCAGTTCAAACTTATCGTAATTCGCAAGCTATCAATTATGAGACTTTTGCTATGAAGAAAGTTTTGTGAAAATAAATTTCACCAAAATTTTAATTTTTTGCTGTATGAATAAAATGAAACAAGAAAGAGCCTCACAAAAATTGATCACCACAAAATTGAATTTCATGACAAACAGAAAAAATTAATTGCTGTGTAAATAAATATGTTTACTGTATGTTATAGTAACCTGAGCATTTAATCATTTTGGCATTTCTTACATTACTTTTATTTGATTTCTTCACAAAAGGAAGAAATGTGTTTCATTTGTACTTGGGACTATTGAAATATCTTCAGAGCTTAGGATAAGGATGGATTTTGAGAATATTTATGGTTTTGTTTTCTTATTTCACACCTAAAATAGATGTTGAGGCCCATCTTTTGATCTTCATTTTTAAGGGGTGACACTGTATGTTTATTGTGCAATATGAACAGAAATAATCTCATAATTATCCCTAATACCCACCTTTATCTGGATATATGATTTCAGTCTTATTGAAGTACAAAATTATGCTCAAACTTCAGATAAGCCTTTTTGGAAGATGTCTACCTCAGCACCCACTTATAACACAGAGTTAAATAACTTGAGAATAATTATTTGTTTGAGAAAATCTGCAGTTCGGTTGAAAGATTTCAGTTTGTAATGAATTGAAAAATTGACAGGGCATGGCAAACACTCTTTGCCATTCTCCGATACCAATGGCATCATAGATCTGTTACCATAGCAACTAAGAGTTGATAGAGTTGATATTGCTGATGTCAAAGTGACGTGATTGAGACATAGTGCTGCCTTGGTACTAAGCACAACAATCGGTAATTTCATAGTTGCTATGGTAACAGACCTATGATGGCAGCTCACTTATACTTTGAGAGGAGCATGGCATACAATGTATTCCATGCCCCTGTCAAATTTTAAGTGGGATGCTACCTGAAATACATACAAGGGAAAAGTGTAATTTTTCTCAAAACGATAATTCATTCTCAAATAATTTAATTCTCTGTTTTATACGAAGCTCTGATTTTATCTCTTATCTAGCATATTATAAGATACAATGTTATTATTGTATAGATGATGTCCGAGTTGGGTCTAGAATCAGAGACAGTGTCGCCACCTGTTGGTGAGTTAGTGGAACATGTATGGCGGGAAGCCATGGGTGAACTGGAGAGTATCATCAGTGCTCCAGTAGCCTCTGTGAAGGCAGAACAGGTAAGTTTTAATATGTATTTGGTACACCTCCATGTTTTCTGGGGTTTTCTCGAAGGGAGACATTTTTTGTGACTTTTGTTTGCTCCCTGGGTGACAAAGAGGGGTCTACTCTGAAAGGAAAGAATTTGATCGTACAGTACGGGATTCTTTTCTTTAAGAGTTTAACCCCACTTAGAAGAGGGGTAGAATTAAAAATGACAAAGTTGCTTCCCCTGAAAGTGTACCCATTCACCTAAAGAATAGTGCCTAACAGAGTAGTTTCAGAGAAATACAAACACTGTTAATCTCGTTGGCATGCTCTCTTAAGAATATGCATTAGTGATTATTTTTATAATATTTTTTAGCAAAAAAGGACAATACTTGTGTACATGTATTTTGCAGATCATGAAAGCTGAGCTAGCAGCTATGTGTCTGCATTCCATGTGTGTATCAAAGAGGGTACAAAATTATTTCTTTTACTTTAAATAGCATTTATATATATATATATATTTCTTAGCTGGAAAAAGCAGAGGCCATCTTGAAACAGATTAAAGAAGCATTAGATGATAACAACAGTACAGAAGGACTGGTAGAAGAGTTTTATTCACTCATACCACATCATAGGGTACATAGAATAACCTCCCCTACGAAGGCTTGGTTGTCAAGGAAACAGGATTTATGCCAGGTAAGATACTAGGTTAGAAATCTTGCAGTTATGGGTTCAGTCTTTTCCTTCTCCAAATAGTGGTTGAAATGTTAACTAAGATCCAGTATATCAGTTGTTCAAGAAGATAGAGATATAAAAATACTAGTCTAGTCTATCCCATAACCTTGCAAGGTTGTTGAGGCACCGTAGATGACTTTACAAAAATCCCTTTCTGCCTAGTTCTGTCTTCAGCTGCCCTTTTTGAGCTGACAAAGTTCAGTCTTGTCCACTCATTAGTATTATCTTTCCACCTCTTCTTCTGTCTACCTCTTTTTCCTTTCACTTTGCTCTACACACAGAATTGTCTTTGCTAAGCCAGAAGACCTTGAGATGTGGCCAAACCACCTCAGTTTCCATTTCGTGACCAGGGTCATGAGTTCATCTTATTCTCCAATGGCTGCATACCATATACATGTATATTCAGTTATAAGATGGGAGATTATAGTTCTGAAATTACTGCAAATATGTAAATCATTCTTGTTAAATTCAGCTATGAGATTAACAAATTATTCCCTTCGAAAACAATCCCAGAAATCTAGACCTGTCATATAAGACAGATCTAGATAGTGGGATTGCTTTGGAAGGGAAAACTCCCATCTTAGAATAAATGGGCCGCAATACTACAGAACCAGCAGGGTGACATGTGTGCCATGCGAAGACTCAGATCATCCAAGGCATCTGCCCAGTCAGTTCAGAGTCTTCTCTGTTGGCTTGGACGTAGCTTAGACCTTAAGCAACCCTTCAAGTGCACAGCAAAGATTCTGATCAGACTGAACCGATGCCCAGGCTAATCTGAGTCTCTGTGTGGTGCACACGCCACTCTGCTGGTTCTGTCGTGTCGTGGCTCAAATATATTAAACCATACTTACAGATTCTCTTGGCTGTCAGAGCAAATAAGATAATCCCATACCTATAGGGCTGGTCAAATTTCTAATGGGACAAGTGAAAAAAATTCCAGTCCTTGCACAGATAAGTGGCTTTTTATAGGTCATCTGTCCAGGACAAGTGGATGAAAAAAGTAAGCATTAGCCATGCTTGGATGTCCCTATATATTGCAGATGATAAAAACAAATAACATCAACTACTCACAGCATGCATGCACATATGTCTCCAACCCCTCCCCCCACCCCCACACTTTCACACAAAGTCACAAAGTACTCAGTATCACAATGAATAAATGTCCTTTTACTAAATGTACATCACATTTCTGTGCTAAGATGCATCAAAAATGGTAATAGGTCAAAATTTGTCAAATTCTGACTGCCTAAACATATGCTAGAAATGTGTTAAGGTAAATGGATACACCACCTTGTTGGGTTTTTTTCGCCATTTTTTGAAAGGTAGAGAACTTTTGGGTTTAGTATTGACTTTCTGATAAGAAGGATAGAAATTGTGAATAGGGAACCAAGGGGAATCTGTTGCAAAAGTTTTGTTGTTTGGACATCGTACTGATATTGGATTAAGGCAGGGCAATGGCAGTAGAAGTAGGATGGAGTTCAGATATTTTTACATACATCTAACCTACTTTCTTCTGTTATCCCACTCTCTGAGAGACATTGCTATAGATTGAAATACTGTATCAAATGGCCATTTAACCAAAAAAAACAAAAAAAAAACGGCCACCTACCAACTTAGGGGAGGAAGTTGTTTACTTTAAGAGTTGACCCTAATTGAGAAGGCAAAAATGAAAATGGTGGAGCTGCTTCCTCTGAATGTGTATCTATTCACCTTAATGTATACCATTTTTATAACCTGTATACCTTTCTAGCTGATAAAAGACATGGTATCAGTCAGCGAGGCAACAGACTGGTCTATGAGATCTGGTACCCAGTCCAAGTACAAAGCTTTAAGATGTACTATAGAGCATGTAACCAGTGCCGATGGAGTGTACAAGACCTTAAAGAATAAATTCCTAACATCACTTGTCGCAGCTTCAAGAGAGCAGTAAGTGTCAAGATATGAGTTTGAGTGTTGGAAATCTCAGCAGATTAGGTCAAGATGTGACTTAGCGAGTAAGATCACTCTATTTATTTGGTTATAATTTAAAGGTATACTCCCTCGTATTTTTCATTATGAAATAACCACAAAAGAATTAAACAGATTAGTTGTATGCAACACAATTAAGAATTGTGCAAAAAATCTTCATCAAAAAAGTCTTTGGTACCGAGGCAGAGACGATATATCATTGCGAACCCTTCTTGAATATTCATGAACATTTTTTCGTCGTAAATTGGTTGACTCCCACATGGGAATAAAAAGGCGTTTCTGCAAGCACGTTTTGCATTTTATGAATAGTGGAGTAAATAACCTTACAATAGCATTAATCTCTAATCCGTGCACGTGAGATCTTTTCAGCCATTAACTGTCCAATGTTGATTAAAGAAAGGGCTTAAAATTATTTATGATATAACTTTTCCCTGATTAACCATGATTACTGGGCGTATCCAGTATTCGTTTTTGGTGGGAATGACGACCCGCTATTCCCGCGTTTTTATATATTTTCTTAAATTCTTCTACTTCCAGTGACCGGCACAAATTATAAAGTACTTTTACTATAGATTATTTTTATGTCTTTGATACGATTTTTCATGAGAAATATAAAATTTAATAGAAACATATCTGGGCATATATCTTTAAGTTTTCCCCTCCAAAACAACTCTACAAGACTATTTCTGTTTAATAGTAGATGGATCTAGGTTTCTGGGATTGTTTTTGGAGGTGAAAAAATCATCATATAGCAGAATTTTGGGTGATTCTAGAGGGTGAAACCCTGTAACACAGTTTTCTTTAACAGCAGAGAAAATTTCATATTCAGCCAAACTGAGCAAGAAAACAACTGTACTTATCAGTAATTTGCTATTTACATGTATTATCAGGTAAAATTTCATGCTCAGCTGAGTTGAGTACAAAAAAAGTTTTATAATCTTGGGGCCAGAAAAAGAGAACTCAGCTGAGCATGGAATTTTCTCTGCTGATTAATGTGAAAATGCCAACTAATGTTGGCATTTTCATATTTAACAGCAGAGAAAATTTCATATTCAGCCAAACTGAGCAAGAAAACAACTGTACTTATCAGTAATTTGCTATTTACATGTATTATCAGGTAAAATTTCATGCTCAGCTGAGTTGAGTACAAAAAAAGTTTTATAATCTCGGGGCCAGAAAAAGAGAAAGCATGACAGAGATCAGTTGATCCCAGTCACGCTTCCCCTTTCTTTTGAGACATGTTTGTGAAAATTTGTTCCTGCCTTTTTCAGCCCCTTGAATTTCTTTGCAGTATAACAGTTTATTATGTCTTTCAGGAACTCTAGTTTTGAGATTCAGAACATTTATGCTGTGACAAGACCTGTAGAAAACAGTAACTTTACTCAGGATATCAACAACAAACAGTTCCTGTACCATTCTTCTAGAGTGGAAAACTTTGTTGGTATTCTTTCAAGGTGAGTGGGGTCAGGGGAGTTATGTACAGCACGCAGTTGTTTTGCCTTGTGGTACAGGCTGCTTTTATGGCAGTTAGCACTGAGAACAGAGAATTAAATTATTTGAGAATGAATTACAGGTTTGAGAAAATCACACTTTTCCATTATATGAATTCAAGTAGCATCTCACTTATAATTCGAGAGGAGCATGGCATACATTGTATGCCATGCTCCTCTTGAAGTATAAGTGAGATGACATCATAAATCTGTTACCATAGCAACTATGGAATTACCAACTGTTGTGCTTAGTACCTTGGCAGAATGACATCATGATGATGTCACTTAGACATCAATATGAACTCTTAGTTGCTATGGTAACAGATATATGACAGTATTGGTTCCTGAGCATGGCATACAATGTATGTCATGCTCCACCAATTTTTCATTGACATTACAATCTGAAATTCTTTCAACAGAAATTTCAGATTTCTCAGACAAAGAATTATTTTCAAGTCATTTAATTCAATGCTTGAGTTAGAATCTTAACTTTGCTTGCAAAGGGGCCAAGGGGCATTAAGATTCTTATGAGTATATGATAATGCTGTTAGGAGCATCATTATAGACAAATAACAAGCTCTGTTAGAGGAAAAACTAGTCGCATGGGAGGACAAACCAGACCTCCAGAAAAGGGTTGGGTTTGACATTAAGGTGAATGAGTGAAAAGGGAAGCAATTCTACCATTTTCAATTTTGCCTCCCTTCCCAATGAAGATCAACTAAGGAAAAGAATTTGTTTCTCTAGGAGAAAATTGTTTTTTTAAAGGGTGATCAAGTTCAATTTTTGAAGGGTCTCATTGTCCAGGGAGGCAAACATGAAGCTACTTAAGTTGTTCCCCTTTGAAAAATGGCAGAAAAAAAGTAGGCATAGCAGATATCTTAGTTTTAGAATATATGTTTCTGGATGAAACAAATGTGTTGCAGACCCTTGGTGAGGTACTGCTGTTTAGGTACCACATCATAAGCTTAACCCTTAAAGCGCCAAAAATTAAAATTGTTGAATTGGCAACAGTGTAGATCCAGATGAGGTGGCTCATAATGAGCCACCTCATCTGAATCTGCACTATTTGCCCTCTAGTGTTCGAATTCTCAATATGATATCGCTTGGACGAGACACTTTTTTGAAATTTTGCAGATGTGAATTTTGTTGTCTGCTTTTTGGCGCATTAAGGGTTAGTGGACAATGAACTTACATTTTCTCAGGATTATCATGTTACGGAGAAATCTCTCCTCTGGAGGTTTGTTGATACTTTGGACTTCATACATTGCAGAGGCTTGATGTTACCCAAGGTGGTTGTTGATGACTTTGGTGGGACACGGTCAGACCCTGGTATGCTGGGTAGTGGTATCTATTTTGCAAGTGATCCAAGGTATGAAAATGAAAACTATCAGGGCTCAGTTGTTCAAAGCACCGTTAGCCTAGAGAGCTCGTTCAGAGGTCAACTCGTTAAGTGTTTTATGACTTCATAATCAAACACATTGATTTTTTTTTTAAAAATGTGAGAAGCTTTTGTAGTGCAAAAGCTTCTCACATTTTTTCAACAAAAAATATTGGTGTACTTGAAATAGTCACGTTTGAAATTTTAATGAAACGTTAACTAATGACATCGTTAGTTTTGAATAACTGGGCCCAGAGCTGTAGATGAGTTGAAAGTTACAGGATGAAAATTTTTATAAGTACCCTGAGCTAAGTTTCATGAGAGCTAATAGGATAGGCAGTCTCTTCCCTCAGTCATCCACTTCAATATGTGCTTTCAAACTTTCTTCTGTGAAGCCACCTGGCTGATCAGAACAAAGTTGACATGTTTAGGGAACACATTTTGTACAAATGGTCGCAGTTGTTAAAGTACAGCTGGGGTGGATTTCCACAAAACGTTCCATGGATATATCACTGAGACAATACTAAGAGATGATTAGGTTTGTGTGACCTTGACCATATTTTTATGCCCCCAAAGGAACTTCGGGTGGCATATTAAAATTGCACTGTCTGTCCGTCGAACTGTCTGTCCCTTCCATTCGTTACAAATCGTGTCTCAGGGATAACTTTAAAACCACCGAAGCAAATTTGATGAAACTTCACAGAAAGATAAAGCATAATGAGAAGGTGTGTCACGCGCAAGACTTAAGCCCCTACGTTCGAGGTCAAGGCCACAATTGGGTCAGAGGTTAAATTGTATCACAAAATCTTGTCTCAGCGATAATATAAAACTACTGAAGCAAAGATGAAACTTCATAGAAAGATAAAGCATAATGAGAAGGTGTGTCGCACACAAGACTCAGGTCCCTATGCTCAAGGTCAAGGCCACAGTTTGGTCAAAAGTCAAATTGTGTCTCAAAATTGGGTCACAGCAATTGCTTATAAACTACTGAAGCAAATTTAATGAAACTTCACAGAAAGATGAAACATAATGAGAAAGGAGTTCCGGTAGCTCAGTGAGTTAAGCGCTGGCCTACTGATCTAGCTGACCAGGTTTGAGCCCCTCTTGAGGCGAGAATCTTTCCTACCGTAAACGGGGTTCCATTGCACACAACCAGGAGCGGCTGTAGCGTAGTGGATAACACTCCAGACTACCAATCCAGGGGTCGCAAGATCGATCCCCCGCTTCTTCGGTCTTTCGGATGAGACTTTAAACCGAGGCCCCGTCTCCATATGACCTCGTTGTTGGTGGGACGTTAAACCCGAGTTCACTCACTCACTCACTGCACACAACCTTTCATCATCATCGTCCCATCATGCTGATATAACTGACATACTGTCGAAAAGGACACAAAATCGCAAGTCATCCATCCATCCATAATGAGAAGGTGTGTTGCACATAAGATTTGGGTTGCCAAGTTCAAGGTCAAGGTCGCAATTAGGGTTCAAAGGTCAAATCTCGCCTCTGTGATAACTTAAAACCTGCTGAAGCTAATGTCATCAAACTTCACAGAAAGTTAAACCATAATGAAAAGGTATGTTACACACAATATTTATGATTCCAAATCCAAGGTCAAGGTCACAGTCTGGGGTCAGAGGTCAAATCATGTCTCAGCAATTACTCAGAAAAGTACCAAAGCAAACTTTAAAGGAAGATAAAGTCTGAGAAGATTTGCCATGCACAACAGTTCCCCACACCCAAGGTCAAGGTCGTAGCCAGAGGTCAAAGGGCAAGTCATTTATCCTCAATTACCTAAAAACCACTGAAGCAAACTTCATTAAACTTCATGAAAAGGTATAAAACAATGAGTGAATATGTCACATACCAATTATGGTTCTGTTGCCCAAGGTCCGGATCACAGTCAGGGCTCAGAGGTCAAATCCTGTCTGAACTGACTCAAAACTGCTGAAGCCAATTTCATCAAGTTTCACTGAAATGTAAAGCATGATTAAATGGTAATGTAAAGAAAAGTAAAGTATAATGATAAGTTATGTAAGGTTCCCACACCCAATGTCAAGGAAAAAAAACAGTTTGGTTAGTGGTTGAATTAAGTCCCCTTGAATCCTCTTAAACTTCCTAAGTGCATTTAAACGTTAAAGAAAAGTAAAACAAATGGGAATGTATATCTTGTGCAAGACTCAGGTTCTATGCCCAAGGTCAAGGTCACAACTAGGGCTCAGAGGTCAGTTTAAGGGGCCTTCGGGGGCATTTGTTACCCACTGTAACATTTCTTTTTAGCTCACCTGTACAAAAGTACAGAGAGCTATGGTTGTCACTTGGACATCGGCGTTGGCATGGGCGTGGGCATTGGCATCACACTTTAAAGTTTTACGTCAAAGTTTTTTTTTATGTGATGGCCAAGGCACTGCAGGCGAGCTATCCTGTACATGGACAGGTCTTGTTTTAAGGTCACAGGAGGACTGAATTGTAAATACCTCTTGAACCAATAAACAAAGTTTGAATTTTCACCAAGCTTGTATAGATATTTCATTGGGACAATGTTTGTAAATTTAGAAGTTTGTTTTCATTTGCTTAAATTTTTGCAATCTTTGAATGATACCTTCAGATATTGACTAGGTTGACTAATGGACTTGATATAGAGTGCCTGCCTGTCTGTCTGTCTACATCAATGATTATGTTAGCATTTTCATTAAAGTATGTGTTAAGTTCGGCTTCATTGGGCAGCTACACTGGTTGAGGGTGTATGTGAGCCCCTGCTTACTTAGTTCTTAACCCTGTTTCACTCAGAACGGCCAAAACTCCATAGAGTTTTGGCCATTCTACGTGCAATAGGGTTAATTACGAATTTTTTATGTACAGGACAAGCGTTGCCTACTCCACTGCCAGCAATACCAAAGGAACAAGACTGATGTTAGTCAATGAGGTTGCTCTTGGTAACTGCCTAGATACAACACAGAAAGATTTGACCTTGACCTGTGCTCCTGAAGGTTATCAGAGTGTGCATGGTGTCAAGGCCACAGATGAACAGCCATCTGACTTCAAGGTGATAATACAAGTTTTCTAAAGCTAGTACCATAGAGCTGAATTATAGTCATAATTGAGCCGCAACACGAGAAAACCAACAAAGTGGTTGTGCGCTCAGTACAGACTCAGATCAGCCTTGGCATCCGCCCAGTCTGATCAGAGTCTTCGCTGTCCGCATGGAGGTAGCTTAGACCCTTAGCTACCTATTAGAGTCTGAGAGGACTGGGCAGATGCCCAGGCTGATCTGAGCCTGCACTGGGCGCACAACCACGTTGTTGGTTTTCTCATGCCGCGGCTCATATTATTTTCTAAGCTGATAAAATACTCTATGGTAATTTGGTATTTAACGTGTATGAATGCTCTGTCTCTCTGCTATTTCTACAAAGAGAAACAACTTTTGTGATTTCCCGTTTGCTTCCCTGGATGATGTAGCCGTTCTAGAAGAGCAAATTCTTTCCTTTAAGAGTTGACCCCCATTTAGAAGGGAGTCAAAAAAGAATGTGGTTGAGTTGCTTCCCATGAAAGTGTACCCATTCACCTTAACCTGCCTTTGGTAAGTACAGAAGAGCTTGAAAAAAGTTTTATAACCTCAGGGCCTGATAACTAATGGCTGTATTGTCACAGAGTTCAGAGCTACAGAGTAGTTGGAGTTTTGAGGATGGCAACAGATCTGTTATATGCCCAGCATGCTGAGGGGTATTAAGTTTTCATCTTCTTGCTAGTTTGTAGGTCTGTCCATATGTTTGGCCCATCTGCTCTTACTAGAACTATACTAGTAACCACTTATTTATTTTTCGTTAGCCTAAAAAAAAAAGTACTATCGAACATATGCTTCCATTTTTAATTAAATTGATGTATCAGGTAACCCTTAAATAAAAATCTTATCAGTTTACTGTTAATTAATTGAAAGATAATGGTACCCATGTTTCTGAAACTCGCAACATTTCAGCAGTTTGTCATGATTCGGACAGAGCCACACTTCAGAATCTTATCAACGTAATACTTATTACATGTGAGAATCTTTAGAAAATGGTTAACTGAACTTGAGAATGCATCATAAAGCATCATTCTAATACAGAATTCGTTATTTCAGTCACAATTTCAAAACCTTCCCTACCACAGTCCTAATCCTTGCAAAGTTCGAAAATGAGGGTACATGTGCATCCTCTGCTGCCAGGAAAAAGATAATGATGGTCTTGAGCTGAAATTTTACATGACTAATTGGGTGTACTGAACATAAAATTATGTCCGGATACCATCGCCTAATGCATGTTTGTCCAAGGCAAAGCAAGTGGTTGGTTAGAAGTAGTATACATTGTTGGCTAGTAAACTGTTGCTATAGAATAAGATTTGTCTACATCCCTCAAACAAGTGTTCATAATCCTAAAATATGTAAAACAGCCTGAGGGAAGGGGTTTTGGCCCCCTGCTATACAGTTACTCAGCCTAAATGAGCCTAACTGATGGATACCTAGTTTATGGTGTACACCCTCAAGTGTTTTTGGGAAGTTTGTCTTAGTGTGAGAGTATGTCTAAGAAAGGTTTTTCTCTTCCAAAACAACCTAAAAAAATCAAGCTCTGTCTTGCAAGACGGATCTAGACTTTTGAGATTGTTTTGGAGGAGAAAAATTCATCTTATTGCAGAAATTACACAAATATTGGTGTAGATGTTTGAGCTGCGACATGACAAAACCAACAATGTGGTTATGCGCCCAGCACAGACTGAGATCAGCCTGGGCATCCGCCCAGTCTGATCAGAGTCTTTGCTGTCCGTATGGAGGTAGCTGAAACCTTTAGCTACCCTTTAAACACTTACCAAAGAGTCTGATCAGACTTGGTGGATGCCCAGGCTGATCTGAGTCTGCACTGGGCGCACAACCACTTTGTTGGTTTTCTCATGTCGCAGCTCATTTGTGGTCATTATAGAGTGGGGGTTAACTTGTCTTGTAGCTGAATAAATAAGGCATATTACCGTAATGTGCTTAAATATTGGGACACCAAAAATTATTAATTTTCTATTTGTCCCAAATGGAAAATTAATTATTTTAGGTGTCCCAAAGTTTAGGCATGTTGCAGTTATCTCAAAAGTCTTGATATTTCAGAACGATGAGTATGTGGTGTACAAGACAGAGCAACAGAGAATAAAGTATCTGATTGAGTTCACCGTAGCAGATGATAATATACTGGAACTGGAGGGAATAGGTGACCTTGAAATGGACCTTTTTGAAGACATTGAATCTCTGAGCCAAGAAATAGGTTAGTGCAGATAGGATTCTAATTACAATATTTTTAAGGTTCTAAGACAGGGTTTTCCCTTCAAAAAAAAAAAGGTAAAGGTTTCCCATCACCTAATAGCTGTAGGGGCAGAGTGGGTACAGCAGAAGAAAGGTGGAGCCCATCCCTCTCCTTTTGCTGCTTTATCCTTCCCTGATTCGAAGCAGGTACCCATTTACTGCTGGGTTGACAGAGAGAGTTTGCCAGTCATCGGATGGCAAAACCTGGGGGTGATATCACGACCTCCATCCCTTCCAAAACAACAGCAAAAGCCTAGATCCATCTCATAAGATGGATATAGATTTTGGGATTGTTTTGAAAGGGAAACTGCCATCTTATAGCCAAATTACACAAAGTTGATATAGATATTTGGAGTTATTTTTGGGGGAATAATATTCCTCCCTCTCCCATTTACAGCCAGATATATACAGTTAATCTTTTGGCACTGTAAGCCACCAAGATAAAAAGTTCCAAAATCAAAGTTTGCCAATATTCAGCTTTCATTACATCCCACCACCCTCCATCCCTTCCCAGTTTTTCCACCATTTTTGCAAAGCAGAACAACTTTTGTGACTTCCTGATTTCTGGACAAGGATCCCTTCTGGAAGGGGTCTACTCTTAAAAGAAAATTTGCTGATGGAGGAGCAAATTCTTTCTGTAACTGCTGACATAACTTTTGAGCCGCGACATGACAAAACCAACAATGTGGTTGTGCACCCAGCGCAGTCTCAGCTCAGCCTGGGCATTCGCCCAGTCTGATCAGAGTCTTCGCTGTCTGCATGGAGGTAGCTTAGACCCTTAGCTACCCTTTGAGCACTTGATAAAGAGTGATCAAACTGGGCGGATGCCCAGGCTGATCTGAGTCTGCGCTGGACGCACAACCGCATTGTTGGTTTTCTTGTGTCGCGGCACATATTGTCTTTATAACAGGGATTAGTAGAAGTGCTAAAAATGAAAAAAACATGTAGTTGAACTTGTAAACAGTGTTGATCCAGATGGAGATAGCTTAGACCCTTAGCTACCCTTTGAGCACTTGATAAAGAGTGATCAAACTGGGCGGATGCCCAGGCTGATCTGAGTCTGTGCTGGGCCCACGACCGTATTGTTGGTTTTCTTGTGTCACAGCACATATTGTCTTTATAACAGGGATTAGTAGAAGTGCTAAAAATGAAAATACATGTAGTTGAACTTGTAAACAGTGTTGATCCAGAAGAGACGGCTCAGGATGAGCCATTTCATCTTGATCTACACTGTTTAAGTTGTAGTCCCTGAGTTTTCAATTAATAGCTTGGGGAAAGACTTTTTTATGCCCCGGTGACGATAGTCAGGTGGCATTAAGAATTGCTCCTGTCTGTCCGTCTGTCCGTCCATCTGTCCATCCATCCGTTCGTCACGCTTTATGGTATAGAGTTTGTGTAATCAATTCCTTCCACAGTTTTCAATGGATCTTTTTCAAACCTTGCAGACATGCTTAAGACATATTGAAGATGTGCATGTGGGTTTATGTTGGAGCTAGAATTAATTTTGACAAAATTTCGGCTTTTGAACTTAGTCATTTTAGGCAAATTTTTGCACTGAAGGGTATGAAATTTGTGTTATCAACTTCTCCCGCAGTTTTCAATGGATCTTTTTCAAATTTCACATACTTGCTATGGACATATTGAAGATATGCATATGGGTTTATGTTGGAGGTAAAATTAATTTTGATAGAATTATGGCCTTTTGAACTTAGTCATTTTAGGCAAGTTTTTGCATTGAAGGGTATGGAGTTTGTGTAATCAACTCCTCCTACAGTTTTCAGTGGATCTTTTCTTAAACCTTGCATACATGCTGTAGACATATTGAAGATGTGCATGTGGGTTTCTATTGGAGCTAGAATTAATTTTGACAGATTTACAGCTTTTTGAACTTAGTTATTTGAGGCATGTGCCTGCATTGTAGGGTGTTTGTGCTTAAAAGATGCTTCAGGAATGTACAGGTCCTGTGACAGGGGCTGCACGAAAACATCATTAGTGTCTTACAGACACAATTTTCTAGTTTTTTATAATTTTGCAGATGTAAATTTTGTCCCCTGCTTTTATAGCACTTAAGGGGTTTAGCTCTGTCTTAAATATTAGCCTGACTGGTTGTCTACGCATATTCTGAAAAGCATTTTACAAACTCAAACTACCAGGGGATCAAACTCTTCGCAAGGATCCCAGTGTGTTGTAGCCAAAATATTCAACTAAACTGTGAATATAGTTTGAATATTCCATTTATCTTGGTTTGCATATTTATGTCTCCCCCCTTAAGGGTCGGGAGACATATTGTTTTTCCCCGGGCGTCTGTCTGTCTGTCCGTCTGTCCGTCCGTCCGTCTGTCCGTCTGTCACAAATTGTGTCCGTTCTATAACTTGAAAACCGCTCAAGCTATATTCGCGAAACTTCATATAAATATCAATCAACATGAGACGATGTGCAGAGTGCAAGAATGGTAACTCTGGCATTTATACTTTTTGAGTTATTTCCCTTGGAACTTAGTCCATCACAAAATCGTGTCCGTTCTATAACTTGAAAACCGCTCAAGCTATATTCGCGAAACTTCATATAAATATCAATCAACATGAGATGACGTGCAGAGTGCAAGAATGTTAACTCTGGCATTTATACTTTTTGAGTTATTTCCCTTGGAACTTAGTCCATCACAAAATCGTGTCCGTTCTACAACTTGAAAACGGCTCAAGCTATATTCGTGAAACTTCATGTAAATATCAATCAACATGAGACGACATGCAGAGTGCAAGAATGGTTACTCTGGCATTTATACTTTTTGAGTTATTTCCCTTGGAACTTAGTCCATAACAAAATTGTGTTTCAATTGTGTTCGCTCTATAACTTGAAAACTGCTCAAGCTGTATTCACGAAACTTCATACAAATATCAATCAACATGAGGCGATGTGCAGAGTGCACAAATGGTAACTCTGGCATTTATACTTTTTGAGTTATTTTCCTTGGAACTTTGTCCATCACAAAATTGCGTCTCAGTCGAGTCTGTCTATAACTTTAAAACCATTCAAGCTATATTCATGAAAGTTCATACAAATATCAATCAACATCAGACGACGTGCAGAATGCACTCTGGCGTTTATCCTTTTTGAGTTATTTCCCTTGGAACTATTGTGTCTCAGTCGAGTCCGTCTATAACTTTAAAACCATTCAAGCTATATTCATGAAAGTTCATACGAATATCAATCAACATCAGACGACGTGCATAATGCAAGAACCATAACTTTAGCATTTATACTATTTGAATTATTTCCCTTAGAACTATGTCAGTCACAAAATTGTGTCTCAGTCGTGTCTGCTCTATAACTTGAAGACCATTCAAGCTATATTCAAGAAACTTCATACAAATATCAATCAATATTAGAAGAATTGCATAGTGCAAGAACCATAACTCTAGCGCTTATACTTCTTAAGTTATTTCCCTTGGACCTTTGTCAGTCACAAAATCGTGTCTCAATTGCTTTATTACTTGCAAACCGGACAAGCTATATTCACGAAACTTCATACAAATGTCAGTCAACACTAGACAACCTGCAGAGCACAGCATTTATTCTATTTGAGTTATTTCCCTTGGAACTTTGTCATTCACAAAATCGTGTCTCAATCGTCTAAGCTCTATAACTTGAAAACCGTTTAAGCTATATTCATGAAACTTCATACAAATATTAGTCAACATATAAATAGACGACGTGCAGAGCACTGTAACTCTTGCATTTATATTTTTTGACAAAAACTAAATATGAATGTCAGTCAACATTACATGACATGCAGAGCATAACAACTATAACTCTTGCATTTATACTTTTTACTTATTATGAATCCCTGCTTCAGGGTAGGGAAACATATTGTTTTTCCCTTGGCGTCTGTCTTTTAGTCTATCACAAAATATCTTTACTGGATACGAGCTCATTGTTTGCATGAAAAATGACCAGTATTTGCGTTAGAAATTGTATTTAAAGTTTCCGTTTGAAATTGTATTTAACGACTGATCCTTTTGACATCAGAAAGGGGGGAGACATCTGTTTTTTCATTGAAAAACAATTCTAGTTATTATTTCTTTTATCTGTTTCAGACCTGCATGATGTAAAGAATGTCCTTGACCCCATGTCAAAGGTCAAGCCTGGTCTGGTATCCACTGGTGACACACCTGTTGACCTCAAAGGAGTTCATATAAGAGCCAAGCTGTTGGATATGGCATCTGAGGTAACATTTAAATCTTAAGATTAACCAGTTCACTTTCAGGGATAGTAACTCTTTGATTTTCACTTTTGTTCCCCTTCTCAATGGCGTTTAACTCTTAAAGGAAAGAATTTGCTTCTGTAGGAGTGGATTGTTTCCTTTAAGAGTAGACCCCATTGTCTGGGGAAGCAAACAGTCACAAAAGTTGTATCTCTTTGTAAACATGGCAGAAAAACATGGATGCATACCCATACATCTTAAATATTCTTTACAAAAAAATGAGTCTCACATGGTTTGGAGATGCAGAGATGAAGACCATTCTCAAGGATAACCATTTAGGCTGTAACAAGACTTGCTTCTTTCTAATGCAAAAACCCACTGTTATAGTAGATTATTTTTCATGAATCCTCTGATTTGGATAAGCATTTTTGATGATTTCTAATTTTGATTTGTTTGTTTGAAGAGTTGAATGGTTTACAGTAAAATATTATAAAATTGGGACATCTAAAAATAGTTCCCATAATTTTCTTGAAATGGAACAGCTTGCTTTTACAATGCAGTAATATGTCCAAATGATGCAGATAGATTGGCAAACAGTGTAGACCCTGATAAGACTGCTCCAGGAGCAGCCTGGCCCAGAGGTCATAAAAATTGAGTACATTCTCAAACTCAAAATAAAGTACACTGATTGGCTGCTTCCGAGCACATGCTCGGAAGCAGCCAATCAGTGTGTTTTATTTTGAGTTTGAGGTTATTCTCAAGTTTTATAACCTCTAACCCTGATCTGGGTCTGCTCTGTTTGCTGTAACCTATCTGTCCTAATACTTAGAATTTTTAAAGTTTAGATTTTATGTATTATTTTCAGGTTGTTGTGTTACAAGAATATTACAACAACAGTGTGGAAACTCTGGAGGCCAAGTATGTGTTTCCTCTTGGAGATATGGCTGCTGTGTGTGGGTTTGAGGCTTTCATTAATGGAAAACACATCGTCGGTGAGGTGAAGGAGAAGGAGACAGCTCATAAAGAATATAAGAAGGCTGTCAGTGAGGGGCATGGGGCATACCTTATGGACCAGGATGAAGAAACTCCGGTAAATAAGATAAAAATATTGTTATTTACAAGCTAGGTCTTTGATAATTTGTAATTCTGGAACATGGATAAATTGACTGTCTCTCGATACTAAAGGAAACCTAATAGATGAAGATATAGTAATTTCCATACTGTGAAATTGGAACTTTTAGCTAAACCTTATTTTTGCAACAAAAAGGTGTATGCGTAATTTTCCTTGTTTTTCCACCAGTTCTGCAGAGAGAAGTTTTGTGACTTCTCAGTTATGAAGCCCCTGTTAGTATGTACGTTCACCTTGAACTAGTAGGCTCTAATTTAGTCATCATCATATTTTAATTCTCATATCGACATTTATTGAAACACACATTGGATCTTATAATAGTGATGTTCTTCATTCTTTGTGGTAGATTTGAATAAGCTAGATAGCTAACTTGCAGATATTCACAACTGATCACTTGCTTATAAAACCAAGTGTAAAGTATTTCTCCTCAGAGGTATTTCTTGGGTTCTCATTATAATTGCACCAAATTCGTAAATGAATATTTAGCTGAGGGAAGTAATTGTTTGGCAAAGGGGGAGGCAATGTAATTGCATCCGTTTGCAAAACAGTTACTTCCCTTCCCTATAATTGGCTCAGGTTACAGTTGTCAAGGAAGAGACATTACCTAGTGTTTCATCTTGATCTATTCCTGATTTGTAGGACGTGTTTACTGTGAGTGTTGGTAATCTGCCACCTGGGGCCTCTGTTCTCATCAAGATTACATATGTGGCTGAGCTACAAGTGGAAGGGGAGTTAATCAGTTTTAGACTACCTGGGAGTGTTGCCCCTTGGAAGCGGGATACAGCAATGAAAGATATCGCACAGGTGAGTAGAGGAGGAATCCTGTAATTATCTTACACATGGGAACACAATTACCAATTCTAATGCAATTACAAATACTTGTATAATGTGACATCTGGTTGGATAACAAAACAAGTTTGCAAGAGTGCATACTGTGATATACTGTCGGATACCTGACATTTGCCATCAAAAAGTCTCCCTGATGGAGAACTCAATCTCCCTGAAATGAAATCCAAATCTCCCACATGGTCATCAGGAGCTCATCACATGTATGCCTTCTATTTATATTCAGACCAAGTGTCGTTTTTTATTCTTCGCAAATAGCGAGGTTTGAGATTTTTAACGTGTCAGAGAGATGAAACCCCCACTCCCCAAACATGAAGGGCATGGACTTAGACATTTCATGTTCAAGTTTTATGGTAAAGTTTTTTATGATCTCAGTGTTACAAAGCATTGCTTCTTGCGGGCTGATCTCTGGTTTTAAGTTGCTGTAAGCTTTTTCTTTGGAGCAATGTAGAACAATTCAAAAGTTGAAAATGTGAAAATGTGCAGTTGATCAGGGATAGATGTATAGGAAATAATAATGTGTTGCTATAAAACACAATTTCAGAACATAAAATCTGCAATTTTCCTCATCAGATGACAATTTTGAGTGCAGTTATACCCTCATTATTGTAACTATCCTAATTTTACTATCTGGCAAAGTAACAAAAGAAAATAAATGCCTGCTAATGCACTATATATTACCTACCATTTCATTTCTACAATACAGATCAGGTGAGCGATCCAGGGCTATCATGTCATCTTGTTTTTATTTGAGGTAATGATATTTTTGTCTTTTTACAGCATGATACTGACACTGTACAAGTTAAGCAAGGGGAGACAACTGTTCAGGTTGCCATAGAGATGCCCTTTGACATCAGGTCAATAGAGTGCCCTACTAATAAAGTGAGAGTAAAGGTAAGAATCCTGTGTGCAGTAAACAATATATATATGTGATGATGTGTTGCACAGTGATAAAGACAGTATAGCATTTTTTATACGCCCGTTTAAAAAACGGGACGTATATTGTTATGGCGCTGGCGTCCGTCCGTCCGTCGTAAACTTTTTCGTTTCCAGATAACTCCTCCTACACTTTACATCCGAGCGAGCTGAAACTTGGTATATAGTAAGACTATGAGGTGGACCAGCGCATATCGTTTCGAGGTTACACTCCAATGATTTTTAGCGGAGTTACAGCCCTTTACTTAGAATTTTTGGGGTGTTGGTTTCCGGATAACTTCTCCTACAGTTTTCATCCAATTAAGCTGAAACTTTGTTAATAGTAAGACTACGATGTGGAGTAGCGCATATTATAAGGAAATTTTGCTCCGATGATTTTGAGCAGAGTTACAGCCCTTTGAAAAAACTCGACTATGGCAGTTTGTATGGCAATTCTGTAGCATTCCATAACTTGGTTACTCTTTGGAATATATTGTTGAAACTTTATACCAATGTTTATGAGGTTAAGACAATGTGTCTCATACAAGAATGGTTACTCCCCTTGACTTAGATTTTGAGTTACCTCCCTTTGATTATTTTGTCGGACTATATTTGTACACCTCATATCTAACTAACCCTTTGGACTATTGTGTTGAAACTTGATAGTGATGTATATTAGGTTGACACAATATGTCACATATAAGAACTATTGCCTCCACTTACTTATTTTTGGAGTAACCTCCCTTTGAATATTTTCTTTGGCTATTCTTATGCAAGCGATAAGTAGGCAAACGTATGGATTATCTTGATGAAAATTTATAGCAATGTGTATTAGGTTGAGGCTGTGTGTCTTATATAAGAATAATTGCTCCCCCTTCCTTATTTATTGAGTTACATCCCTTTGATTAATTTCTACGGCTATTCTTGGGCAAGTCATTACTAGGTAACCGTATGGAATATCTTGACGAAACTTTATAGCAATGTGTATTAGGTTGAGACAGTATGTCTAATAAAAGAATAGTTGCTTCCCCTTCCTTATTTTTTTTTAAGTCACATCCCTTTGATTACTTTTTTAAGGCTTTTCTTTTGAGAACCTTAATGTTTGAAATGTCTTGATAAACTTGATAGCAATGTAGACAAGGATGAAAGGGTGCAAAAAAAAAACATTCAGAAACAGGCGTATATTGCCCTGCTTGCGAGCTCTTGTTTGTCAGGGTAAAATATATCACTTGATTTATTTTTTTTTTATGAAAACTACATTTATACATATTAAAGAAGAAAACAAAGGGGGGGTCTCCATAAGGGCCATTTTCTGGTTACAAATTGATTTTCACCTAAACTCACCAATCTCTACTTGTAAGTGTTGGCTTTCATATGCTGAAATACTGATCTCATCGAAAGTGTATTTTGAGTGAAGCGCAGTGTCAAAGTGGGTGGGGTAATTCCACCCCATACCTTACCATGTATCATTTTTTTCAATTATCTCTATAAGTATTAATGGCTGATTTACCTTTATGATTGCCGGGCCGGGTAGCGCAATCGGTAGGGCACCTGACTCGTAAGTCAGAGGTCCTGGGTTCGAATCCCGGTCTGGCCACATACTTTCGTTTCTCCTTCCGCTGATTCAAGAAGGGTAGTTGTCAGTTACTGGCGAAAGTATGTGCACTTAGTACTGGTTAACCGCTTAGGAGGTCTAAGCCTGCCCAGGAATAGTGTGGTTAGGTTAACTGACCGTCCGACATGACCTTATTTGTTTACCGTGGACGTTAAGCATCAAATCAACCAACCAACCAACCTTTATGATTTGACATAATACAGGCATATATGCTAATTAATTGGGTTATATAACTTACCACTGTTTGCTTATTCAATACCAATATATGAGCTTATAAGTGGTAACAGGAATTTTACTTATTTTTGCTTCTCCAACTTTACGAAAAACCACAATTTTTCTTTATTTGTCCAGATATATAAAGGAAACTTTGTAATTATATTGATATGACAGTGTACATTGCAGAATTATGAGAAAACTATCCTAGGCATATCAAAACCTGAATTATCTGCCCTTGATTTAAGAAAATATAAGTTATTAAATTGGAAATGTAAGATCGAAATTCTACACTGGAAGGTATATGTCTGATGACTCTTTTGCTCATGTTTCTAATATTATACTGATTGTTGAGCTTTCAAATCCATATGGTGCCCGTGATATTACACAAGAACTGTAACTGAACACCAGAGCTCATCCTGCTACATGCTACTTAATTACATAACATTCAAGATATGATTTTCCGACCCAAAGTTTGATTTATGGATTTTATTGATTTTACTTACTGAGATATCGAATGTTATTGAATACCTTACTTTGAAATTTAAATTTCCCTCACTTTATTTAAGAGTTACTTCCCTTTGATTAGTATTTTAGGCTATTTTTGTGTATACTTATCTTTTGCATACCATAGCTTGGTAACTATTTGAAATATCTTGATGAAACTTTATAGTGGTCTGCATTATTACAAGACAATGCATCGCACATAAGAACGATTTCTCCCCCTTACTTAATTTTGGAGTAACTTCCCTTTGATTAGTATTTTATTTTATTCCCATTCACTCCATAACTCCTTAATCCTTTAAAATATTGTATTAAAACTTTCTAGGAATATGTAGATAATGAAGCAATGTATCCTGAATAACAACCACAACTCTGGCTTACTTAATCCCTAAATTATGTGCCCTTGAATAAACTTCATGTTTATTCTGTAATCTGTAACTCCTTAATCATTCAAAATGTTTTAAAACAACTTAATGGTGTTGTGTATATTGTCAAGGGTTTATATTTGGACCAAGAATGGTAGCTCTAGTTTACTTGGTTTTTATGAATTATCTCCCTTGTTTGGCTTTGGCATTTCTCAACTTAACAGGTGTATTATTCACCGCTTGCGAAGCTCTTGTTATGCCTTTGCTTAAGTTCACAGATTCCAGTCTTTAAGGATGTTCTTGTATCATTTCTTCTGGCAACTTTATGAACATTTTCACACTAAAGTTCTCCTCGGAATAATTTCTTTGGTAAACATATATCCAGCAGCGTCTGTGAATGTCTTTCATCTCTGCATTTGTTCTGGTGACATGGCCAGCCCATCTTAGCTAAGCCAGTTTCAAAAGGGTATATGTTTTGCATCCCTGCCTCTCTTCAGGACTTTCTTATCCTGTCTTGCCATCTGAGTTTTGGGAGTGTCCTCAGACAGTTTATGTGTAACATTAGGATGATCACTGTCAGATATATAAAAAAAATATTGCGTGTGTTGGGCAGGAGGGTCTAGTACTCTGTCTCTGTCGTTAGTTTTCAGTGAGACTTGTAAATTCTTAACTTAGGTATTCAACAACAGTTGATATATCAGTAACTAAAATCAATAAATCAAACTTTCGGTTGGAACATAACATCTTGAATGTTATGTAATTAAGTGGCATAAACAAGGACGAGCTCTGCTGTTCAGATACAGTTCTTGTGTAATATCACGGGCACTATGTGGAATTGAAAGCTCAACAATCAGTATAATATTAGAAACATGAGCAAAAGAGTCAACAAAAATATACCTTCCAGTGTAGAATTTCGGTCTTACATTTTCAATTTAATTACTTATAATTTCGTGAATCAAGGGCATTTAATTCATGTTTTGATACGCCTAGGATAGTTTTTTATAATTCTGTAATGCACACTATCATATCAATATAATTACAAAGTTTTCCTTATGTATCTGGACAAATAATGAAAAATTGAGGTTTTTCATAAAGTTGGAGAAGCAAAATAAAGTAAAATTCCTGTTACCGCATATATGCTCATAACAGGATGAGCTCTGCTGTCCAGTTACAGTTCTTGTGTGATATCATGGGCACTATATGGAATTTAAAGCTTAACAACCAGTATAATATTAGCAACATGAGCAAAAGAGTCATCAAAATATACCTTCCAGTGTGGAATTTCGTTCTTTCATTTTAAATTTACATTTCCAATTTAATAACATATTTTAAATTGAATTACTTATATTTTCTTGAATCAAGGGCAGGTATTGATATGCCTAGGATAGATTTCTCATAATTCTGCAATGCATACTATCATGTCAATATAATAACAAAGTTTCCTTTATATATCTGGACAAATAAAGAAAAATTGTGGTTTTTCGTAAAGTTGGAGAAGCAAAAATAAGTAAAATTCCTGCTACCACTTATAAGCTCATATATCGGTATTGAATAAGCAAACAGTGGTAAGTTATATGACCCAATTAATTAGCATACATGCCTGTATTATTTCAAATCATAAAGGTAAATCAGCCATTAATACTTTTAGCGATAATTGAAAAAAATGATACATGGTAAAGTATGGGGTGGAATTACCCCACCCACTTTGATGCTGCGCTTCACTCAAAATACACTTCCGATGAGATCAGTATTTCAGTATATGAAAGCCAACACTTACAAGTAGAGATTGATGAGTTTTGGTGAAAATCCATTTGTAACCAGAAAATGGCCCTTATGGAGACCCCCCCCCCCCCTTTTACAATTCAATCATAATATATTTGGGCTGCAAAATGCAAAATTGGTATATATATACAAAAGTCACAAGAAATCTACAATATAAATCAAAGGCTGTAGAAAGACTTCACAGATTCACATACTAGTTTGAGTGTCTGATGTATGCAGATAGCTAGAGCACTTATGTTCCGTGGCCAAAGCTCTTTAGCTGGAGAGGGAGATGGGATCGAGAATCCCAAGGTACAAAACTGGATGCGTCTCAGCAGCCTTCCTGTGCCCAATCTCAAAGTCCATTATAAGAGATATAAGGGTTTTTGCCCAGGCAGGTCTTTCCCAATACTTTGAGCTTTATTGTGTTTATATTTCAGAAAACTCTAACAAAAGCCACTGTAGAGCTACTGGCAGACCAGTCAATTGAAGATGGTTTCCAGCTTCTAGTTGGCTTAGCTGAGATTCATGTACCCAGGATGTGGGTAGAAAAGAAGACTGAAGACCAAGATCATCAGGTAGTACAGAGGAGCTTCTTTATAATACTGCTCAGTATAATGCTATCTTGGCTATAACACTATGATGTCACGGCTTCTATTTAGACTAAATAACAAAGGAATTTAAGGCAAATAAAGGGACAGTACTGTATTTACCTGTGCAGTTGAACTTAGGTCACAGAAAATTTTGTACATAAACACCATAAATCAAAGATGCAATTTGCTGTGATTGCTTAAAACCAAATCGGGATGGGTCTGAGAAATTGTTAAGCCACACTGGATTTGCCACAGTTTTATTTTCTTTTATGTTTGAGAATCATGAGCTAAATATAAAACCTTGTGATTTCCATAAAATTTCTAAGTATTGGGGCTAGAATTTTAGGATTAGTAGAACTGAATTTGAGAAGTTAGGCCAAAAAGAAGTGGAGATACTTCCCCTGAAAGTGTACCAATAAATGAGCGGCAACATGAGAAAAACAGCAGAGTGGCATGTGCGCTCAGCTAAGACTCAGATCAGCTGGGGCATCTGCAAAGTCTGATCCGATGCTCAGGCTGATCAGAGTCTTTACTGTCCACATAGAGTTAGCAAAGACTCTTAGCCACCCTTTAAATGCACAGCAAAGAATGAACAGACTGGGCGGATGCCCAGGCTGAATTTAATCTTCGCTGGGCACACATACCACTTTGTTTTTCGTGTCAAAGCTCAAATCTTAATTATGTTATTTCTATGTTTGCATAGGCTTGTATGCTGTCATTCTACCCAGAATTTGAGGCATGTGAGGATGACAACGTAGAGGTTGTGTTCCTGTTTGACCTCTCAAACTCGATGAAGGGAGATAACTTGAGGGATGCCAAGAAAGTTTTATTACTCACGCTACAACATTTGCCAGTGCAGTGGCAGTTTAATGTTGTAGTCTTTGGTACAGGTAAGCTGAACTGACTGACTAAGTCACCGGCTCACTCGCTCTTGCCCTTACTCACACACTTGCTTGATTGCTTATTAGATGTTCACTTCCTGTCTTGCTCTCTAGCTTACTCAGTCATGCAGTCTTTTGTCTATTGTGTGGTTTTGCTTATCTGAAAGAGATTTTCTTGTAATATTTAGTGTAGGTAATCTGCATTCAAGTCTGACTCACTCAATCCCGCACTCACTTGTTCTCTGTCATACTGACACTCCCTGGACTTGCTCAACTCAATCATTTCACTCTTTTCTTGTTCAGTCTGCTCACTCAGTCTGCTTACTTACAAACTACTCGCATTTTTACTCAGTCTTTTCACTCATTGTATCACACATTCAGTCACTCTATACATTAGCTTATTCACGTACTGATATATTATGCTCACTTGCTACCTACCCACTCTGTCTCCAGTGCTTTAGATAAGAAGGGGTAACAGGGATAATTTTTCGGAAGTCTCCATGAAACATGTAACCCCTCATCAGAACCATCTCACTGAGTCAGTTCTAAGGAGTGGTCACATTATAAGTTTTCATTGAGAATATGAAAAAAACTTATCTCAGAATTATCCTCAAAACCCTGCTTATCTGGAACTCCAGGAGTTGTATTTATAAAACGACTTAAGTCGTTTGCTATGCTGTTGCTAAGGATAAATTTATAAGAAGGAGATTCCCTACAACTACGAAATTTGCTCTGGAGGAACAGTCTTTTTCAGACTTTTCCTCCAGAGCAAATTTCATAGTTGTAGGGAATCTCCTCATAGGGCCGAGCAGCATAGCCAAATCGGTAGGGCACCTGACTCATAAGTCAGAGGTCCTGGGTTCGAAACCCGGCCTGGCCACATACTTTCGTTTCTCCTTCTGCTGATTCAAGAAGGGCAGTTGTCAGTTACTGGCGAAAGTATGTGCACTTAGTACTGGTTAACCGCTTAGGAGGTCTAAGCCTGCCCAGGAATAGTGTGGTTAGGTTAACTGGCCGTCCCGACATGACCATAGTTGTTTACCGTGAACGTTAAGCATCAAATCAATCAATCAAATCCTTCATAGAATTTTAGCCTTAGCAACAGCATAGCAACAACTTAAGTGGTTTTATAAATACGACACCAGCACTCTAAGTGAAAATGTGTAAATGACTAGGTTCTGTTTGTGTTTCAGCCTTTAAAGAGCTATTCCCGTCTTGTGTAGCCAAGAATCCCAGTAATTTGAAAAAGGCCACAGAGTTTATAAAGGTATGATAATGAATTTGCAGTTTTAGTCTCTCAATTTTTACTGGCTTGTGCAAAAATACATGATTTTTCAGAGATCAGGAAAGGGTTAAAGTCTTCTGTATTTGTCAGGGAAATTTAGAAAGGATTTTAAAAGTCAGGGAATTAGAAAATTAATGGCTATGACCATCTTCAGGAAATATACTTATTCTGCTCATGGGAAACAGTATGTTTCAAGAAAGGTAATTCATGTGCAGAAGTATTGAACAAAGTTGACAATGGCAGATTATGACTGGCAAATTGATAAAAACTCCAACAAACAGCATATTGTGTCGTTAATAACTTAGTCTAACACTTGCAAACACTGTATTCTGTCACTGCCAGTTTGTTTTAACATTTGCTCACCAGTGTTAAACCAAATTGTCATTGACAGAATATAACTGTCAAATCAGTACTACCACTGATAAACATTATATTGTGCAACTGACAATTTAGTTTAACACTGCCAATGTAGATAGTTTTATGCCATTCCCAACTTCTTTTAATATGTGCAATCAAATAATAATTGGATTTGTCAGTGGCACAATACCAAGGCAAATTGGTTAATTCTGCCACCAGCAAACATCTTTTTGTCATTGCCAACTTAGTGTAACATTGACAAAATTGTATTTTGCCAACTGGTGTTCCCGTGTTAGTGCAGAGTATGACTGGCAAATCAGTAAATAACCACCAACAAATATCATATTGTGCTGTTGCCAGCTAATTTTAACAGTGGCAAACATTGTATTCTGCCATTGCCAAATTTAACACTGGTACCCCATTGTTTAACCCTGGCAGAAAATGGGCAATTATTGCAGAATGTATCTGGCAAATCAGTGAATACCTCTGCTGACAGACATCATCTTGTGCCATTGCCAACTTAGTTTAACATTGGCAGACATTGTATTTTGCCATTGCCAAGTTTGTTTAACATTGGCAACCCAGTGAAAAATGAAGTTGGCAATGGCAGAATATAACTGACAAATCAGTAAATACCACTACTGACAAGCATCATATTGTGCTGATGCCAACTTAAATATGTATGACAGTGTTAAGCAAAATGGCAGAATATAACTGGCAAATAAGTAAATAATACCACAGTCCACAAACTTCATATTGTATAGTTGCCAACTTTGTTTAACTCTGGCAAACATTGTATTCTGTTATTACCAACTTTGTTTAACACTGGTGTGCTGGTGATAAAGGAAGTTGGCAATGTCACCTTATTGTGAGTACGTTCATCACTTAATTAAAGTTACTGATGATAATAATTGATTTACCCATATTTTGCTATATAAGTGCCCTTTTTAGCTCGCCTGAACGAAAGTTCAGGAAGAGCTATTGTTGTCACCACGGCGTCGGCGTCCGCGTCCGCGTCGGCGTTCGAATTGGATGTCTTGGTTAAAGTTTTTTAAAGACCTATATCTCCTTAACCCATGGATGAATTCTTTTGATACTTGCACTGTAGTTAGATAGTGGTCCAAAGTTTAACAGGGTACCACCCCCACCCCACTCAGTGACCTTGATGTCAAGGTCATGGACTTAGAAAATTGGGAGTTTTTTGGACTGGATGTTTTGGTTAAAGTTTTATAAAGCCCAATATCTCCTTAACGCATGGATGGATTCCTTTGATACTTGCACTGAAGGTAGATATTGGTCTAAAGTTTTCAAAGGTACTACCCCCACCCCCCTCAGTGACCTTGATGTCAAGGTCGTGGACTTAGAAAATTGTCTTTTTATTGATTGGATGTTTTGGTTAAAGTTTTTTAAAGACACATATCTCCTGAACCCATTGATGAATTCCTTTTATATTTGAGCTGTAGTTAGAGCTACAGAGTACTACCCCAACCCCACTCAGTGACCTTGATGTCAAGGTCAGGGACTTAGGAAATTTTTATCATTATTAAAGTTTTGAAATTTTGTCTCCCCCCTTCAGGGTCGGGAGACATATTGTTTTTCCCCGGGCGTCTGTCCGTCCGTCCGTCCGTCTGTCTGTCACAAATTGTGTCCGTTCTATAACTTGAAAACTGCTCAAGCTATATTCGCGAAACTTCATATAAATATCAATCAACATGAGACGACGTGCAGAGTGCAAGAATGGTAACTCTGGCATTTATACTTTTTGAGTTATTTCCCTTGGAACTTAGTCCATCACAAAATTGTGTTTCAATTGTGTTTCAATTGTGTCCGTTCTATAACTTGAAAACCGCTCAAACTATATTCGCGAAACTTCATATAAATATCAATCAACATGAGACGACGTGCAGAGTGCAA
Source organism: Ctena decussata (assembly GCA_963989385.1). Taxonomy (NCBI): domain Eukaryota; kingdom Metazoa; phylum Mollusca; class Bivalvia; order Lucinida; family Lucinidae; genus Ctena; species Ctena decussata. The sequence continues at coordinate 88,594,700 of OZ022502.1, forward strand.
GAATGGTAACTCTGGCATTTATACTTTTTTGAGTTATTTCCCTTGGAACTTAGCCCATCACAAAATTGTGTTTCAATCGTGTCCGTTCTATAACTTGAAAACCGCTCAAGCTATATTCGCGAAACTTCATATGAATATCAATCAACATGAGACGACGTGCAGAGTGCAAGAATGGTAACTCTGGCATTTATACTTTTTGAGTTATTTCCCTTGGAACTTAGTCCATCGCCAAATTGTGGTTCAATTGTGTCCGCTCTGTAACTTGAAAACTGCTCAAGCTATATTCGCGAAACTTCATACAAATATCAATCAACATGAGGCGATGTGCAGAGTGCACAAATGGTAACTCTGGCATTTATACTTTTTGAGTTATTTCCCTTGGAACTTTGTCCATCACAAAATTGCGTCTCAGTTGAGTCCGTCTATAACTTTAAAACCATTCAAGCTATATTCATGAAAGTTCATACAAATATCAATCAACATCAGACGATGTGCAGAATGCAAGAACCATAACTTTAGCATTTATACTATTTGAGTTATTTCCCTTAGAACTTTGTCAGTCACAAAATCGTGTCTCAGTTGTGTCTGCTCTATAACTTGAAAACCATTCAAGCTATATTCACGAAACTTCATACAAATATCAATCAATATTAGAAGAATTGCATAGTGCAAGAACCATAACTCTTGCATTTATACTTCTTGAGTTATTTCCCTTGGACCTTTGTCAGTCACAAAATCGTGTCTCAATCGCTTTATTACTTGAAAACCGGACAAGCTATATTCACAAAACTTCATACAAATGTCAGTCAACACTAGACAACCTGCAGAGCACAGCATTTATACTATTTGAGTTATTTCCGTTGGAACTTTGTCATTCACAAAATTGCGTCTCAATCGTCTAAGCTCTATAACTTGAAAACCGTTTAAGCTATATTCATGAAACTTCATACAAATATCAGTCAACATATAAATAGAAGACGTGCAGAGCACTGTAACTCTTGCATTTATATTTTTTGACAAAAACTAAATATGAATATCAGTCAACATTACATGACATGCAGAGCATAACAACTATAACTCTTGCATTTATACTTTTTAGGGCCCCGCCAGACGAAGTCTGCAGAGGCCCTATAGTAATCACCTTGTCCGTCTGTCTGTTTGTCTGTCTGTCCGTCCGTCATCATTTCGTGTCCGCTCAATAACTCCTAAAACCGTTAGAGATATTTTCACGAGACTTGATGTAAATGTAAGGCATCATCAGATGATGTGCAGAGAACAAGAACCATAACTCTGCCTACAATTTATTTTGAATTATGCCCCTTTGAAATTTTGAGTACAGAAATCGTGTCCAATTCATAACTCTGAAACCGTTTAAGATATTTTCACGAGACTTGGTACAAATGTAAAGCATCATCAGGCGATGTGCAGAGAACAAGAACCATAACTCTGCCTACAACTTTTACTGAATTATGCCCCTTTGAAATTTTGAGTACAGAAATCGTGTCCGCTCCATAACTCTGAAACCATTAAAGATATTTTCACGAGACTTGGTACAAATGTAAAGCATTATCAGACAATGTGCAAAGAACAAGAACCATAACTCTGTCTACATTATTTACTGAATTATGCCCCTTTGAAATTTTGAGTACAGAAATAGTGTCCGCTCTATAACTCTGAAACCATTAGAGATATTTTCACGAGACTTGGTACAAGTGTAAAGCATCATCAGACAATGTGCAAAGAACAAGAACCATAAATCTGCCTACACTATTTACTGAATTATGCCCCTTTGTAATTTTGAGTACAGAAATCGTGTGCGGTTCATAACTCTGAAACCGTTAGAGATATTTTCACGAGACTTGGTACAAATGTAAAGCATCATCACACGATGTGCCGAGAACAAGAACCATAACTCTGCCTACATTATTTACTGAATTATGCCCATTTGTAATTTTGAGTACAGAAGTCTTGTCTGCCCTTTAACTCTGAAACGGTTAGAGATATTTTCACAAGACTTGGTACAAATGTAAAGCATCATCAGGTAATGAGCAGAGAACAAGAATCCTAACTCTGTCTACATTTTTACTGAATTATGCCCCTTTGTAATTTTGAATATAGAAATCAGGTCCGCTATATAGCTTTAAAACCACCAATGATATTTTCATAAAACTTGTACATAATATAAAGCATCATCAGACAATGTGCAGAGAATAAGAACTGTAACTCCATCTACATTTTTTACAGAATTTTTCCCCTTGCTAGTTTACAGTCTAGAAAACGTGTTTGCCCTCTAACTTTAAAACTGTTTAAGATATTTTCACAAAACTTGGTACAAATATAAACATCATCAGACAATGTGCAGAGAAAAAAGAACCATAACTACACCTTCCCTTTGTTATTTTAGGTATGGAAATCTTGCCTGCTGTATAACTTTAAAGCCTTTGAAGATATTTTATAAAACTTGGTACAAATATAAAACATCATTAGATGATCTGAAGGTGTGCAGAATGCAAGAATGGTAACATCAGTTTCCTGCCTCACAGAGTTGTTGCCCATGTTTTAATCAGTCATAATTGTGTATTTTGCCCATATCTTAATGACACTGCCAGAGGCTTAATTTCAAACAGCATATTGAATATGAAGGAACAACATGATAATAGAAGGCTGGTATTGTTATTTCTAGTTGGGCACATACAACTTAAATGTCATCAATAGTTTCATAAAGGCGGGGCCCTTTTAGTTACCATGTTTCTAGTTACTTATTATGAATCCCTGCTTCAGGGTAGGGAAACATATTGTTTTTCCCTTGGCGTCTTAATGACTGATCCTTTTGACATCAAAAAGCGGGGAGACATCTGTTTTTTCGTAGGAAAACAATTCTAGTTGCATACTGATTTATAATGCTTTGCAGAGATTTAGTTTATACTTGAACTGATGTTAGACACTTTTTTGAGTTTTTACAAAACACCTTACCTTATACTTACCCCACTGGATGACCTTGAAGTCAAGGTCATCGACTTAGAATTTTGTCTTAAAGATTTTGGTAAAAGTTTTATATTTATGAAGACATAATATCACAGTGCCACAATAATGGACTCAGTTGATCAGTTGATACTAAACTAATACCTTGGACTGATGTTAGATAATGGTTCATGGTACATCCTGCCCCCCTCCCCCCCCCCACCCCCCCCCCCCCCCCCCCCTCAATTTTTTTACCTCAAGCTCATGGACTTTGAAATTTTATTTCATCTTTTTTTATTTCAATTTTATTTTAAGACTTATTTCTGAGATAGCTATTGTATATAAATGTGTTTTTATTTTGGACATGCTTGCCTGAAGTTTTATGCATAGCAGTCCACACCACCATAGTGGCTATGTGATGGGCAAGCGCCAATTCAGGCGAGCTATGCTGTCAGGCGACAGCTCTTGTTTATTCCAGAATTTGTCTGCCACAATGGGTAATACAGAAGTTATACGGCCAATGCACACTTTCTATCTTCTCAGACATGAGAGCTCCATTCAGAACGTCTTCCTCCTATCAGATGGCCATATTAACAACGAGGAAACCATGTTGTCCAATGCGATGAAACATTCTCAGCACACCAGAATATTTACAATGGGAGTCAGGTACTGTAGTGTTATTATCATAATTATTAAGGTATGGATACACCGACAAGGGAGATCACTGGGGGTCCGAGGTTATAAAACTTGAGAATGATCTCAAACTCAAAATAAAGCACACTGATTGGCTGCTTCCAAGCATGTGCTCGGAAGCAGCCGTTCAGTGTGCTTTATTTTGAGTTTGAGAATGTACTCAAGTTTTAATACCTCGGAGCCTGATCTGGGAATATTTATCTCCCACTCATAGGGGTGCATGGGTGGGTTGGGGGGGGGGGGGGGGGGGGGGGGGGGGGGGGGGGTGGAGGGGGCGAGGGAGGGGTTGTGAGGCACACTGTCTGATCATAATCTTTCTTGCTAGAATGAAATACTGTCCATTGATGCTGTTGAAAGAATAAATGTTGTTCTGTCTTCACTGACAAGAAAGCTGATCAGAATCTTGGCTATTTGCCTGTGTCATCACTAAATTTATATCCTGCATAATAAAAATAGTGATTTGACTGATTAAACAACTATGGAAATTATATATACATATAATCTTGATCATGGAAGTGAATGAACTTTTAGCAAGAGATAGTTAAAGAAAAAAGACAGTGAAATGAGAGAAATGGACTCCATATTTGATATGTAATGCCTAAGACATGATGGGTGGCAAACCCCTACAGTCACAAAGCTGCAGAAAACTTAAACTTTTTAATTATAACATTTCAATATAAGGTGTGTTGTGACACACCATTATTGTAGCCATATCTCAGTGTGGTGATTCTAATTGTAGTCCCATACATGTGATGTCTCCCGGATCATCCGGGAGTCTCCCGGAAATGAAGGCCATCTCCCGCGCTCCCGGAAAGTCTTCAGAATCTCCCGGATGCTGAGTTTTCCCTTCATAATTTTTTTCTGATACCCCTTTTCCAATGCCTTTTTCCCTGCCAGTAAGGAGATATCCACATGTGTATTCACAGCATCAAATATTGTTTTGACTGTTCAACTGTGCAATAAACAAACACATCATGTCTGTTGACATTAATCCCATTATTCAGGTCACTAATAAACTCACTGACCCGTGAAAACACATAGATCTAGCTGCGTTTACCGACGAATGTATTTAGGAAGATATATCACGTGAAAAGAAGCCGATAGCCCGGTTTCACAACTACACAAAATAAACATGCGCAGTACAGTCGGAGACTTGTTTTCACTGCTTAGATTCCCTAAGACGCATAGACAATAGATGCAAAACTCTGTTGAGACTGCACAGAGGTGCAGGCTGATCGGTGTCTTAACTTGTCACTCACTCCGTAAGGTATTTTTCCCCGAGGTGCAAATTTTACATTATATATGCCGGCAACTTTGATCATTAATAGTGTTAAAGTGACGCATGAAAGTTTTGATATTTCTGTCTTGTGCATGGGTATAGTTTGTGTCAAAAACAGAATATACATTTTTATCAGTTTTTACAGCTCTGAGTACCTTTAAACAAAACTTATTGTTATGAAAGAAGATAAGTAGATGAACTGAAAATAGAAATTTCAAGGGAGGCAAATCTGTATGAAATCTCAAGTATACCCTTTTGCAAAAGCTAGATTCTGTGCCAGACAGATACCAAAATAATGATACAAATAACAGTAATATAATAATAAGTGAATAATTATAATAATAAAAGAAAGGAGTTTGGTTTTTGTGTGTGTGTGTGTGTGGGGGGGGGGGGGGGGGGGGGGGGGGTAGTAACTCAAAAGTAAACTAAACAAACTATGCTATAGCTCATGTTTGTTTTAAAATGAGAAAAAAATACAGTACAGTATGTGAAACGATGCATCAAAGTTGCCGTCAAAAAGTCTCCCTGATGGAGAGCTCAATCTCCCTGA